>JAVTIF010000016.1:600000-1063408 GCA_032158265.1 Bacidia rubella | reverse complement strand
TTTATTTTTTATTTTTTATTTTTTATTTTTTATTTTTTATTTTTTATTTTTTATTTTTTATTTTTTATTTTTTATTTTTTATTTTTTATTTTTTATTTTTTATTTTTTATTTTTTATTTTTTATTTTCTATTTTTTTGTTTCTTTTAAATTTCTTTAAATTTTTAGTTAAATAGCTTATTTCTTTTTTTAGACAATTTAAAACCTTTTTCAGATTTAAAATTTTCCTTAAATTTAAATTATTTCTTAGATTTAAATTTATTATTATACTTATATTTCTTATTATAATTGAAATTTAATTTTAATTAATTAATAATATATTAATATAGCTTGCTAAAAGGATATTTAGTAATAATAGATAAATAATTAAGAATTAAACTTATTTTGTAGGGTTTTTTAGAAACTTTAAAATTCTTTAACTATATTTATTTCTTGTTTTATAAGTTCTTTTTTATTATTATAATATTTAACTTTATTATATTTCTTATAATAATAAATAGTTTGGCTATTAATCGTTAATTTTTACTTTATTTAATAGTTTATTAATATTTAATTTATATTTATACTCTAAGTTTAAATAAATATAAAAAAATAAATATTATATAATATTATTAATAGATTTCAGATATAATAGCTTAGGCTATATAAGCTTTATTAAAAAAAATATTTTTTAAACAATTATATTTTTAAATTAGTTAAATTAATAATACTATTTTTAATTAGATTATTAAATAGCTTGAATCTATTTTTATTTATAGCTTTTTTATAATTAAAATAAAAATCACTCTTTTTTTAATATTTTTTAAATAAGAAATTCACTTTAAACTTTCTATTAATTAAATTGCTTATTATTTCTATTAATAATAATGAATTATTAAGTAATAATAGTATTAGCAATAAGTTAAAGAAGTTCTATTTATTATTAGCAATTGCTTAAATAATAACTTTAAGTAATTAGTTAAAAAAGAGCTAATTAAAATAGAATATTTTATAGTTTATAAAAAAAGGATATATAAGCTTTTTAAACTTTTAGTATAATAGTCTTAGATATTTTTTCTTTTTAAATAAAGGAAAAGCTTTATATAGTTAAATTTTTAATTAAAATATCTATTAAGAATTCGATTAATATACTAAATTCTTAATTTTCTTTTATAAAGAAGTAATTTTTTAATAACAAATAATTATTTGAGCTATTTTTTAGTATAAAATTAATTAGTTATGAATATTCTGCTTTTAAGTTTTTTGGTTCTAAGCTAAAGAAAAACTCTATAAATACTTTAAATATATAAACTATTATTAAAAAGTCCAGAATAAATATATTAACTTAATTTTTAATGTTAGTTATGATTATTTTTTTAAAGCTAATTATACTAATCTATTTAATATTTTAAGATTTAAAGTAACTTCTATTATATATTTTTTACTATTTTTTAATAGTTCTATATATAGATTATTGCTCTTTTAGAGAATATTATTAAGTAACTCATTGTTAAAAACCTATTTAATATCTTAATAGAAAGCTAGCTAAATTAGAAAGATTATTTAAATCTTACATAAAATAATTAGCTCTCTAATATATATTAACTATTTATTATTAATTACCTTAATAAGCTTCTTGTTATTAAAGTATATAAAAGTAAATAGATATTTGCCTTTAATTAATTTTAATAAATTATCTTTATTAATAAATATATATTGAATTATTGCTGCTTTTTTTAATTATATTAAGTTTGGTATAATATAGATTAATTTAAATGTTCCTTTTTTTTTAATAAAATTAAAGTATTTTAAATAATCAAAGAAGCTAATTAATAATAATAAAATATTTACTATATCAAAATTAGATAATAATTTATTATTTTTATATAATTATAAATATAGATTAATAGTATTAATATTATATTTTATATACTTTTTATTACTTAAGATCTTTTAAAGAATAAATAATATATTATATTTAAATTATATTATTTTAAATAGCTTACTTTTTAGTTATTCTTAGGCTATTACTTTTAATATTAATTAAAAATCTTTGAATTTTAAGTTATTAATAACACCTTAACTCTTTAAATTTAATTTAAATAAATGTAATAATTTATAAGTAATTAATTTTATATGCTTTAGAGAAATGCTATATTTTGAATATATATTTATATTAAATGCTCTAGAATCTATATAATTTTATAATATTATATAAAATATTATAAAAGTTATAAGATAAATAAAAAGATTAAAGCTAAATCGCACTAATTTATATATTTTGCCGCCTTTTATAAGTATTAATAGACTTAAATAATAAACATATATATTAAGCTTAATATAATAAGACTAATAACTATTTATAAATATTTAAATAAATAATTTTATTTAATTTAATATTTCAAATAGAATAAAAGACCTATAAATTAATTTAATTCTAATATTTAGCTTATAAATATTCTTTGTATTTTATTTTATATTTATTAATTAAATCTTTTATTAAATTAGCTAATTTAAAAAAGCTTTTAACTAATTGCTATTTATTCTATATATAGTTTTATTATTTTTATTTATCTAGAAATTATATTTCTTTTTTTCTTTTATAGCTTAAAAGATTGAAAATCTTTTAATCTAATATTTTCTTAATTTTATAACTTATTATATTATTGTTATAATCCTTAATAATAGAAAACTAATTATTATTATAAATTTAATTATAAAGATTTCTATCCTTTAAAACCAATTCTATTATAGTAATTAATATTATTAAATATATTTTCTATTTCTCTAGAAGCTTTAATTTATATATATTAAATCTATAGACTTTTATTACTTTAAAAAATCTTATATATTTTTTATAAAGCTTAATAAAAGTATAATTACCTTTTTTAAAAATAAAAAGCTAATAGTATATATTATATCTAATTTTTATATTAGTAGTTACAAATAAAATAGTATTTACTACTTTATAATAAATTCTTTTATATTTTTCTATTAAATTAATAAATTCAATAGAAATAAATATATATTTATTATATAGCTTATAATTATAAATAACTTTATTTAATATAAATATAATTAAAGTATTGATTATATTATTAAATAAAATAACAATCTTTATAGCTAATTAATTCTATAATATATCTAGAAATATTATAATAATAAATTGTAAGGCTATTTTAAAAATCTAACTTATTCTTATAAATTGCTTATTTATTTTAAAATAATATACTATTAAGATTAGTAATTTTATATTAAAGATAATAAAAATTTTCTTATATAGTACTAAAAAGAACTTAAAGTCTTTATCTAAAATAATTATATAAAGTATACCTTAATTATTAAGGGCATTAAAGAGTATTTTAGTCTATTTATTATTGTCTTAAATTAATTTTTTTAGTACTAATTTAATAGTTTTTAAATATTTATATACTATATTTAAAATATAATTAGTGCTAGTTAATAGCTTGAAAAAAGCTAATATAAAGTTAATAGCAATAGTATAAAAAATATTTAGAAAAATAATAATTAGCTATAATTTACTATATATTAAATAATATTTTATTTATTTTAATAAGAATTTTAAGTAATAACAGATATATTTTTTTAGGTATTAAAATAAATAATAGAAATAATATAATTTTATTATTTATTTATAAGTTTAATAAAAGCTATAATAAAAAAAATTATTATATACTAATTTAAAAATAGACTTCTCTAAGACTAATAGTATATAAAAGTATATCCTTAGATTTATTAAATTTTCATAGTATATAAGCTTATTAAGCAGAAAGAATTAATAAAAATTTTCTTTTAATTTTTTATATTTTTCTAATAAGAATAATAAATAAATAAAGCCTTATTTCGCATTTTCTTTATATATATAAGTTAGTTTTTTATAGAATTTTAATAACATTTCTATAATTATTATAAAATAAATATATATTATATCTAAGATATTATTATCTTGCTTTTTATTTTTTTTAGATTATTTTTATAGTAGTCTTAATAAGGTATCAAATATAATATTTTTTAAACTCAGCTTTTAATAGATATTAAGCTTATATTACAGTATATATTAAAAGACTTAGATTAATAATAAGCTAAGACTTATTATATAATTATTCCTACTATAATAATATAATCTATAAAGATAATAGGCTTTTTTGCTATTTAATAAATAATTATATAGTTAATTTTATAAAATATCTAAACTAAATAAGCTATTTTAAATTCTATTAGCTAATAATTTTTCTTAGCTTAATTTAAAATTTTAAAAAGAATAAAATTATTTAGATAAATAAATATAAGTATTTATTATTATTTAAATCTCTTTTTATATAATAAACTATTATTCTAAAGCCTTATTTTAAAGTATTAATTTTGACGAATACCTATCTAAAAATATTATAATATATTAAAAGTTTTATACTCTTTATAAATTAATTTAAAGGCTTTAATCTTAATTTGATGTTTTTTTAATTATTTTTCTTTTAAAAATTTTTTTAATAACTTAATTTTGTATACCATTAATAATTCTATTATAATTAAGTATTAAAGAATATTTAATTAAAGATAATTTAATAATCTTAAATAATACTTTAATTATTCTAAAGTATTTAGTATTTTAATTACTTTAATAATAGTAGTCTCTTTTTCTATAATTAAAAAGTTAAAAGTATTAATAATCTAATTTAACAGTATAATAGATAAATATCTTAGAATCAATTTACTTACTTTAAATAATCAATGCTTTTATATAAATAAATTAAATATTATATTTAAGTACTTTAAATGTTCTTTAAAGATTTTAAAGAAAATAATATTATTAGTTATATAATAGTAGCAAAAGCTTATAAAGCTATGTAATATTTTATCTATTTTTTATTATATATATAATATAAATCTTTTATAGCTTATTAGAATAATATAAATTTATAATAAATTTATAGCATTTTATTAGTTTTATAAGAAATGAATAGAATATATTATTGTTATTAAATATTATAATATAATAGCAATTATTTAAAAAGCAAATAATATTCTTTTAAAATAAAAGAAAGCAACTATCTATAATTAAAATCTTATTTAATCCCTAGATATTTATAATAATTTTATCTTTTTTTATTAAAATTTTATTTAACTCTATATAAATAGTCTTTTATATTATAAATATTAGAAAAATAAAGGGAATTAATAGATAACTTTAAGATATTTTGCTTTATTTATATATTTTATTAAATTTCTTATTAATAAGCTTTTTAGTATCTATTCTTAATAAACATATTTAATAATTAAACTTTATTTAAGCAGACTATTAATTTATAATAAAAAATACTTCTATTTATTTTTATTTAAATAAGTTAATTATATCTTTAATATTTGTTTATAGCTAGGGGTATTTATATATAAAAGCAGCTATTATAATAGCTTTATCTAAAAATCTATAAATAATAATGTTATTTAATAGTTTTGTTTTAAGATTTAGATTAATATTTCTTTTTTTAATACTAGAATTCTGTAACGGTCGTTTGCCTTGCAATGGCCGTGGAACGGTAGGGTTCGCTTGGCAGGTAGTAACGAGCCTTGTACGTGATTATAGCGGGGCGCGGTACGTCGGCTTAGCTATAAAAGAAATATATAACTTATTTTGAAAAGCTCCGTTAGGGGTATTCAATAATAAATATATTAACTACTAAGAAATAGATCTCTTTAAAGTAGAAAAAAGCGACATCTATATACCTAATAAATGCTCGCGATATTCGCGCTGCTCGCGCTATTCGCAGGTAATAACCCAGCAAGCATCGCGAAATCCGCGAGCGGGCTATAGTTGATTCACTTACTAAACCAATCCAAGACCCGCCCTCTATCGCCGAGCAGCTCTGTGCAGCCTGGGGCGTAACAGATTCTAAGATAAATAATTATTAATTTATTTATTATATTCCTATTTTATAGCAAGTAAATAAAGTTTAAAATTAATAAAATATGCCTTTTAATTCTTATACTTTAAGATTATATTTAATTTATTATTCTTATAGATAATTAAAGGCTTATTAGTTATATTCTAAATTAAAATAAAGTCTAATTATATATTAATAATATATATATAAGCTTTTTCTATATTTAGCTAAAAATATTTAATAATTTTTTTCTAATAATTCTTTTTATAAATTTATTAAGATAAATATTATTTTATATAATAATATAGATTAATTATAATTAAATTTAATAATTTAGTATATTTTCATGTTTTTATATAAAAAAGGCTTAATTAGGATTTTAACATTTTTGTAATTCTTAAATATTAAAATTTTATATAGTATATTGATTATAATATTTTTAAGTCCTAAAATATCTATTCCTAATAATATATTAATTTTAAAATTAATAATAATATATACCTTGCGAATAAATTGGATAAAAATATCTTTCTTATTAGTTTTCTCTTTTATAAAGAATTTTAAAATAATATATTTATTTATATTATATTTATCTATTTTTATATCTTTTATTAATATAAAGCTAAGATAAATTTTAATTTTTAAGCTATTATATTAATTTTTCAAGAAATAATAGTTAGCTAAGCTTATTTTATAGCTTATATTTATATATACTTATTCTATTATTCAATTTATATTAAATAATATATAAGTAAATAAGTAATATTAAAATTAAAATAATAATTTTATTACTTTAATAAGCAAAGTAATAAATTTAATTTAATTGGAGTTTTTTTATATTTATTAAAAGATAAATAGCTATATTCTTTATTAAAAGTATAAATAATTGCAATAAATCATTTTTTAACTCTTATAATTTTAATTAATTTTATAAATAATTTTCTATAATAAGCTTATAATTTGCTTTAGTTTTAATTTTAAGTTATAGCAATTCCTTTTTATTTGATAGTTAAATTCTTTAATATAAATCTATAAGAGATTATTTAATATAAATTTCTTATTATATTTAAAATATATTAGCATTTTATTTAGTTTAGTAGCACTAAAATAATATATATATATTATATTATTAAATAAAATTAATATTATAATTATAAAATATCTTATTATTATTATTTTTAATTAGATTTTAAAATTTATAATAAGCTTTTTAGCTTAGATATTCTACTTATATACTAGCTTTTAATTAAGTATTTATTATATATAGATTTATTTAATAAGTTATAATATTAAAATTAATTAATATATTACTATAATAAATTATAGCAATAGGCGCTATTAAGCTATATAATATAAAAGTTATTCTAAACTTATTTATAAATTAGTTTATAGGTCTCTAACTCCTTAGTTATTAATTCTGTCTTTAATATTCTTATTTTAATAAGTATTTTTTATTATAATTATTAATAATTAATATAATAGTAACAGCTTTTTTTAAGCTTTTTAAACCTAATTTAACCTTTATTATTATTATTAAAAGTATAGCTATTTTAGCTATTACTAAAAATTTAAACCTTTTAATAGCTTTTATATCTTTATTATATTATTAAATATATATAAATAGGTTATTATAATAGTGCAATTAATAGAAAAAAAAAGCTTTAATTAATATTTATATAAATATTTTTTGTAAAGAATATATAAAGTAAATATTTAATTATTAAAAAATAGATTATTTTATAAAAGTAATTAATTAAAATTTAATAGTTTTTTCTGCTATCAATAGTATTATAAATAATATAAACATTAATTTCCCTTTTTATAAGGGTAATTATTATATATTTATTCCCTTTTATATTTATATACTTTTTTCTTAATTTTCTGCTTTTATATCTATTGCAATTCCTGTATTTAAATTATCTTATAGAAAAGCTTTTGCTATTTTTTAAGATTATTAATAAAAAAACAAATATTAATATTTTATAATTCTATAATAATATTATTCTAGGCCTATATATATTATATATATTTAGATTTAATATTTAAATATAGTTAAATATATTATAATACTTTTTTTTAATTATTTATATTTTAAAATACAAAATTTTATTTATTTAATTTTATTAATATTAATAATATAAGCAATTTAAATCTATTTTTTATATAAGCTAATAGCTATTTAAGTTTAGTCAAAAAATCTATAAAAGATATTTTCTTATTTAATAATAAAGTTTTAAGCTATTAAAAAAATATTAATCTTTTAAAATAACTAATAATATTATTTTAAATTATTTTTTTATTTTAAACTTTTAACTTATTTTTAACATAATAAAATTAAGCTTATATATTATAATAAATTATTCTTTTATAAATACAAATAATATTACTTTTATTATAAATTTCTTTATAATTAAACTATAATATAATATTGTTTACTTTAAAAGATTTATTATAATAATTTATAGTTTTACTAATATCTTTATAGTTAAAAGCTACTTATAAACTATAATAGTTATTTTTATAATTATTTTTATTAAATTAACAATAATAATACATTCTTTAATTAATGATTTTTTTGATTTTTTTGATAGTAATTTGCTTTAGTTATAGCTAAATATAATTAATTATTTAATTAATAATTTATTACAATATAAAGAATAAAATATTTATTAAAGTGTTATTTAACTCTATTATATTTATAGAATTTATAATATTTATAATTAGCCATTTATTAATAGTATTTTTAATTAATAGATTTGCTATAGAGGTATTTTATATATTAGATATTAAAGTATTTATTATAAATATATTTTAACTATTAAATCCTAAAAATTAGCTTGCGAAAAAACTCTATATATTCTTTATAATAAGTCTATTATTGCTTATATCTAATATAGCTAGATATTCAAAAGGACTATAGCTTTATATCTATAATCGGAAGAAATTATTATATTATTAATTAACTATTAGAAGTATAATATTATTTAAAGTATTTTAATCTAGATCTTAGCTAAAGCAATAAATGTTAAACAATATATTTAATAAAATAGAAAAACCTTGGACTAATTAGTTAACTTAATATAAAAGTATATTATTTATAAAAAGTAATACAGAAATAAATATAATATTTAGTAAATATTCTTAATACTTTATAAAGTTATTTATTTCTATAAATAAAAAGCATTTATTATTTATTATATTAAATAATAAGATTTTTTATATTTTAAGAAATTTTAATTAAGATTTAATATTAATTATTTTAATAATATCTATAGAAAGCTTATATTTTAATATAGCTATATCTATTTATTCTTCTAAAATTCTTTTTATTAATATAATAGAAAAATCAATAATATTTAAATAATATATTATAATCTATTAATAGAAAAACTATACTAAAAGAGACTATTTAATATTAGTATAATATTAAATAAAGCAGCTTAAATTCTATTTCTTTTTAGCTAAACTTTTAGAAAATTAATAAATTCTAATAAACTCTTAATTAAAAAGATATAATTAGTTAAAATATTAGCGAATTAATATTATTAAACTATTAATTAATAACTTTATTAGATTTTAAAAGAAAATATATAGGCTAATATAATTGCTTATATAGCAAATTTTAATATTTAGTTTAAGAATCTAAAAAAATAATTTTAATTATATTCTTAAAAAGCTTAGAATTAATATAATAGTTTAATAGCTTATTATAAAAGTTTAAGTCTTTCTATATCTAATGCCTATTGCAGTTCATTCATAGAAATTATCTTAAAAATTAAGAATTAGTTAATAATATTATAATAAAATATAAATTAGTGTATTTGTTAAGCAATAGAAATATAATAGTTTAAATATTCTTACTATAATATTTAAAATATATTTAGCAACTAATTATTTTACTTATAATATATAAAAAGAGATATTATAGAGTAAAAAGCTCTTTTTAGGCGGTAAAATTGCTAAAGAGGAACTTAATAGCTATAATATAATTAAATAGATAATAGTTTATTAATAAATCTAATAATCCTAATATAGATAATAGGTTTAATAGTTTTAGACTTAGATAATAAAAAACTATAAGATTTAATACTTAAAAAGGCTAATAATACTAACTTAGTAAGTAAGTATTACTACTAAATATAATAAATCGCGATTAAAAAATTAAAGAATAGAATGGTAATATTTTATTAGTAATAAATAAACAAATCAATTTTAACTAAAACTAAAACAAAACAATTATATATAAAGGCTTACTAAGTATTGGATAAGTATAGAACTATAATAGTTTAAAAAGAAAATTATAATTCTTTAAAAATAAATTACTAATATAATAAATAAATACAATTTAATTAATTTATAATAAAATAAAATATTAATTGTTTTTTTAGTTTATATATATTATAATAATATAAATATATCTTTTTTAAAACAAACTATTATTAAAATTAATATATTATAATATATATTAATTACCTTAGAGGGCCTTAGCTATTTAGTAAATAAAACTCTACTTAAACTTTAATTAAACTTGAATTTGGAATTATTCTGCTACTTAAGATAAGCGTAAGCTCGCTTTAAGTAAGGCGCTCCCTTTATACAAAATTATACTTAAGCTCTGCTAAAGTTAGATTTAACTTAGTCTTAAATTAAGCTTTAAGAAAAAAAATTGTAAAAATTTCTTTTAAGTTAAGATTGCTATAATATATTAAAATGTTAAAATTTAGGTATATTTTATATATATATTTACATAAATCACATAATTATGAGATTTATATTATATAAGTATAACTAAATATAGCTAAAATTCTAAATTATTAAAGAAAAAACCGCATTAAACTATGTCTTTTTAGACTTTAAATCTTAATTTAAATCTTAAATTTTTATTATAAGTTAGAATCTGCATAAAAAATTAGCTTAAGTAAATTTTTTAAATAATATTACCTAAAGACTATTTAAATATTAATTCTTAAAATAATTAATCTCGAGATTAACTTAAGATTAAATCAAGATTAATTCTAGATAAACTTAAATATAGAGTTTTATTAAAGCTTAATAAGTTAATAAATTAAATAAATTTTAAGATTTAACTTAAAAATAGAATTAAATTAGAATTATATAATTTTTGGAGTTTAATTTAAGTTAAAATTAAGTAAAATTATTTTTAAGAAATTTTTTTAAGACTAACTTTTCAAACAACTAAGGTCCTATAAGGTATAATATTTTTAAAAACAAAATAAAAGTTAATATTTTATGAAATAAAAATATTAATATTAATTAATAAATTAGTTTTAAAACTATTAATTGAATATAATTCTATTTTAATATAAATAACAATTTATTTTTTATTAATATTCTTTTTTTCAATATAAATATTATCTATAAATTAGTAGAATAGAATCTAAGCACTTTAAGCTATCTAAGCTTAGTTAAAGTAAACGACTTTATATCTAGTTTTACAAGCGCTTTAAAGCAGCTAAGTAGGCTAATTTGCTAGTAAATAACGCTAATTCTCGCGAGTAGCTTTAGTCGCTCAATTAACTTATCTGTGAAAGTAGTAACTAGGTTTTCATTGACTAGTAAATACAAGACATTTATTAAAATGAGAAAAGCTCTTGTACAATAATAATAACTACATACATATAGGCGGAACTAATTCCGCGCTGACTAATGTTGATTAGTCAGCCGCCAAGACTTCCACCCGCGGTGACTCTATTATATTATCTAAAAAAAAACTTTAATGTTTTTTCTTTTTTAAATCCTCCCTTTATGCTAGGGCTATATAGGAGATATTATATATATACTAAGTTTGTTTTTGACGAGAATTTTAAAAATACTATTATTTTTAAATTACATGTAATATTAGGTGAGATACAGGTATTTTAAAATAAGAAACTAGATTTCAGACGCTATTTTAGCTTAAATCTTATAACTTTTTGCCAAGAAATAAAATAATATTTCTATTTTTCAAAAATATAATAGTTTAACTTTTTACTAATTTTTTCGCTTAGTAATTATATTTTTAATATATTAAAGCGCTTGGAGACTATTTTAAGCGCTTAAATTACTTGGATTATATAAGTATTCTCTAAGCCTGAAACTAATCTATAAATAATTCAAATTAATAATTTTACTAGTTTTATATATAATATTATTTATATTTTTAACTATAAATAATATTTATAATATATTGATTTTAATCTTAAAATAATATTGTTTAAATATTAATTACTTTATTAATAATATAGAATATTTAGAATTTAAATATATTATATAAATAAACTTTTTGTTACTTAGAATATATTTATAATTTTAGAAATTATAATTTAATTATTTTTATAGTTTAATTTTAAAATAAATAAATTAGCTAATATTAATAATAAGATAATATTTATATTAATAAAATAAAATAAACTATTTAATTATAATAAAGTAATAATATAAAAAGTTTTTAGCTTGCTAAATAATTATATAATAATAAAAATATTCTTTAATTACTTATTCTAAAATAGTTATTTTCTTATACTAAATATACTTTTAAATTAAAAATATCTATATTAAACAGATATAACAAGAAAAAAAAGGTAGCGCCTTTATTGTTATTATATATTAAGTAAAAGTAAAACTTTATATTTTAGTATTAAATACAAAAATAATTTTATATTCTCTCTAGTATTAAATACAATAGCAATCTTTTTTATTATTAGTTCTTCTTTAATTAGCTATAACCGCGCTTTGGTAGTCTTTAATAAACAATTTATTTACGAGTTTCAAGCTATTCTTTTAGAACGTCTTCTAGAATATTCTTTTTAAGCTGGCTAGGACTATATTTGAGTTCTTTTACGAGTATAACTAGTGTCGGTAATAGTAGTAATAGTAATAATGAAGGACAAATAGTTTATATTATTATTTTCTTTATTCTAATAGTAATCTTTACTAGTTTCTATAGTATAAATAAATCATAGTTATTGTATTTATTAACCTTTTTAAATAACTTTCTAAGATAATTAACATTAAACTATATATTTTTTTTATATTTATATACTTTCTATTTAATTAAATATTTAATTAGTTCTATTTATATAATATATTAATCTATCAAGATCTTAATATTATAAATTTTCCTCTAAAAATATTTCTATTCTTCTTTAAAAAAGATATTCTCTTGTTTAAAACTCTCTTATAAAGATTGTCTATACTTAGTAGAGATTTTAACTATATAACTAAAATAACAAAATAGATTTTATATTTAGAAGCAGCTTTAGCTTATATATAAAATTATTAACTTTTTTAAGAATCTTAAATAATTTAATTCTTTAAAAACTAATTTTCTAATTTAGTAAGCTTAGAATAATATAATTATAATAAAAAGTAAAAGATATACTGTTTCTAAGGTAAAATATTAACTTTTTATAGTAGTAGTTATATTTAAGCTTTATTATTACTATAGTAAAAGCTATTGTTTTTTCCGCTAATTCTTATTTAATATATTTAAGTTAAAGAAGTTTTTCTTTTAAGAGAATATTTAAAATATAGAATAAGCTAAAATAATTATAAATATAAAAGCTATAAACTAATTTATTTAGTAAAAAGCCAATAATACTAGTAATAGTATTATTTAAAAGAAAACTAAGGAAAGAGAGAATTTTAATTTAGTTTTTACTTAATAATTAAATAATTAAGAACCGTAGAGTAATTTTAATTATATAGTTAGTCCTTTTAAACTATTTAGTTATCTGCGAGTAATAAGCTATTAATATAAGTATTTAAATATTTAAGCGCTTAAATATAGCGTGTTAAAAACCTAATATAAACTTAATATTTTTATTAGAAATAAAGTTTATGAAAATATTTTAGTTATAGATTATTAAAATAATAATAATTCTATTTGCCTATTTATTAGCTTTTTAAATTACCTTCTTTAAAATAAGTATAATTTTCTTTATAAATTTATATATAATAATTACTAAAACTATAAAATCTTTAATATTAAATAATTTTATAATAAAATCTATTAGTATTATATAGAATAGAATTACTAGTATTTATATTAGATTTAATAAGCTACAAAATAAATCTTTTATTGTTTATATAGTTTGATGTCAAGAATAATAAATAATATATAATTTTATTTGTTTTATTATTTATTTTATATATATAGAATTAGAAAGCTTATTATAAATATAGTGAAAACTATTATACTTAGATGAATTATAAACTTACTTAAAAATATTTAATTCTAATATCTATAATATATAAAAATATTCCTTGCTATTATTTAAAGTAAAATTAATTTTTTTTTATATAGTTTAAAATATATTTTATTAAATTAGTATCTATTAAAGTTTTTATTATACTTATTAGTTTTATTTTAAGTAAGAATTTCTTTAACTTTATATTAATAAAAGTCTTTATTATATACTTTGCGCAGCTTGTTATAATCTAACCTAGTAAATTAATTTTAATAGTATTTAGTTAAACCTTAATATAGCCGACAAAACCTTGGTTTAATAACTCTTACTATTATAAACTAAAGTTAAATATAAAGATATATTAAAAGTTAACATATTAAAGCTTTAGTTTATAGTATTTAATATAAAATATCTATTCTTTTTTTCTCTTTTTTTCTTTATCTTTAATATCTTTATTAATTAAAGCTCTATAAAAGCGGTTTTGTATTACTAAGCGAGATAGATATTCAATACAACTAGACTTTAAAATTATCTAATATTTTTATTAATAATATATAATAAATTAAAGCAATATTATTAATAATTAGTTTATTAAATAGAGTATTAAAAATATTTAGTTTTTTATTCAATTTATATAAAACTTTTTTTGTGAGTTTAAATAAAGTATTTAATATAATATTGAATTTTCTTAATTTCATTTACAAATTAGAAACCAGCTCTGAGAATACTTATATAATCTAAGTAATTTAAGTGCTTAAAGCGGTTTCTAAGCGCTTTAATATATTAAAAAATTGATTATTAAGCGAAAAAAATACTTAAAAGTTAAATTATTATATTTTTTAAAAATATAAATATTATTATATTTCTTAGTAAAAATTATAAGATTTAAGCTAAAATAATGCTTAAAATCTTATTTCTTATTTTAAAATAACTATATTTTATTTAATATTATATATAATTTAAAAATAATAATATTTTTAAAATCTTTGTCAAAAACACCTTTAATATAATATATAATACCTTTTATATAGTTTTAGTATAAGAGAGGAATTAAAAATTAAAAAAAAATAATAAAAGATTTTTTTAGTTATGTTAAATAAGCGGATTAAACGCCTAGAGCTGCTTATGAGAATTAGTATTATTTATTAGTAAATTAGCTTGCTTAGCTATTTTAAAGTATTTATAAAATTAAATATAAAATTGCTTATTTTAGCTAAATTTAGAGCGTTTAAAATATTTAAATCTTAATTTATTAATTTATAGATATTATATTTAATAAATTATTTAAATATAAAAAGATATTAATTTATTTAAATAAAATAAAAATTAATTTTATTTATATTAAATATTATTAATATAGTTTATTTTAATATTAAAATTATAGTTAAATAATTTATAAATAGAATTATTATATTTTTAACTAATTTATTTATATAATAAATCTTTTTTACAATTTATATTATATTAATAATTTCTAGTTCTATAAATTAATAGTTTTTTTTAACTAAATTAAATAATTTAAAAAGGAATAAAATTAGTTATAAAAAAAGGTAATAGCTTAATTAAATAAATAGTCTAACTAAATAGTTAATATACTGTATATAGATAATAATAAATATATATAATTATAAATTAAAAAACGTTTTTATAAAATTCTAAAGTTAGTTTTTTATAAAAAGCTAAATTAAAAAAGCTTAAAACGAAAAAAATATATAAATATTAAAATAGTAATAAATTATTTAAACTATCTAGTTAGGCTATTATTTTTTTTATATTGCTATAAAAAATATTTTCTTTGTTATTTCTTTTATTAATATTATAATCAATTATTATTATAAAATTTTATATTTTAAAGATATTAAAATTTACAAATAATATTTAATTATAATTAAAATAAATAAAAAAGATTAAGCTAGTAAAAATTTATTATAAATTATAATATATTTTAATTTTAATTTTAATAAACTAGTCTAGTAAAATTTTTATAGATTTTCCTTTTTAGTTTATTTTCTATTTCTATAATAGTTTAGCAAATTAAATTTCATAAAATATAATTTTTTTTAGCTATTTTATTAAGTTTAAATAGAATTTAAATTTTTTTAGATTTCTTAGAAAATATAGGTTTTAAATAATTTATATTTTATTTTTTATAATTAATAATTCTAAATAATTATTTAATTATTTAAGCAATTTTATAAATAAATAACTAATTAAAAATTTACTAAAAAAAATATTAATTTAATAGTATTAAAAGAAATTAAAAACTTAATAAAAAATTATGCTTCGGAATAGATCAGGTTAGATTGAATTAGAAATAAAATAAACCGATTTAGATTAGGTCGGGTTATAGCTAGGTCGGGTTGGATTAAAAATCGATAGGTCAAATGAAATCGGATTATTTTCTTAAATTAAACTAGGAATTTTTTTTTTATATTTTTTTATTAATTTTTTTATTAATTAAAAGATTTTTTTTTTCAAAAAAAATTATATTAAAATTATATTAAATTATACTAAAACTATACTAAAAATATATTAAAAATAGTATTTAGTTTAATCCAAGAAAAAATAAAATAAATTAAGTTGAAAATAAAATAAATTGAATTGGATTAAAAAGTTTATAATCTAATCTAACCTAGCAAATTAACCTAATTTAGCTTAATTTTTATTAGGTTAAACTGATTTATTCCGAAATATAATAAAAATAGAAAATATATTTTTTTATTATATAAAAAAAATAATAATTATTAGAACTTTAAAATAAAGTAATAAGAATATATTAGAGTTTTATCTATAAAAATTGAATAAAAGTTTTTAATTTTAGATTATAATATCTATTTAACGCTAAACCTAATAAAATTAATACCGGCTAAAAACAAATATTATTCTTAAGATATATACTATAATTTTACTTTTATATTATAATATAACCTTTTTCCTTTAAAATAAACTCTAATAAGCTTCTTAAAAACTAAATATATTAACTAAAATATATAATATATCTTTTTAATCAATATAGTTAAATATTATAGCTATAAATTAGAATTTTAAGTTAATAATTAGCTAATAATATAGTAAATATAAAGCTTTAGTTTTTAAAAATCTTAAATAATAAATATAATCTAAGCTTATTTAAATAGTTATAATAAAAGTCAATAAATAGCTTTAAATAATTAATAATATTAGTATAGTCTTGTTATTATAGTTATATATTCTATTCTAGTAAATAAATATATTTAATTCTATATTTTAAGTAGTCTTTTACTTTTATAATTAAGTTCTTTAATCTTTTATTAATCTTTAAATTAATTATTTTTAATATTTTTATCTTCTTTTTATTATTATTAATATATATAGGCAATAACAATAATATCATTTAGCCTAGTAAAAAATTATATTTATTTAGATATAAAAGCTATAAATAAAAGACTAAATAAATTCTTTTTATAGATTTAAATGTTACGCCCTAGGCTGCATAGAGCTGCTCGGCGATAAAAAACGGGTCTTAAGTTGGTTCAATTAGCGAATTAACTATAGCCCGCTTATAAGTTTTATAGTGCTCGCTAAGTTACTATTTGCGAGCAGCGCGAGCGGCGCAAGCATCGCGAGCATTTATTAGATATATAGATATTGCTCTTTTCTATTTTAGATAAATCTGCTTTTTAGTAGTTAATATATTTATTATTAAATATTTCTAATAGAGCTTTTTAAAATAAATTATATATATTTTTTATAGCTAAGCTAATATACCGCGTTTTGCTATAGTTATATATAAGGCTTATTACTATTTATTAAGTAAATTTTACTATTCTACGGTTATTGCAAGGCAAACGATTATTATATTTTAACCATTCGCGATATCAAAAAAACGGATTTTCGTATTGCTTAATATTAATAGAAATCCTGCTAAAGCCTTGCTTAATTTAGGAGCTATTTTATATATAATATCCCAGGAATATGCCGAAAAGATAAATATACTTTTAATTAAAAAAACGAATCCTTATAATATAAGATTAATTATATAAGGAAAAATATTAAAAGTCGAATAAAAAACAAGGAAAATATAGATAAAAAGCAATAAGCATAAAGAGAAAATAAAATTTGATATTCATCTAAAATTAAGAAATATTTACTTTAATATATTATAGTTTATAAAATAGAATCTATATATTAACTAGAAATTAATACAAGTATATATAAAAAATTAATTGCTTAAAATATTTAAAAATTCGGTTAGAATAAAAAGAGCTAATAGTAGTTCTACCTGAAAATTTTGGATTTATATTAAAAAAAAAATAATAGCTATAGAAATTGTACTTAGAAAATATAGAAACTTCAAGGATATACTAAAAGAATTTAAAAGAAAATTGCTATTGCCGGATTATACTAAAAATAATTATAAGATTTTAATTGATAACCCTAGAGAATTAAAGGCAAGTCCAATTTACGGTTTAATTAAAGAAGAATCAAAAGTATTAAAAAAATATTTAAACAAGAATTTAAAGAGAAAGTATATTTCTAAGTTTAAATTATTAATTAAATAACTAATTATTTTCGTAAAAAAAAAGACGGAACGCTTAGACTTTATATAGATTATAGATAAATTAACAAGTTAATAAGAAAAAATAAATATCTTTTGCCGCTGCTATATAAGCTTAGGGACAAATTCAGAAAAGCTAAGTTTTTTATATATCTAGATTTAAAAGACGTTTTTAATTTAATTTAAATTAAAAAAAATAACGAATAAAAAACAACATTCTGAACAAAGTTTAATTTATTTATATATAATATAATACCTTTTAGGCTTATTAACGTATTTTCTATACTATAATAAATTGTAAACAAAGTATTATATTAGTTCCTAAACAAATTTATAGTTATATATATAAATAATATATTAATATACTTAGAGATATAAGAAGAATATAAAAAATACATTACAAAAATACTAAAAATATACAAAAAAAAAAAAACTCAGAATAAAATATAAAAAGTTAATATTTTATATAATAAAAGTCGATTTTTTAAGATTTATAATAAACCTAAAAAAAGTATTAATATAAATAAATAAACTAAATATAATATAGCAATATCTAGCTCCGAAAAATTTTAAAGACTTATAAGCTTTCTTAAAATTTATTAGGTTTTATTAAAATATAATTGGAAACTATATAAAAACGGTAATATTATTATCCGATATATTAAAGTAAAAACAATAGTTTTTCTAGACAAAAAAAAAATTAACTTTTAACAAATTAAAAAATATATTTGCTTTAGAAAAAGCTCT
This sequence comes from Bacidia rubella, assembly GCA_032158265.1. Classification (NCBI taxonomy): domain Eukaryota; kingdom Fungi; phylum Ascomycota; class Lecanoromycetes; order Lecanorales; family Ramalinaceae; genus Bacidia; species Bacidia rubella. Next base: position 1,044,058 of record JAVTIF010000016.1, on the reverse strand, counting down.
CGGAATATTTAATCTAGAAAAAAAATCTATAATTTATATTAATATATTAGATAAAGCAATAAATATTTATATTTTGCAAACTAAAAAGCTTATCGTTTATTATTCAAAAAAGTTATTATTAGCAGAAATAAATTATACTATAATAAATAAAAAAATATTAGCTATTATAATATTATTAGAGCATTAAAGGATATATATAGAAAAAACATTTATTCTAGTTAAAATATTTATAGATTATAAGAATTTAGTTTTATTGTTTAATAGCAAAAAATTGAATTAAAGATAAAGCTAATAGATAAAGATAATATCAAAATTTAACTTTTTTATTTAATATATTACTAGAATAAACAATATAATAGCAGACGCCTTAAGCAAATAACTTAACTATAAGCAAAAAAAGCGAGAAATATAATTAATGCTATAAAGAATAGAAAAAGGATTTAAAAATATTAATATAATAAAAGAGTATAAAGATATTATAAGAAATAATTATATAATTAAAATACTAAAATACTAAAAAATCTTAAAGACTTATAAAAGAATATAAAAAATAGATAATTAAAAAGGTTTAAAATAAGATATAGAAGAAATATTTGCAAAATGCGAAAATTATTAGAGAACTAAGAAAAACAGATAAAAGCTAAAAAGACTATTAAAGCTAGTTAAAATACTAAAAAAACTAAGAACTACTATAGCAATAAACTTTATTACGGGATTATTAGAGTTATATAATCCAGATATAAATATTTTATATAATATAATAACTATAGTAATAGATAAATTTTCTAAATAAGCAAAATTTATCCTTTATAAAACTATAATAGATATTCTATAATTTATAAGGCTTTTATTAAAAAAAATATTTGTAAATAAAAGCATTCTAGAAAAAATAATAAGCAATAGAGATAAGCTTTTTATATCCTATTTCATAAAAAAACTAAAAAAAGCTCTAAGAATATAAAATAGAATATTAATAGTTTTTTATTTTTAATTAAATAGACAAACCGAATAGATAAACTAGACCTTAAAAGGCTATTTAAGGGTCTTTTGCTTAAATAAATAAGAGAATTAAATTGAGCTTCTACTAACAACGCAGATAATAATTAATTTTTTATTTAATAAAAATATAAAAGCTATCTTACAAAAAATAAAAACAAGATTTTCTATTTAATTTAAAGTAAATAATATAAATATATTAATAGCTAAAGATTTTGCAGAAAATATATAATAAGCTTAGATAAAAGTAAAATATAAATTAATTTAAGTACAAAACAGAATAAAAAAATAAGAAAATAAAAGCAGACAAGATTATAATATTTATAAAAAAGACTATATACTGCTAAGTACTAAAAACTTAACAGATAAAAAACTTAAAAAGCTATATATTAAGGCCTTTTTAGTAAAAAATATTAGAGATATAGTTATAATATTAAACCTATTAGGAATAAGAATTTTTTTAAAGTATTATATTTTAATATTAAAGAAAATTGCATCTATAATAAAGCTAGTAACTAAGTAAACTTATATAATTAAAGATAAATAAGAAGTTAAAAAGATATTAAAAAAAGACTAAAACTCTTTTTTAGTTAAATAGAAGAATTTCCTATATAAAGATAATACTTAAAAACCTCGGAAAAATTTAAAGAATATTTAAAGAGTATTTAAAGTTTTTAGAAAAGCAATATAAAAGGGGTACTATTATGCTCTAGACTATATAAAGCTATTTAGCGATAAAAAATAGATCTTAGATTAGTTCAATTAGTAAACTAACTATAGCCTGCTCGCAAGTTTCGCGGTATTCGCTAGGTTACTATTTATAAGCAACGCGAGCAGCGCAAGTATCGCAAGTATTTATTAAATATATAAATATTATTAAATTTTTTTTTTAAATAGATCCGCTTTTTAGTAATTAATATATTTATTATTAAATACCTTTAATAAAGCTCTTTAAAATAAGTTATATATTTCTTTTATAGCTAAGCCGATATACCGCGCCCCGCTATAGTTACGTACGAGGCTTATTACTACCTGCCAAGCGAACCCTACTGTTCCACGGCCATTGCAAGGCAAACGACTGTTACATTAAAAAGCTTAATTTCATAAGTATAATAATTAATTACCTTTATAATTTTAAATAAATTTAAATTTTTATAGTCTAAAAGCTTTAATAGCTATATTATCTTAATATATTAAATATTAAATATTACTATATCGCCTATTTTTAACTTTAATAATAAATATTTATAGTAATTAACTTATTATATCTATTTTTCTTATAACTATTTAAGCTCTTTTTTTAATATTAAATGCATTTTATTAAGCTTTTATATTAAAATATCTGCTATAATAATATCTTTTTTTTATAATAATATTATATTAAATAAAATATTATTAAAAACTTTTAATTTTAACTATAGTAAATAGCCCTTAATAATTAAAAATAGTATTAAGACTATAAAAATATTTTTATAAGAATTAGTTTTAAACTTAGCAATAAATAAGAAGTCTATTTAATTATCTTAAATATAATTAATATAAGCTCTTAAGTACTATTTAAATATAATATTAATACTTTTTATTTAGCTATTTATTTCAGGGTAAAAAGCTATTAATAACTTAAAACTTATATTTATATATTTATAAAGTCTTTTTTAGAAATATAATAAATATTATATATTATAATCTAAGATAATAGTTTTAGAATAGCCTTTCTTATATTATATCTATTTAATAAAAGCTTAAACTATAGTTTTTATTTCTAATAAATTTAATATAATAAACTTTTTCTTTTTTAATAAGCGGTTTACTATTACTATAATATATTAAAATATTTTTCTATATCTTTTATAATAAAGCAATATTATAATAAAATTAATAAGAATATTAATTTAATAATAATTAAATATTAGAAATAGCTTAAACAAGTTTTACTTACCTTTATAATAATTCTTTAAATGCTTATAAACATAATAGCTTTTAATGAAATAAGCAATTAAATCTATTATTTTAATTTAATAATATTTATAATTATATAGTTTATATAATTATTAACTAATAATTTATAAATAAGCTTAATAAAGCTTATTTATAAAGTTTTATTATTATCTAGAATGAATAATTACTAGTAAATATATAGTAAATTATTGCGTATTTTATATATATTTAACTTTAGTTTTAAAGACTTTTTCTTTATTAGCTTTAAAAGTATTTTTTAAGCATTAATATTTTTAGTATAAATAATTATTTATATAATATTATTATTAAAATAAGTTGCTTAAACCCTTTATATAATCTTATTTTAAAATATAAAAACGTCTTTAAATAATTCTTTTATTAATTCCTTATTTAAAATTATATTCTTAAAAGTATTTAATAATAATTCTTTTTATAATTCTTTATTATTTTTTCCCTCTTTATTTAAGATATAAAATAATATAAAAAGATTTATTATAACTTTATTTGCCTTATTCTAAAGTATTAATACTAATTAAACCTTAAATTAAAGGTTTAATTTATATTTTTTAAATATAATTTATATTTAAAATTAATTTCTCTTATTATTATTATCTTTTAACTTATAGCTTAGGCATTTAATTAAATTATTAAACTTTATTCCCTGCTTTCTAAGATAATAAATAATATAGAAATTAAACTTATAAAAAAAACTCTATTTATTATACTTATTTATAATTAAACTATTTTAAAAATATAATATATTTTAAATTCTTATAATTAATAATTATATAGATTAAATTTTTAACTAATATCCCTACTAATTTAAAATACTATTTCTTAAAAACTTTTATAATAACTAAAAGCTCTTTATTATAAATTTTATAATTATATTCTTATAATATTATCTTCTTAAATAAGTAAGCAATTAGCTTAAAAATACTATTAGAATTATATTAAAATAGTATTATAGCAATAATATTGTTAGAAGCATTTATCTTTATTTATATCTCCTTATTAAAATCAAAATAAATTAATATTAATATTATAGTAAAAGCTAATTTTAAATATTTTTTATTCTAAGCTATTTAGCAGCTAAAAATAACTAAAAAAAATTTATACTTTAGACTTTATAAAAGCTATAAAAGATATTATAATTTTAAAATAAATAAAAATAAAGTATTTATAAAAATTTATAAAGCTTAAAAAAGCTTATATATTTTATATATATTAAGGGTTTTTTTATTAAAGACTAATATTAATCTTCTTAAAATCTATTTTAATACTTATAATTATAATAATAAACTTTAAGTATTTAATTTCTTTTATATTAAAATCGCATTTATTAATATTAAAAAAAAGCTTAGTTATATATAATTTCTTAAGTATTATATTAATATATTTAATATACTATTCTTTAGTATTATTATAGATTAAAATATTATTTAGATAAGAAATATAAAAAGAATCTAAATATTTATAAAATACTTAATTAATTAATACTTAAAATGTTTTTAAGGTATTATTATATATTTATAGAGGCTATAATAAATTAAGAAAGTAGTTTTCTTTTTATTTCTTTTTTTAATCTTAATTTTATTAAATATAATAATAATATTAAACTTAGTATAATATTAAACCTAATATAGCTATAATAGAGTTTTCTTAATAAATAATAAAATATTGTAGTTTTTAATTATTAAAGAATTAAATATTTAATAATTAATATAGATTTAAAATCCTTTATTTAGCTTTTTTATAATAAATATAAAAGTAGTATATAGTAAGGTACTAAGCTAAATATATCTTTTATTTAGTACATTATTAATATATTTCTTAATAATAATTTTTTATTCTTTTAATATATTATAAGCTTTCTTAATAAAAAAACTACCCCTTTTTTTAGATTAATATAATAATTAATTATTTTTCTTAATAATAATTTAATAGCTTTTTTATGGTTTTAGATTAATAGTTATTTATAATATTCTTTAAGTATTTTTGCTTTTAATATATTATTTATAAAAAATATTCTCTTTATTTTATTAAAAAACTTTTTATAGTTTTCTATTATAATAGCAGTTATATTAGCTATAAATATAATAATCTTTTTTTTAATTTTTTTTTAGAAAATTAAATATCTTAAAGTGCTAAAGCTATATTATAATTATTTTATTATAAAATAAGTTAGCTATATTCTAGAAAATATAAACTAATATTTTAGTAATATTATATTTTTACTATTAATTATTATAAGCTTATAATATTAAAGGCAATAATTAATATGATAATTAAACTAAAAGATTAAAATCTTAATTAAGAATTTTAAGTTAAGGTTATAAAATTTTAGCTATAGTATATTTAATATAAAATTAAACTTATTAAAATTAATAAATTATATATTATTATTTATTAATATAATCTTTAAGCTAAAATATTACTTAGATAATATAAATAATATTAAATATATATTAATTATCCACTAGCTTTAGATAGTATAGTTTTATAAGAAATATAATATTTAAATAATATTTGTTAACTAAAGAGATATTAATATAATTAAATATTAATATTTTAATATTAATAAAGTAAATAATATATTTTGCTTTATTATATATTAATAGTTCTTTTTTAAAGTCTAGTTATTAGCCTTGCTATAATTAAATCTTTATATTTAAATAGCTAAAAGAAAAATATAGAGTAATAAGTTTCTTATTTCCTAGTATTATTTAGTTCTTTAATTCTTTAATTTTTTTTATATACTTTATATTTTAGCTTCTAAAAATAATTTGTTTTAAAAACCAAGTATTTTCTATTTTTTAAGTAGCTTTTAACTTAGCAAAAATAATTTTAATTAGTTTAAATTAAATAGTTAAATTATTATTTAATATTTAAAACTTATTTTGATAAAATATATTTTTATCCTTAATTAAATTAACCTTTTTAGTTATATTTTATATATTATTTTTCTTTATATAGCTTAGCTATAATATAAATTAATTATTCAATAAAGTTTTTATTACTAGCTAGCTTAAGCTTATAAATATTATTATTTTTTAATTATAAGTTTATATTTTAGTTTATATATTTCCTTTTTTTAATTAAATTAATAATATTAATCTATTTTATATTAAAATTAGTATTCTAAATTTAATTAATATAATTAATAAAGCTACTATAGAATATATTATTTGTAATCTTCTAGTAGAAATAATAGCTAATTATTTATTTAAATTTTTAAATTTTATAAAAATTATTAAATTCTATAAATATAATAATAATAAAAAAATTAATATATAATTTATTAAATACTTTATCTTTTTTTTAAGCCTTTATTAGGAATTTAAAGTTATAAAGCAAAGTATTAGCTTTTATTATTATATTAAAATCCTTAAATATATTATAAAAATTAATTATATTATTATTAATTTTAGCCTTAATTATATTAAATACTATAGCTTTATAATAATTATAAATAAATTAGATTATATATTTTTTAATTAAAAAAAATAATACTATAATATAGCTTAAAGTTAACTTAATTATACTAAATATTATATTCTTTTTGGTTATTAATACTTTTAAATTTTCTAAAATTAGAAAAATAAATATTAATATTTTTAATTAAATTAATAAAGTTAAATAAATTATTTTTTATAAAAGCTATATAATAAAGATTTATTATTTCTTTTTTTAGCTTAGAGTCTTTAAAGTTATAATAATAAAAAACTTATTTCTTTTATAGTTTAAGAATTTGCTTTTTAAGTTTAATAATTTTAAGTTAAATTATATTTATTTTTTTATAATAAGTTTTATAACTATAGCGAATTTAGTTAAGTTTATTCTTATAGATATTTATCTTTACTTTTAAACTTTATAATTATTTATTTATCTATTATAATATATATAATAATCTATTATATTTTTATTTTAATATATAAACTTTAATTTTCTCTTTAATTATATTATATTTTAACTAAAAAGCTTCTTTTTTTTAATTAAAATTCCGTTTTACTAAATTAAAAATTATTGTATACTAAAACTTAAATTTCTTATTAATAGCAACTATAAACGCTTTAATATTATTTATATTTTTAAGGATATTATACTTGTCTATAGTTTTAAATATAATATATTTATTTCTTTTTTGCTTGCTTTAATCTTTTTATTTTATTATAATATTAAAATATTAATATTACGTAACAGCGCTGCTTACTTAGTAGATATCTTACTTCTATAGTTAGTTTCTTTTTTAATTAATATAATACTAACCAATCAGATCGTTCTTTATAACGTTGTTTTCTTCTCTTGTTAGTATTAAATATACCAAGGAGAGTATAGTTATTATTATAAATGGTAGCAATATCTAGTTGCAAAAAAACAAGTACTAACAGTTTTCTTAGGCATTACGGTTAGTCCTCTAACTAACCCGGTAAATTATTATCCGTATTAGTCCTATTCTAACAGTTATCGCCTTAGGAGGACGTTATATTATTATAAACGTATTTACGCTAGAGAAAGACTTTTTATAAAAGAACAACGGATTATAAATAAACCTCTTCCGTTAGACAACTTAGAAAAAACTAGAGCCGTAGCGGTATTAAATATATAAGATATAATATCTATATCGGTGCTATAGTTTATAATAGAATTATTTAGGAATTATTTTTAAATTATATCTATAATATCTAACTATAAAAATTGCCTTATTATTTTTATTTATACCCTAATCGGGCAAAAACCAATTTTAGAATATTATAATCCGAAATCTTGGATTTATCCGGCCTGCTAAAGCTTAAATAAAAAAATAACGTTTAACGTTATTCTCGTATTTAAAAGATTTTCAACAACAAATACTAATTTATTTAACTTTCTAAAGATATATTATTTCTTTCCTATAGAAATATCTAGATATACAAGTTAGATCTTTTAGAAATTATTAAAAAACCTAAACTTAATAAAAAAACGATTATTCTAATCTATTAGATCAAAACTATAGAAAATTATTTACCGGAATTCTTTTAAAAATACGTCAACGGTCATCTATAATCAGCAATAGACGCTATTATATTATATTATCCGACTCTAACGTCTATCGCTAGAGGAGTAAAACCGTATATACGAAAAAGCTTCCGAGTTTATAGCAATTCGGTAACTAAATCGTTATCGACTATTATAGTCGAAATAATATTTTTTTCGGATAAAAATCTATTAAATATAAATCTAGTTACTTTTCCTTTGATCTAGATCTATAATACTAATAAAACTAGACCGTTCGCTAAGGCCGTTGCCGATTTCGGCAAGAAATCAAATAATCTTTTATTATCAAATTTCTACGATCTTTAAATAGATAATAAAATCAAATAAAATATAGCTTTATTCTTATTATTGCCAAAAAGAAAGCCGAGTTTTAAAAAGGAAAATAAAGACCGAACCGAATAAATATCCTTATTAAATATATCCTCGAAATATTCTCGATAAAGAAATATATAATAAAATAAGGATATAAATAAGGACGATTAGGAAGATTAATCGTCGGTATATCTATATCGATTAATAACTTTTGAAATACCGGTATTAAACTAATCGGAATCAAATTTATTATATCGGTTTAAAACTTCTAATATCCGGAATTTGAATAGATAAAATACGCTATATTTATTTAATATATCCGAAATACCTATTTTAAATAAGAATTATTAGAGACCAAAAACTCCGGCAGATTTTATTTCCTCGGATACGTCGGAGTTTATTATCGATTTATAACGAATAAAAAGTATAACGGTTTCTTCTATTTATACGCCCGAAATCGAATCTTTTTTATTATTTATAGGAGAAATATTAAAACGAATACCGATAGTAAATCTTTTATTATATAATCCGTCTTCGGTAGAAACGCTTTTAAACCGGTAAATACCTTCCGAGATTAAAGCTTTTTTAAAACGTATATTAATAATCGATTCTAATTTAGTTTATTCCGAACGATATCGGTCGATCCGAGCGGAATATATAAAAAATATTATATAAGATATCTTTAGAATTAATAAAATTCAAAATATAGCTAGCCGAAAAGGTTTCGGAAGAAAAAATTTCCAAAATCAAATTTTTATATTTAATTAATTAGGATTAAAACTAAAAGCTAGCAATCAAAAGAATAATAACAAAGAACATTAAAAACTATCGATAAAAAATACGGATAACAGTAGACCGTCGAGCTAGAATATTATAAATAATAATATTAATATAAATAACACCAATATATTTGATCCGACAGTATTAGCTATTATACAAACTAATATAGCTTAAGTTTTTAGAGAACAAGCCGTTTAAAATAAATAAAGGCCTTCTAGACTATTTAGACTATTTAGGCTAACAAAACTAGAAGGTCTGGCAGAAGGATATATTTTATTAGATAAAGAAAAGATTAAAACCGAAATAATAAGATATTTCTATTTTGATTTGCTAAATTTATATAAAAAAGGAGATATAATATTTATTCCTAAAGAAATTCTATTTAAAGAAGTCTATATTTTCTATAAACGGATTGAAGATTATGCTTTTATTACGACGGAACAATTCGTATAATAGAATCTTTATTAATATTTTCGTAGTTTTATAATATACTAATAATACGAGATCCTTTCGGAAAATAAATATTAGGCTCTAAAGTCGAAAAGGAACGGATTGCAATATTTATTTTTACGTCTAAAAAAGAAATTTAAAATATTAATATCGACTATCTTTATAAAATTGGAATAGCAGAAATATATATTAGATAATGCTACGACTAAAAAAAAACCAATTATATATATACGTAATATTAGCAAATTCGCTTCCCAGACTAGTATAAATAATAAATTAGCTTAATATATATAGGCTTAAAACCGTCTAGATATAGATCTATAAATATCGGTTCCGCCACCGGGATAATATATTATATTTTGCTCGTTTTCGGACGAGCTCGATAAACGAAAAGAAATATTCTACCGATTAGCGGAAGCGAAAGATATATATAGCAAAGAACCTGCCCGAAAGGACATTCGTAATAAAGAATAAAATAGAAAATATCGTTATAAACGATTAAATCAAAATTCGTCTCAAAATTAAAAATATTAACGAAAATAGAAGAATTTTCTTTTTTCGAGGCAAGCCGAACGGCTATTTTATTACGAAAAAAGAAATTTTTCTTTTCGGGCATATTATAGGTAAGATTAATTAATAGTACTATAAGCTTAATATTCTATTTTTTTTTAATATAAAGTTTTATAAGCTTATTAATATAAATTATATTAGACTTAAAATAATTTTCAATTACCTCCGGCGATTCCGTTTTAACCGTAGCCGGCAGTAAATAATAGACCTTAATAAGGCCCGACGTAGTAGCTGCCTTTTTTAAAAAAAGAATTATCTGTTCCGAGATAATCTCTTATAATTATAGCGGGTAATATTCAGTTAATACGAGATCGAAAAGGATCCGGCGGCTTCTAACGTAGTAATTATTAACGAGGAAACTATTAGCTTCGGCAGTATTACCTAAGGAATTTTAATAGTCTTAATTATTAGCGGTATAATTATTAGGGCTATAACAATAATATATATACTTTTCAACCCGCGGTCTAAGAAGTATATTTCGGCGAACCTTAGTTAGATTACGATCCGGCGGAATAAACGTATTTCGTAGGGCTTAAGTTAGGTCTAAAAGATTAACAAGATAAAAATAGATCCGAAATTAGAGTTTATTATATTAATAATAAAAATAGTAATTAAGACGCCTCGAATTCTCCCGATAATAAAAAAAATAATAATCCGAATAAAATCGGGATGTATTTTAGCGACGTAATTATAATATACTATATATCGGAAGATAAATTTAGTTCGAAATTAAAATATTATAGCTGCGGTAAAGATTTCTAATCTAATAACTTACTTTATAAATATATTAAAGATACTGGCTATAATAATTTAAAAAGAAAAAACAAGAAACGGACTTAGCGATCGAAATTACGTCGAAATCTAAAAAAGGTAAAAATAAACTTATTTAAGCAAGAATTAACTAGAGAGGTATTCGACGTATTTAGTCCGGAATAAAATTCTACTAATACGCAAGTTCAAATCGTATTTAAAAAAGAAATTTCCTAAAAAAAAATTGAACCGTTAATAAACAAATCCGATTATCCTTTTAAAATCGTTGAATCTATAGCGTTATAAAACCTTATAAATAAATTGTCTTTTAAATCGTAATATTATTTAATAACGGTTTATTTTTTCGATCTAGTACGTCCGGGAGTATAGATATATATCGATACGGGTTATAGAATAAACCTGATCGATAAACGTTTCTTAAAAATACAAATTGCCGATATTAAGATTCTCAAATACGATCAAGCGGTTATCTTGAGAGGAATTAGATCTAACCGATACGCTACGAATAAATATATTGTTATCCCTTTTTATTTAAAAGGCAAATTAACAGAGGAAGATATATTTTTTAAATTTATTTATATTCTATATATTATAAATTATCTAAAAGCAAATATCTTATTAAAAATAGACTTTTTCGGACCGGAACGAGCTAATATTAATATACTAAAATAATCTATAATTTTTATAATTTATTAAAAAATAATTATTAAAGTTTATTCTATCGCGAAAAATAATATTCGAATTAGAAGAATCTTGCGTTCGGGATAAAAATAGATTATATTAGTCTATATAGCAGCGATAATCTCTATTATCTTATAAGGAAAAAAGACATTACCGGATTGAGATTTCCTATTTAAATTAACGGCGGAAAAGGCCTACGCTTATTTTATCGATATTAATATAGATTTTATTATTATATGTAACGATAATAACAAGCTTAGAATAATCTATTATATATAAAAACTTAGGTTTATTATAGAATACGAAACAGAGGAAGCTTATTTAATCGATAAAGACCTATTAACGTACGCAACCGAAAAAAAAAAAGAAACCTTTAATCGCTTTAGTCGAGGAAGCGAAAAAAACTTTCTTAAACGTACTATAACGAAGAGCGAAATCGATCTAAGCTTTAAAATAGTTCTTCTTAACGGTATTATTATTTATAGAGAGCCGGAAATAGCTAAAAAGCTCCGATAGGTAATAAAGAGATATCTAACTATTTTCGAAGATATTGGAGACGTCGTAGATCTATTAAAGGAGGAATAAATAGATATTTTTTTTATAAAGGATTAAAAGTCTTTAATAGTTAAGCTAGGATATAAAATATATCTTTTTAATAAAAAATTTAAGAAACTAGTAGATAAGAAATTCGATAAAATATATAAAAAAGGCAAAATAATATAATCTAAAAGACTAATACTATTTAGATTCTTTGTTTTCGTCGTATAGAAAACGGTCTACGAAGATATTAAGCGAATTCCGAAAAAAAAAAGTTATATAATCGTCGATATATAAGGCCTAAATCGTATTGCTTTCGCGGATAGTTATTTTTTACTTTTTTAAGACGATATTATCCGTTTTTTTTAAGGATATAAATATATTATATATATAAATAGAAACGGGATATTTTATATTTTCTAACTTCGAATCGAAGCGCAGTATAAAGCAATAATAGTATTATATAAAAAGTCAGAATATTATAATATAGCTCTAATAAAATATAAAGGTTTAGTACTTTATATATAAAAAAAGATAAACAATTTCCTACGACCGTATCGAGAATTTTCTCGTTATTATATCGATAATATCGTTATTTTCTCGAAAACGTTCGAATAATATATCGAATATCTTTCGATTATTTTTAGTTTATTTATTAGGTTTAAACTATTATTAAAACTAAAAAAATCCTTTTTCGTCTATTTTTCCGTTAACCTCTTAGGTTTAAAAATTAATAGTTTTAGATTACGAATAATAAAAAAGCAAATAGCTACTATTAAAGATATAATATTTCCGGATATTCTCGAGCTTCTTAAATCGTATTTAAGTATAGCGAACTTTTTTAAAAAGAACATTTTTTATTATTCGTAGATAATAGAATTTTTAAAAAATAGAAAAACAGAATTATTAAAAGGCTACCCCGCGAAAAATAGACGTAAACGCAAGATCTATTTTAGGAAGGCTAGATATAAAAATACCGAGTTTAAACGCGAAGCTTTCGATATACTCTAGAAAATATTAACGTCGCGAGATTATCTATAACACAAAGACGATAAATATTAGCTATTTATCGACTTAAACGCGTCAAAAAACTACGGTATAAACGTGATAGTTTATTACGTTAAAAATAATCTAGTAAAAAGCGTTTTTCTTAAAAAAGATATTTAATTAATTATATTCCTCTCTAAATGCTTAAATAAAGCTAAAAAATACTATTAGCTTATGGAGTTAAAAGTTACCGGATTAGTTTAGATTTTATAAAAGATCGCTTATCTTGTTATATATCGGATATAGAAAAAGACGATCGTTTTTACCGATTATATATCTATATATAATATAGTTAAACAAACTTCGTTATCTTTATTATCGGCGGATAAACTTAATTTACGTCTAATACAGGCTTCGCAATATATTTTTTAATTTAAATTAGATATTCGCTAAAGGCTAGGCAACTAGAATATCGTTCCGGACGCACTTTTACGACTTCTTAGTAAAAAAGAAATCTCTCCGAAGGAAGATAAAGATAAGAGTATATTAAACGATATTTTTATCTATATATTGACTTTAATCGAGATGTCACCCGATTTTAAGCGTATTTTGATCCGCGTGTATAAAGATGATAATATATAATCTAAAATCTATAAGGCTTTAAAATCTAAAAAAGAAAAAGAAATTAAAGAGAAGTTGTTTTAATTCTTTTTAAAAAAAGAACTAATTTATTATAAAGATCTATACGATTCCCGACTTCGTTTATATATATCTAAATTACAGGAAAAAGAAGTCTTTAAAGCTATATATAATAAGAATTGCTATAACGGTTTTTATCGTTCTTATAAAAAAGTAATAAAAAGCTATTATTTTCGATACCTAATTCGCCGACTAAAAAAATATATAAAATATTATTCTAAATATTTGCTAAATCAAACTAAAAGATATATTTTTTATAGTCGGCTTTAATTTATTTTAATGCTATTTTATATCTTTTATATTTAAATAATCGATTTTATAATAAATTTGTTTATTCGGCTTAATAAGATTAACTAGATTATATCGGTAATAAACAAATATTCGAAGGCCGTTAACGCTATTTTAGAGAAAAATATATAAAACGTTAGAGACTAGGCAAAAGCTATATTTCGTCGAATTTTTAGATAAAATATTCTTTAAATAATTATCTTTAATAAAGATTTAAAATTTTTATTTAGCCTATAGAAAGAAATATTTAAGATATTTAATATAAATATTCTTGTTTCGACGGTATATTATCTACAAACGGACGGACAATCCGAGCGTACGAACTAGATGTTAAAAATCGGTTTAAAATATTTTATTATAGCGGATCCCGATTGTTTATAAGACGAAATTATCGATAATATTATCGGCTCTCTTAATAATATCTTAAATACTATAACCGAAAAGGCACTAAACGAAATTATCTATAGGAAGAAACTATATAAAAACAAGATTCTCTCTCGTAAAAATTATAAAAAAATAGATCTTATTAAAAAGAGAAAAAGAATCTAGATAGAAATTATAGATACCTTTATTTTTACTGTAGTAAAAACGAAGCTACGATATAATAAAAGATATAATCTTTTTACGTTAAAAATAAATAATAAGATTTTTATTAAATTATATATAAGTTACGATTTAAAAGGTCTAGATAATAAAAAGTTCACTAATTAACGAGCAAAACCCTTTAAGGTTTTAGAAGCTAAGAGACCGAACGCATATAAATTAGAGATTCTATTAACGTAGAAGATTTATCTAATTATATCGGTTATTATATTTAAACCAGCTTTATAAGAAAAGGATCCTTAATCTCGCCCTATTAAAGACGAGCCTCCGTTATTAATATAATATAACGATAATTCGGAAGAAGATAAAATAGAAAAACTCGTTAATCGTAAAATAGTTTAATATCGGAAAAAATCTGGCTATAGCAAGCGAAAGATTTTTTATTTAGTTAAGTAGAAAGGATTCGGCCTGGCTTAGAATAAATAATACGATTAAAAAGATTTAAAAAATGCATAAAAATTTATAAAAAAATACGATTCTAAGTACGGCAAGCAATCCTAAGCCGAATATAGATTTTTTTTAAAGAAGACCTAATAGAAACTCTCGACTATATCTAGCTAAAGACTCAAAATTTAGCGGCTTTTAAAAGAGGTAACAAATATACGCTATATATCTTTTTTTACGGCTATATTTAGTTAAAATTTTATACTATATTATTTCTTAGGTATAAACTTCCGTAAAATATTAAATATTAATTGATTCGGCTATTATTGCTTTTATCCGGGTATTATTACTATTATCGAATATTATTATCGCTTTTTAATAACAAATATAATTCACTAATATAAGCCTTAATAAATATTGCTATCTCAGTTTTAGTATTATTATATTATATAAGTTTTACTTTTAATACTACTAAATCTATAAGCGAAGATCAAAACGACGTCGAAATTAAACTTATTTAACAAAATATATATAAAGCTACGTATTAAGATCCTATAGCTTTAGACTAGATCAATTTTATTTTAGAAAAAAAATTTAATTTAAACGATTAATTACGCGAAAATACCTACGAAAACGACGAAATAAGTGTCCCGATTAGAGTATATAAATCGGATAAATCCCCGGAAAGTATATAACTTAATTAAAACAGCGAATTCGATATTAATGATCTTAATACGATATTAAAAATATACAATAAACCTCGTGCGTAGAACTATTAGTTTAAATAAAGAACTAAAGCCGAACCTAATTATAATACTATTAAACGTACTTTTCCTTTTTTTCGTTATTATATAAATTATAAGTAGCTATTAATAGTTTAATTATCTAGATTTCTATTTCGTATATTCTATAAAAAATAGCCGTTTTTCTTTACGGAGAATAAAGGTCTAAAGTCGACGGTAAAGCTGCTAAGTAAAAAAACACTTTATAACGATATAAAAAAAACCGGCGAGTTTTTTGCTATTATCTAGTAGAAGTATAAATTGTATAGAAAAGTTAAACAAATTAATCACCTGAAGTTCAAAACCTCTAGTTAGCTAATATTTATCCGAGATTATAAAGCCGGAATTTTAAAACTAGCGGGATAATTTATTTATAACTATTAAATAATAAAGAATTAAGAAATAATATATCGTATTAATAATTTGCCGCAATAATAATAGAATCTTCCGGCGATATTATTTTTTGCCGTTATCTAATTTAATCTATTTGCTATATTTATTTCCGGCAATATATACCCGACGATAATAGCTTTTGCTTTTAGAATAAAAAAGAGAGTTACTAGGATTATTCTATCTGTATTTTTTTCCGAGGGAAATAAAAATGTTATTAAATCTAATAATCCTATAAAGTTTTTATTAAATATTAATACGAAGAAGATTGCGCGATAAAAGAAAATATATATATAATTAGATATCGATAGCCTATATCGATAGACAGAAGAAATAACGGTTTAGACTAAGTTCGTAGACTAGGCCGTAAAAGCTATTAAAAAGAAATTGAGACTTTTTTAGATAAGATTATTATTAGAAAAGCGGCAAACAGCAGAGGAAAAAAAGAGCTTTTTTATAAAAGAAGAAAAGAGCTCTTTTATAAAGCGCAAATCTGCGTTAGAAGGTATCGTTCCGAAAAAAAAGATTAAGATAATAGCTAATAATAAAATCTTATTAGAGTATAAATCTATTCTAAAACCTAAAACAATAGCCGGCGATAAAACACCGACCAAAAAAAAAACTATATTAAAAAAAAAAGTTTCTAAAGAAATCAAAGTTATTAAAGGATATAAAGAATTTCTATTATAGCCTAATCCGAACAACGAATTCGAGAAGCGTTAAGTATAAAAAAAGAGATAGATATTTAATAATTAAAAACAAACCTCCGACGAAAAAAAGAAAATATCTAAAAAAATTTTTTTTTAAAAACTAGCTTTAAAAAAGGATAAAAAACGTATAAATAAAAAAAATAACGAAATAGAAAAAGCTATTACCGGATAGTTAATTAAAAAGGGCAAAAACAAAGCGACAACTAACGAATCCGCCGAGAAATATATTTCCCGTTTAAAGAAAAAAGTAATTATATTAAAATCCATTAATGCGGTATCTAAACGTCAGAATAACAACTTATTTAATAAGAAAATAGTTCTTCTCAGGGAAATTGCGCGAATAGAAAATCTTTATATAGCTAATATAGATTATATAGCAAAACTATACCTCGTCAGCATCGAGGCGTTTTAGTTTTTACGCGAATAGAACCGATAATATATCCAATTTCTTAAGAAAAATCGACTTATTTTTATGTTCTAAGCCTTAGCTAGAGGTGAGCTTATTGTTAATAAAGAGTTAAAACGCGACGACTATTGTATTGCGCTATAAGCCGTATTTAATATAGTTACCGAGAAACTCAGAAAAGACTATAACTTTATAGGGAGTTTAGTTACTAATTATGGTAAAAAACTTAAAATATCCGACGAATTTTTATAATAAAAGAAACGTATTATTCGCCCGGCAATTGGATATAAGTTTAGATAGAATATTTTATTAATAAATAAGTATAAAATAAAGAATAAATAGTATTATAATATCGATAAATATCTTGACCTAATTATATAAAATAATATTATATAGGATGATTTAAGATATAAATTGATAAAAGAAAAGCGTAACTTACTTTATTAAGCCGATAAGTAAATAAGATAAAAACAAGAAAATAGAGAAACTAATAAGCAAAATGATTAAAAAGATAAATAGAAAGATAATAAAAAAGCTAAAGAAACCTAGGGCCGTTCGATAGACGTTTCTTTCTTTTTATATACGGCGCTATTATAACCATTCGATAGATATTTTTTCTCTTTTTAAATACGGCGCTATTACGCCGCTCGTTTCCTTCCAATACGGTATTCCTCTTTTTTCCGGCGAATATCGTTACGTTTTAATATTATATTTCCTATATATTACGGGTTCTTTGCCGTATATTACGACGCCTTCCGTGCTATGGAAGTCTTTTTTATAAATATATAATTGCGTTACCAGCAGTCTCTTACGAAATATATTATTATCCTCTACGGCTAGATTCCGACGATTTTTTATAGATTCTCTATGACTAACGATAATTTTCTATACAATATACGGCGTATTTTACTCTTTTAACTCAGTATTATAACGCATTTTATGCTATAAAAGTTTTTTTTTTTAGAAGTTTCTTTTTTCGGACGTTTTTTTATGATGCCCGGAGGACAAATAGGATTTACGCAGGAGTATTGCGAGTCTTTCCGTAGGGGCAATTGTTACGTAATAGCGCTGCTTATTTAATAGATATCTTACTTCTATAGTTAGTTTCTTCCTTAATCAATATAATACCAACCAATTAGATCGTTCTTTATAACGTTGTTTTCTTCTCTCGTTAGTATCAAATATACCAAGGAGAGTACAGCTACCATTACAATTAATAACTTTTTAATTATATTTTTTTATTTAAAGTTTTTATCTTTATAATTATTAATAATAAATTGTTGTTCTATAGATAATAATTTATCTTTTTTTATTAAGTTTTTAAGTTTGATTTTCTTAATTATACTTATTTCTTTTTTTAAGTTATTTTTTAAAGAGGTTTTACTTTTATTATTTATATTTATATTTAAGTTTTCTTTAAAAAAGCTATATAAAATTAAAATAAAACTATTAAATATATAAACAGCTAGCTTTTTTAGCTTTAAAATATATTTTATATACTTCTTTATTAATTAATTAATATATTTATTATTTAAGTTAATATCCTAAGTCTTTTTTTATTCTTTTAAAGTCTTAATTGCAGCTAAGGCTTTAGCTTTTAAATTATATAATTTTAAATTAAACTTTGCTATAATATATTTAGTTTAGCTATGCTATTTTTTTATAATATACTTATATAACTGCGATTATTATATAAATAAAAAACTAATTATCTAATTTAAAATAAAAAAAATTATATTAAAATTTTAAAATAAAATAATAAAAATATATTAGAATTCTATCTATAAAAATTAGATAAAAATTATTTAATCTTAGATTATAATATATATTTAGCGCTAAGCCTAATAAGGTTATCGCCGGCTATAAGCGAATATTATTCTTAGTATATATACTATAGTTTTGCTCTTATATTATAATAATAATACTATTTATAAAAGCTTAAATAAACTTTTTAAAGAAATATAAAAGCTTATTTAATTATTTTTATATATATAAAAAAGATGTTTTATAGCTTATAATTATAATATTAAATTCTTTTTAATTTTAATAAAATATAATTATTAGTTTATAATAAATTTTTTTTTTAATAAGGAATTAATAAAAATATTTTTAATTATTAATAATAGTAATATAGTAGTATTCTATTATTACTTTAATAATATTAAATTAAAATAATATTAAATAAATATTATTTATAATTATTTATTGAAATTATAAATATTTATAATAATTTAATCTTTTAATTTATTACTAAAAATTTGCTTCTGAATTATAAAATAAGAATATAAGAATTTAATTAATTAAGTAAACTAAATTAGCTTACTTTAATTATATATATTATTCAAGATATAGTCTATTATTTCTTAATTATTTAATTCTAAACAATAAATATATACTAAAGTAAGCTAAATATTAAATTTAAATTAAATAAATATTTAATTTTCTTTAAAAAAATTTATTATTTTTTAATTAGTTTATATATTAAAAAATTCCTATATTACTATTATAAGTTATATTGTAACTTTATTAGTATTATATATAATAATTCTATTAAATAGCTAATATTTTAAATTTACATTAATTAAAAAAAACAATATTAGTAATATAGCTATTATAATTAATACTACTACAATAAAACTTTTTTTTAATTTGTTTTTATTATATCTATAATAAATAATATTAGCTATAGTTAATAAAGGTTTATTAAACTATATTAAATAAATAAAATCTTAATTTGTTTTTATTATTTCTATAATAAATAATATTAGCTATAGTTAATAAAGGTTTATTAAACTATATTAAATAAATAAAATCTTAATTATATTTTATTATTACTAATATACTAAGTTTTATTTTATATATTAATATAATTAAACGAGATAAAATATTAAAAATTTATATAAATAAAAAGTTTAAATTAACTATATACACAAAAATACTATAATTATTATTTAGATTTAACCGAAATTTTAATTCAAAAAGGAAGTTTCTATTTATTAATAAGCTTTAATTATAATATATAGAAATATTTTTTATAGTATAAATAGAAATAGTATAAAGACTTTTAGAATATATTATTTATTATATTACATTAAATAAATAATAAATAATATTAACTTTTATTATTAAATTTTAATAGTTTTTAATAATAATAGATTTACTTAATCTATTAATTATTATAAATTTTAAAATAATAATATTTTATTTTCTTAATATATTAGCTTTAAAGTTCTTAATTAAATAAACTTCTACTATAATATATATAATAGCTATAAATTTATCTAAAAAAATATTATTAATCTAAAATAAAAATATTATAAATTATATTATTAGAATTTTTTATTAAAATAAAAGAAAATAGATTTTATAATTTTATTTCCAAAAAAATATATAATAGCTTATTTTTATTAATTAATATTATAATATAATATATATTAAAATAAGTCTTAAGTTAGATAAATTCTAATACAAATTTAATTATAATATAATAATGATTTTAAAAGATATAGCCTAAAAGTTTTTTAAATATTAATTTACTAAATTATATTAATTTTCTTTTTACTAGAAAATCTATAATAGTATTATTTATTAATATAAAAAAAAAGTATTTTCTTTATTTATTTTTAATTTAAGTAAATTCTTTTCTTGTTTTATAGATAATGTTTTTATTTTAGACTATTTATTATATAGAATAAAGTATTTTATTTTCTAATAATATTAATATAACATATTATTGCTTTTGAAATACTAGTTGCATTTTTTATAATTATAGAATATTACTAGGTTAATAAAATAAATATTCTAGATTTTTTTTTATTAAAATTTTTTTTTTTTAATAAAATTCTAAAGAATTTACTATTTTTATATTTTTGAACTCTTATTATATTTTTTTGTAAAATACTAAGGATTTGTATTCTTTTTATTTTAATATTGTTTTTAATTTTAATTAAAAACTTTATTATAATAAAACTTTAACCTTTCAAACTAATAATTAAAGTTACTAAAATTCTGATTCTAAAAGAATTAATTTTAAAAAAGCTAATTCTAACTTAGCTAATAAATATTATTTACTTTATTTAAACTAGAATATAAAAGTAAATTCAATTTATTTTCTATTATAATAAGCTAATAAGCAGATAGAATAAATAGAGAATAAGTATTTAAAGAAGGATTTTGCTTTTGCTAGCAAAAAGCGCTATTTTTATAATATTAATTAGCTTATTAATTATTATAAATATTATTCTTAAAGTTATATTAAAATAAAAAATAATAAAAGAAATATAGTTTAGTATTATTCTATTATTAATTAAAATTAAGATTATTATTATATTAATTAAATAAATAAAATTAATTATTATTTTACTAAAGCTATGAATAAATGTTGTTTGCTTTTAATAGCTTATTATTAATATTTTTAAATGTTAAAAAACTAAAAAAATTAATTTATTATTATTAATAAATTTAGTTCTAGAATATCCCTTTAAAAATCTAGATTTAAATTATTCTATATAAATAATAATTAGTTTATATTATATTAAGTTTAGCTATTTTTATTGCTTTAAAAAGGCCCTTAATATTTATATAGTTTATAATAATAAATTATATTTATTAAAATATATTATTCTTTTAAATAAATTAAAATTTTTTTTAATTTTAAATAGCTTAAAATAAGCTAATAAAAGAAATTTCTATTTCTTTTATTTTTTTTTATATATAATAAGCTATTTTTATTCTTTAGTAAGTTTAAATATATATTAGTTTATAATAATACCTCTTAGTAATAACTAAAAATAATTCTTAGTTTTAGTTACTTTTTTATATTAAAAATATTGCGGATTTTATTAGTAAATCTAAATATATTATAAAAATATATATTAATACTAATATATTTAATAGCAAATATAATATTTGCTAATTTATTATTATAGAAAAAATTAAAGAACTCTATATTTTTAAAATTTTATTTATTATTTTCTTTACTATATCTATAAATTAGAAACTAGCTCTAAGAATACTTATATAATCTAAGCGATTTAAGCGCTCAGAGTGGTTTCCAAGTACTTAAATATGTTAAAAAATTGATTATTAAGCAAAAAAAATACTTAAAAATTAAATTGCTATATTTTTGAAAAATGTAAATATTATTTTATTTCTTGGTAAGAAGTTATAAGATTTAAGCTAAAATCGCGTTTAAAATCCTATTTCTTATTTTAAAATAGCTATATCTTATCTAATATTATATGTAATTTAAAAATAATAGTATTTTTGGAATCCTTATTAAAAACACCTTTAGTATAATATATAATATCCCCTATATAGTCCTAATATAAGGGGGGAATTAAAAATGAAAAATAAATAAATAAAAGTTTTTTTGGTTAAGCTAAATAAGCAGATTAAGCGCTTAGAGCCGCTTGCGAGAATCGGCGTTACTCGCTAGCAAATTGGCCTGCTTAGCTGCCTTAAAGCGTTTATAAGACCAGATATAAGATCGCCTGCCTTAGCTAAGCTTAAAGCGCTCAGAGCGCTTAGAGCGCTTAGATCCTAGTCTACTAATTTGTAGATATAGCAATATTTTCTTCTAAAGGTTTTTAAAAACTTACTAGTTCTTAAAGCTTTTAATTCTATAGGTTTATAAATACTACTTTAATAATATTATTAATAATATACTAGATTATTATTTTATTTATTTGTTCTAGAATTATAAAAAGTTTTAAATTAAAAAAGTCTTAGTAAATAGCTTTATTAATTAAAGTTTAATTTAAAAATAGCTAATAAAATAATTTTTCTAAATATATTAGACTATTAATATCTATTGGAAAAGAATTCTATACTAGATTAGTACTAGACAAATCTAGTTTTCATTATAATAAATAGTTTGTTTAAGCTTAGACTTAAAAAAAATAATTCTATAACTTTTAAGTCTATTTATTAAAAAATTATAATACTCAATAGAGCTTAGATTTATTAATAGTTTAATTTGATAATTAATTCAATTTAAACTTTATTTATTATTCTTTTTTACTAATAATATAAATTTAAAATTTTAATAAATAGAATATGATAAAATTGATCTAATTTATAATTTTTATAATATTAGTATTGAAATTTACAAAATATAAATATTCTATTTAATAGAAGCTTTATAGCTAAAATGCAAGGATAATAATATCCTAGTTAAGCTATAAAAGTAAAATACTTAGTATAAATAATAATAAAACTAGCTTAAATAAGAAGTTCCTTTTTTAATAGAAATTTAGTTAAATAACTATTGTTATAAAATATTCTTATTTAAATTTAAATAAATAATATTAGAATAGTAGATATAATTCTATTCTAGAATAAAAAATAATAGGATTATCGGATATTTTATTAATATTAAGATATAATAATCTTAATATAGTTTAAAAATATACTAGATATTAAGTCTTTTATAATAATAAATAAATAGAGTATTATAAAAGAAAAATATTGTAATTGCAAGTAAATATTGCATTGGATACATATAATCTATTGTAATAAATTGGTAAAGGAGTTACTTTCTTTTAGTAATATAATATATAAGGGAAATTTTTTTCTTTTATTATTAATAAAATATAGAATAATCTTTCTATAATAAGTATTAGTTTTAATAAGCTAGTATTCTAGTACTCTAGCGGAATATTAGTAAAAAGACTATTTAGACTATTTAAAAAATTAATAGTTTTCGGAGTTAATTATAATAGTACTAACTATAGTATTGTTACTATTAATAAAGCAATAATATAAAAAGTTCTTAATTTGCTAAATAATTATATAATAATAAAAATACTCTTTAACTACCTTATTTATCTTAAAGTAATTATCTTTCTATATTAAGTATATTTCCAAAGTAAGGAAAATCTATATTAAATTAAATATAATTTTAGATTTCATATACTAAATCTTATTCAATTTAAATATAATTTATTTATTTAATATATAATAAGATTAACTTAATATTTTTTAAATATTTTTAAATATTTTCAATATATTATTAATAAATAAATAAATATTACTATTGTGAAATTAATGATAATAATATTTTCTACTTTATTAGTTAGTATTAAACTTAAAGTTTCTTATTCTATTATAATAAATATAAAAAAACAATAAAAATAGTTTTTAAAATTATAATAGTTTTAACAATTAAAATTACTATATAAAATAATTATTTATTTATATTCTAATACTATTATCATTATTTTTTATTCTTTAATTTTTTTAATATATATAGATTTTATTAATTAATTATTTTTATATATTAGCTATTATTAATTATAAATTTTATAGATAGTTATTTTATAATATTTTTAATAAAAAATGTTATAAACAATTATTAAATTATATTTAATTAGGTTTACATTTTTTTTAGTTAATATATTATATTTTATATAATTATAAAAATTTTTTTTTATATAAAATTGTTAATCTTTAATATTTAAATAAAATCTATAATTAATATTATAATAATATAGTTAAAATAAATTAAATAAATTTAAATTTAATTGCTAATAAATTATAAATTTTTTTTATAAACATTAATATTAATAATATTTATTATTCTATATAATTTAAATATATATATAATATAAGTTTCTAAATTCTTTTTATTTATAATATTTTATATATTATATTTAGTAGTAAAAATAATAATATAAGTTTTAATTAATTAAAAATTAAAATATTTATATAAAGTATTATAAAAAAACTAATTATTTAATATTTTTATATTATTATATAAATTTAAAAGCTTATTTTATTAATTTATTATTATTTTACTATGTTTATAAAATGTTTTTAAGATCTATTTTAACAATTATTTTGTTAAAATTTTTAATAATAATATTATTCTTTTTTTAAATAATTAGTTTTATATTGTTTTAAAAGACTTTTTTACTATTATAATTAAAACTAAATTTTTTTTTATAAATATTAAACTTTTTATTTATTTAGTTATTAAATTATTATTTTTATTATTAAATTATATATTAAATTATAAAAGTTTAATTAATATATAATATTTAAATAAATTATTATTATAATAGATTTTAATATAATTTAAAATCAGGAGATTTATTATTATTATTATTATTATTATTAATATTTTATTAATTTAAATTTTATTTGTTTTAAAACAATAGTTTTTCTGTTTTTTAATTATATATAAATTATTTAAAAAGATTAAATAATTGTTTAAATAGTATATTAAAATGAAATTTTTTTTTAAGTTTTTTATTAATAAAAATATTAAAATATTATTATTTTCTATTACTTCTTATAATTCAATATTAATTAGATTATAAAACTCTATTTTTATATTAATTAACTTTATTTACTATAAAAAACATATTAATAATATAATAAATAAAATTATAAAATAAAAATTATATATGTTTTTTAATTTTAATTCTATAATTTTTAATTCTATAATTTTTACGTTTTTTATTATTTATATAGAATTTAGATTATATTTTAACTAATATATTAAACTCAATAGCAAGCTTTTATATATTATAATTATAATAAATTAATTTAAATAATTAATATTTTTTAATATTAATAATAAAGTTAATAAATTAAATTAATTATACTTACTAATGTTCTTACAATTATTTTAATATTAATATTGGTATTAAAAACGCTAATTCCAACTATATAAGTATGTCTAGACTTTCGGCTATAAAAACGAAATTAATATATTCTAAAGCCTATAACCTAGTATTATTACTATTAAAACGGAATAGAATAGACTTAAAGAATTATAATTACTTAGTATTGGAAAACTATTTAAGAACGCTATATAAATACACTTTGAACAAACACTATATCTAATTAAGCTAGTGTATCTATGCCCTCACTTTAAATATATAATAAAATAATTATTAATCTACTTAAAAGTATATAATATATACTTGAATTTTTAATAGATTAAAAATATTTATTTAATACTATTATAAAATATAAAAACTTAACAATAGTATCTATTTTTAATTTATTAAATTAGATTTAATTTTATTAAAAAAAAGAGTTAGAATTTCAACTTAGTTCTATTATAGAAAGAATAGATATAGAATTTAAAATATTATATAAATATTATTTCAAAGCTATAAAAATTATATCTATTATAATCTGACCTAGTATACTTATTTTAATATTACTTGAGTAAACTTTAATACAGCCGGCAAAAACTCGGCTTAACAATTTCTACTATTGTAAACTAAAGCTTAATATAAAAACATATTAAAAGGTAATATATTAAAGTCTTAATTTATAGTATTTAATATAAAATATTCGGTTTTCTCTTTTTTTTTTCTTTTTTAATATTTTCGTTAGTTAAAGTCTTATAAAAGTGGTTTTATACTATTAAACTAAATAGATAATTAATATTATACTAAAAATCTTTAATTACTACAATATCTAAAAAATAATATTGCAAAACAAAACTTCTTTTAAAATGTTAATAACTTAATTTATTTTAATATTAAATTCTATAATAATAATAGTTAGATTCTATTCTATCTAAATAGCAATTTGTATTAATAATCTAATATAATTAAAATATAAAATTAAATTAAATCCAACGAAAGCTAGTTATTTGAAAAGTAATTTAATATTAATAAAAACTAGCTATTAAAAAAATTGTTTAATAAATTATAAATAATTAATTTTAAAAATAATATTATTAAAATAAAAAGTGTTTATATTTATATAATAAATTAATATATTAGTATTAATATATACTTTAATAATAAATAAGCTAGCTACATTTGAAAAACTTACTATTTATTTGAAAAAAACTTAAATTATTCAATTTATTATTTTATTAATTCTTTTTATATTTATTAAATTAACAAACTCTATATAAAATATTACTATTGCTAAGTAACTTGAAATATATATTGAAATTAATAGAAAATCGGAAAAACTATTAATAATTATTTAAATACTATAATTATCTATAAATTATACTATATTAATAATATAAACAACTAAAAAACTAAAAAAGATTCGTAATAATAAAAATAAAAAATTTGTATTATTTAAAGAATAAAACTTGAAATATATTAAAAAATTTATTATTAACATAGCTGTGAATAAGAAAAAAATAACTGAAAAATATAATAATAAATTATTATTTTAAATTAAATTATAAATAATTCAATTTTTTAATTTTAAATTATTTTTAAATAATAATAACAATAAAGTTAATTATAATATATAAAAAACAAATAAAATTTAAAAGCTTGAATTTAATCTTAATTATTATTACTACATTTAAAATTAAATCATTTATATTAATAATTGTTTTATTAGCAATATAGCTAAATGTATTTATATTTGCTTTAAATTAGATATTTGCAATTCTATTGAAAATACTAACAAATTCTTTAAATAATTAAATAAGCTCTATATAAATTAGAATAAAAAATAATAATAAATGTAAATATTGCAATTCTAACTGAAAAAATCGCTTTTTCAAAATTTTTTAATTGAATTTCATTATACTAACATTAAAGCTTAAGAAAACAAATAAATAAAATATTAATAATTAAAAAAAAAGATTAATTACTAGCTATATAATCACTTTATTAATAACTAAAATGTTAAAAATTTATTAATTTAATTTCGTTATTACCTAGAAACAATTAATATTATTATTTATAATTGTAATTAAAATAATGAATAACTAGTTTTTGCTTAGAAACTACCTATAAACTATTTATATTTTTATTTGAATATTAATTTTTACTAGAATAATAATTTCTATTATTTAGCTTCTAAAAGCAATAAGTTTTAGTTTATTATATTATTAATTTCCCTTTAAATAAGAAAATAAAGAAATTATTTCTATATTAGATATTTATTTTAAATATAAATCTAGAAAATTATTTTATAATTTTGTAGATATATCAACAAAATTTATATTAATAATAATAAATAAAAAAACAAAAATATACTAATAACTCCAAGTTTAAGTTTAGAGAAAACTTAAAAAACAAATAATATTTATTAATAATATAGCTAGAAATAATAAAATCAAAATGTTATTATTAAATAACTATAAATAATTTTAAAATAATTTTTTTATATTAAAACTTTTTATAAAAACTTATATTATAAATAGTTTATATCAATAAATAAGAATAAAAAAACTTATTAATATTAATTTTATATATATTTTTTTAAAAAAACTTAATACTATATTAATATTTTTAAGCAAGTTTAAACTAATATAGATATATAATAAAATTAATTATTAATTTATTATTTATATTTTTTATATAATATTAATTATCTGAAAAAAATTATTTAATTAATAATTTTTTTATTATCTAATTAAAAATATATTTATTTATTATTAAACAATTTTAAATAAAAGCTATTAAAGTTTTTTTCAACTATAATACTTAATAAATATATTGTTTACTTGAAAATCTTAAATAAGTTAATATTAAGATTATATTTATAAGCTGTTTACTATTATTTATTTTATTATAATAAACTATAAAAGTATTTATATTTAAATTAAGAATGTTTCTAGCTTTGACAATAATTAAAAAAAAGACTATAATAATATTAATAATAAGATTAGCAGCGATATTAACTTGGATTTTAAAAAAATTTATTTTATTAATTAAAAAAATAAAAATTAATTATTAAATATTAAAAATATTATAGTAATATTTTTTATAAATTACTTATTAATTAAAATCAAAAGCGAAAGAACTTAGTTTTTTTAATATTAATAATAGAACTTAAATAGATATTTAGCTTGTTATAAACTATTTCAAAACTCGAAAAACCTAAATAAAGTCTTTATTATATTATTTATTTTAAAAAAGATTAAAATAAAGTTTTCTAAATAGCTATACAATAATCTTAATATATTTAATAAATAATAGTTTAAGATTTTATTCAAATATTGAAATTACAACTATAAAATTGATTTAATTAATAATAATAAAATTTACCGAAATTAAAACTATATAATATAAACTATTATTATCTATAAAAAATATATACATACTTAAATAACAACTTAGTTAAAAGTTTTATTATTTTATTTATATAAAAAAAGAATAATAATCTATACTTTTATATTAATTACTAGAAACTTAATAATATTATTCAAAAAAACTATTATTTAATATTATTAATCGAAAAATCAATAGTTAAACTAATTGGATATAAATACTTGTTTAAAATTAATATTATATTAATATTTAATAAAATAAATTTAAATTTAAATAATAAGAAATAAATTTTTTTTGGATTTATTTCAGTATATATATATATAAAATCCTAATTTTTTAAACTCTTAAACATACTAGCGTTATAGTAAAACTATGTTAATAATATACTATTTAAGTATACTTTATTAATAAGTTTTACTAAGTTTATATAAATAATATTTTTATTTATAATAAAATATTCAAAAAATATAAAAAATATATTTATTAAGTTTCTTAAAAATTCTAAATAGCGGGTTTATAAGCTAATATTAAAAAATACAAATTTAAAATTAGTAAAACCAAGTTCCTTAAAATTATTATTAATAATAATAGTATTGAAATAGATTCTAAAAAGATTAAAACTATTATATTATAGCAAATATTAATAATAATAAAATAAATCCAAAACCTCCTTAGTTTTTACAATTTTTATTATAAATTTATAAAAAACTTTAAGAAGATAGCAAAAACATTAATTAATTTTATATATAGAAATATAAAATAAACATAGAGTCATAAAATAGAAAAGTTATTTAATATATTTAAAAAAATAATAGAGATTTTTTTAGTATTATATTATTTTAATTTGAGTTTAGAATATATTATTATAAAGAAACAATAAAAACAAGATATATTTAGTTGTATTTTATAGTAAAAATCTAAACTTAATAGAATTATAATATTTATAATAAAAACTTTAAGTTATTATTTATACTTTTAAATATTAATAAGCTAAATTAAAAACTGTTAAAATTTTAATACAAGTTTTAATAGATTATAAAAATTTTAAAATTTTTATAACAATTAAGAAGCTATTTAAAAAATAAATATAACAAACTAAAATTTCATTATATTATAATTTTAAGATCTATTATTATATTAGTAAAAGCAATATTAAAATAAATATTTAGCTCGCTAAAAATATGAAAATTAATAAAAATAAGAAAATTATTAGATTTTACTATTATTAAATAAGTTTAATTTCTTATTATTATAAAACAAAAGTAGTTTTAAAACTTATTAATATATAAAACTATTTAATAGGCTAATAATATTAATAAAAATTATATTTGTTATTAGAAAACTATTAAATGAAAACCAATTAATTATATTAATAATATTGGTTTTAAGTATATAAAAAATAAGCAATAAATATTATATTAATAAAATAAACTATAAATGTTTTAAATTTAGATTATTTATTTTGTTAAAAAGATTTATAATTAGAAATTAGTTAAATATTTAAGAATAAATAAAATTTCTAAAATAAATAAATAATACTACTATTAGCTTAAAACAATAAAGACTATTAAATTATATATTATTAATTATTATATTTATTAATAAATAAGAATATTTTGTAATAAATTAAACAGTCTATTATATCTATTATTAATATTTTAATAATAATAATAAAATCTTAAAATAGTATTATAAATACTTCCATAGTTATAGGATATTACTATAGTAACTTTTTATATATATACTATTGTTAACGTATTAGTATAGAGACAATTACAATATTTACTATATATAACAATAGTTCCTACTAAATAGATTCTATTATTAGTTTTCTAAAATATTAAAAAATGAATAATATTTCAACTATTATATACTATTATAAAAAAATAAAAACTATATATTAATATATTGAAATAAACTAAAAATATTAATTAAAAAAACTACTTATATTATTATTTATAAAGTTATTACTTAGTATAGGTTATTAAATAATATAATATTAAACTGCGGACTTTAGATTATATCAATATTATAAAAGTTATTGTATATTAGATTTAATAATAATAATAATAATAAGTTAATACTTTATTATTCTAAAACCGATAAATAAACTAAATAAGCTAATTAAAATATTAATATATATTTAAAAATATTTAAAAATATTTATTAATAAGTATTAAAATAATTAAATAGATTTATTATTAATAATAAAATTAGTTTATAGCAATTTTGAATTAAAAACTACTAGAATAATTTTATTCTTTATTAATTATTATTATTATTTTAAAATAAATTTCAGATTAAATAATATTCCACATAAAATATAATATAATTAATAATTAACTATTTAAGTTACTAATATCTTAGATAAAATATAAATCATTTTAAAAGAAATATAGGTTAATATAAAAGAGACTTAAGACTAAATAATTAAATATATTAACTATTGTTGTTAAAATATTATATATAAAGTTAGTAATTAGATTTAACTTAATATAAAAACTATTAGAACTAGCTATTTTAATAAGAAATTGTTATGCCCCAGGCTGCACAGGGCTGCTCAGCGACAAAAAACAAGTCTTGGGTTGGTTTAGTTAGTAAACTAACTATAGTCTGCTCGCGAGTTTCGCGGTACTCGCTAAGTTACTATTTATAAGCAATGTAAGCGGTATAAATATTATAAGTATTTATTAAATATATAGATATCATTCTTTTCTATTTTAAATAGATCTGCTTTTTAATAATTAATATATTTATTATTGAATACTTTTAATAGAGCTTTTTAAAATAAATTATATATTTTTTTTATAGTTAAGTTAATATACTGCGCCCTGCTATAATTATATATAAAACTTATTATTACCTGCTAAGTAAACTTTATTATTCTATAGCTATTATAAAGCAAATAACTATTATATTTTAATTATTTATTAAATATAAATACAACTTTATTAATATTTAAGTTTATAAAAAGTATAAACTTAGTCAAAATAACTACTTTAGATAACTTTAAAAAAAATGCGGTATTTTAAATAAATAAATTATATAAATTAAATTATATATCAGGATATATATTATTTAATTCCTAAATAAATCAGTTAAAGTAATATTTGTTATATCCTATTTAGCTAAAGTAGTTTTTAATTAAATAATATTCTATCTAGAAGATTTTATAAAAAATAAAGAATTTTAATAAAATAACAAAATAAGTTAAATATCTTATTTATTTAATAACTTTATTATATATATTAAAATAATATTTAAAGAAATTAATAAAAAAAAGGCAAATAAAAGAAAATTATAGAATCTAAAGCAGAAGTCTTTAATATTAATATATACTATAATATTTAAGATATTTGCTTATAAGATTAAATAGGATAACTCTATATTTGCAGTATTATTCTATTAAAAATTATATAATAAAATAAAGGATACAATAATAGCTATTAAGAAGCTTATAATTTTAGAAGATATAATTAAATCAATAATCAGGATTAATAATTAATAATAAGAAAGATACTTAGATAAGCAAATTAAAAATAAAAGGCCTATATAAAGGAATTAACTTATAAGAGATTTAATAGAAATTAATATTTCTAAAAAAAAACTA
This sequence comes from Bacidia rubella, assembly GCA_032158265.1. Lineage (NCBI taxonomy): Eukaryota > Fungi > Ascomycota > Lecanoromycetes > Lecanorales > Ramalinaceae > Bacidia > Bacidia rubella. The sequence continues at coordinate 1,011,113 of JAVTIF010000016.1, read as the reverse complement.
TAAACTAGAATATATTATTCTTATAATAAACTAGAATATATTAAAAAAATTGCTTTAAAAAAGCAATAAAAATATTAGAATAATAAATTAAAATATCTGAAAAATAAAAAATAAGTAATATAAATAACTATGCTAAATTAATATAAATTGCTTATTATAATAATAATTGCTTAATATATATCTTAGAAAAACAGGAATTAAAATAGTACCTAAAAGGACTATAAAAAAAAGTAAAATTAATTAAAAAACTAAAAATTTAATATTTTTTTTTAAAACCGAAAAACTATTAACTGCAGCAATAGAATTGAAAATTAGAAAAAAATAAATAATAGCATTAATAATAAAAAAAGAAGAAAACAAGATAATAACAGAATTAGTTAAGAAAATACTAAGTTTTCTATAATTGATAAATAATAATATATTAGTTATAAATAATAATAACAATTTTATATTAAAAAATATTAATATTAAAACTAAATATAAACTAATTAGTATAATATTATTTAAAATTATATAAAGCACTAAAGAATATATAATATTAAATAAATAATAAAGAAATAATATAGATACTCCGGAGCTAAAAAACAGAAATATTTAATATATATGCCTTAAACCTTAAACTATTAATATTCTAGTTTATAAAAACTTTATTAATAATTTATAAAAGATAATAACTAAATAAAATAAATAAATATTATTAAATTTAATAAAAAATTTAAAGTATTAGAAAATCTAATAAATATAAAACTATAAAAGCTTTTCAAAAAAAGTTAAATTAAATTAGCTAAAAAATATATAAAAAACCCTAAAAAAGTTAAAAAAGTCTAAAAAATTTATATTTTATATTTAATAAAAAGAGATTTTTTAGTTTCTTTTAATAAAATTTTAATTAATAATTTAGATAATTAAAAATTATTTTTTAATCTAGCTTAAAACGCTTAATAGCTATTAATATTATATTTTAATAATAATTTTTAAAATAATAATAAGCTTTTAATATTTAGCTTTTTATTATAAAATAAAAAAATTAATAAAGAAATATAAAAAAACAAATCTAAAATAAGGATTAAAAGCAATCGAAAAAATAATAATATAAATAAAAATAAATTTTTATTTTAAAAATAATTAATTTTAAATTAAAAGCTAGACTTAAATTGCTATTTTTTTTAAAACTTTGAAATAAATACTCTAAAAAATAAAAAAAGTATTTTAAGAATTAATACTAAAAGAAATACTAAAGTTGAAATCAACCTTAATAACAAGCCAGTTGATTTTTTTAAATAATATTATTAAGAAATTATTATTAAATAATATTATAGAATTTATAGTTCTATTAACAATATTAGTATTAGAAGACTTAAGCTTTTTTATTTTCTTTATTATTTTAATCTCTTATTTAATATAGTTATTTTTATACTTATCTAGACTATAATATATTTTAAACAACTACTTTTATTTTGTAAAAAAAGAAAATATATAATAATAATAGGTTATAATTTTATTATACTTAAAATTATATTAAATATTAATAGTTTTAATTTTAAAGCGAATTTTCTTTTTTTTATTTTAAAGTTTTTTTTTTAAAAATAATAATTAGCGAAAAATAAGAAAAAAAATAAGGAATTTAGATAAATAAATCTATAAATTCAGATAAAAAGATATTATATTGCTTAGAATAACTAGACTAAATATATTTTTTATAAATATTTTAATTTTTAATAATATAATATTTTTTAGAAAAATTATAAAAGCAATAGGAATAAAAAAAAAGTATATTTTAATTTATCTATTAAATAATTTAAAAAGCTTAAAAATAATATTAATAATTTAAAAAAAACATAATTAATAATAAAATAAAAAAAATATAGAATTTTTATAATTAAATTTAATATTATAATATTTTTAATTAATAAAATAATATAAAAAAAGTACTATTATGTTTTAAACTATATAAAGCTATTTAATAATAAAAAATAAGTTTTAAATTAATTTAATAAATAAACTAACTATAGTTTATTTATAAGTTTTATAGTATTTATTAAATTACTACCTATAAGCAGCATAAACGGTATAAATATCGTAAATACTTATTAAATATATAGATATTGCTCTTTTTTATTTTTAATAAATCTGCTTTTTAATAATTAATATATTTATTATTAAATACTCTTAATAAAGCTTTTTAAAATAAGTTATATATTTTTTTTATAGCTAAACCAATATACTACGCCCTACTATAATTACGTATAAAACTTGTTACTACTTACTAAGCGAACCCTACTATTCTACGGCTATTACAAGGCAAACGACCGTTATAGAAATTAAATAATAAATAAATTAAACTATTTAAGATTATGAAAAAAATCGGTTATTTATATAAGTTAAATTTATTTAAATTTATAAGGATTTAAATAATTTATTATTAAAATAAGGTTAATTTAAATCCTAAACTAATTATTATTAATAAATAAAAAAATTTGAATTTAAATAAATTCTAGTCTTTAAACGCTATTATAGATAAATATTATTTAAAATAAAATGAATAAACTAAAAATACAACAATAAATAATATAAAACTAAGAACTTTAATAACTTATAAAATACTATTAATATCTATTATAAGTAATTTTTATAATTACTAAATAATTTTAAAAACAATTATTGTTTTAAATAGTATAAAAGGTTATTTTAAATATAATATAAATATTTTGATTATAGACTAATTTATATATTATATATATAAACTTACTATAGAATTATTATATTAATACTTATATTCTAATCTAATATAAACTAACTTCGTAATTATTTTAAAATATAAATTCTTTTTATTTTTATTATTTTTTATTATTATTAATAGTTTAGATTAGTTATAGAATAGTATTGCCGCTTTTATTAGAAAAGGCTTAAATAAAAGAAAAACATTACTAAAAGCTATAATATTATATAATATATTTTAAGAATTATTTTTATACTAATATAAATAATAAATTAATATATTAATAATATATTATAATATAACGGTTATTTGTCTTATAATAGCTATAGAACAATGGGGTTTATTTAGCAAATAGTAACAAGCTTTATATATAATTATAATAGAGCGCAATATATTAGCTTAGCTATAAAAAATATATATAATTTATTTTAAAAAGCTCTATTAAAGATATTTAATAATAAATATATTAACTATTAAAAAACAAATCTATTTAAAATAGAAAAAAGCAATATCTATATATCTAATAAATATTTATAATATTTATATTATTTATATTACTTATAAATAACAATTTAGTAAATATTATAAAACTTATAAGCAAACTATAATTAATTTATTAACTAAATTAACTTAAAATTTATTTTTCATTATTAAGTAGTTTTATATAGTTTAAAGTATAATAGTACCGTTTTTATATTATTTTATTAATTAAAAATATTATAGTGCTAAATTTAATTATAAAAATTTTTTATTTTTATTATTTTTATTGTTAATTATGCTTTTTTTAAGTTATTAATATTATTTTTAAGTTTTCTAAATTATTTAGCAAAAAAATTAAAATATACTTTTTTTTTATTTTTATTATTTTTATAATTTTTCTAGAAAATATTATATTATTAAAAACTAAAATATTTATAAAAAATATATTTAATCTAGTTATCTTAAGCAATATAATATCTTTTTATCTAAATTTATATATTTATTTATTTAAATTCTTTATTTTTTCTTTTATTTTTCGCTAATTATTATTTTTAAAAAAAAAACTTTAAAATAAAAAAAAAATTTGCTTTAAGATTAAAGCTATTAGTATTTAATATAATCTTAAATATAATAAAATTATAACTTATTATTATTATATGTTTTTTTTTGTAAAACAGAAATAATTATCTGAAATATATTATAGCTTAAATAAGTATAAAAATAACTATATTAAGCAAAAAATTAAAGTAATAAAGAAACTAAAAAAGCTTAAGTCTTTTAGTATTAATATTATTAATAGAATTATAAATTCTATAATATTATTTAATAGTAATTTCCCAATAATATTATTTAAGGAAATTAATTAGTTTGCTGCTAAAGTTAATTTCGATTTTAATATTTTTTTAATATTAATTCTTAAAATGCTTTTTTTACTTTTTAAAATACTTATTTAAAGGTTCTAAAAAAAATAGCAATTTAAATTTAGCTTTTAGTCTAAAATTAATTATTTTTAGGGTAAAAACCTATTCTTATTTATATTATTATTTTTTTAATTGCTTTTAGTTCTTGCTCTAGATTTATTTTTTTATATTTTATTATTAATTTCTTTATTTTATAATAAAAAGCTAAATATTAAAAACCTATTATTATTTTAAAGATTATTATTAAAATATAATATTAATAACTATTAAGTATTTTAAGCTAAATTACGAAATAACCTCTAATTATCTAAATTATTAATTAAATTTTTATTAAAAGAAACTAAAAAGTCTTTTTTTATTAAATATAAAATACAAGTTTTCTAGATTTTTTTAACTTCTTTAAAATCCTTTATATATTTTTTAGCTAATTTGATTTAGTTTTTTTTAAAAAGTTTCTATAGTTTTATATCTATTAAATCTTTTAATACTTTAAATTTCTTATTAAGTTCAATAATATTTATCTATTTTATTTAATTATTATCTTTTAAGTTATTTATAAAGTTCTTATAAGCTAAAATATTAATAGTTTAAAGTTTAAAATATATATATTAAGCTTTTCTGTTTTTTGTTTCTAGAATATCTATATTGTTTCTTTATTATTTGCTTAATACTATATATTCCCTAGTATTTTATATAATTTTAAATAATATTATATTAATTAGTTTATATTTAGTTTTAATATTAATATTTCTTAATATAAAATTATTATTACTATTTATAACTAATATATTATTATTTATTAATTGCAGAAAACCTAGTATTTTCTTAATTAATTCTATTATTATCTTATTTTTTTTTTCTTTTATTATTAATACTATTATCTATTTTTCTCTAATTTTCAATTCTATTATTATAGTTAATAATTTTTTAGTTTTAAAAAGAAAGTATTAGATTTTTAGTTTTTTAATTAACTTTATTTTTTTTATAGTCTTTTTAGGTATTATTTTGATCCTTATTTTTCCGAAATATATATTAAATAATTATTATTATAGCAAGCAATTTATATTAATTTAGTATAATTATTTATATTATTTATTTTTTATTTTTTAAATACTTTAATTTACTATTCTAATACTTTTATTGCTTTTTTAAAGCAATTTCTCTTAATATATTTTAGTTTATTATAAAAATAATATACTCTAGTTTATAGTTTTTTCTTAAAAATATTAATTTCTATTAAATTTCTTATAAGTTAATTCTTTTATATAAGCCTTTTATTTTTAACTTGTTTATTTAAATATCTTTTTTATTATTAATTATCAATTTTAATTGCTAATTTAACTATATCTTTTAAAATTATAAGCTTTTTAATAATTATTATTATATCTTTTATTCTATTATATAATCCTTAATAAAATAATGCTATAAATGCAAAGTTATTTTATTTAATTTTATAAATAAATATTTTAAATATTGCAGTATATATTAATATTAAAAACTTTTGCTTTAGATTCTATAATCTTCTTTTATTTACTTTTTCTTTATTAACTTTTTAAAATGCTATTTTAATATATATAATAAAGTTATTAAACAAATAGAGTATTTAATTTATTTTATTATTTTATTAAAATTTTTTATTTCCTATAAAATCTTTTAAATAAAGTATTATTTAATTAAAGGCTATTTTAGCTAAATAAGATATAATGAATATTATTTTAGCTAATTTATTTAAGAATTAAATAGTATATATCTTAATATATAATTTAACTTATATAATCTATTTATTTAAGATATTATATTCTTTTTTAAAGTTATCTAAAGTAACTATTTTAATTAAGTTTATATTTCTTATAAATTTAAGCATTAATAAGATTATATTTATATTTAGTAAATAATTAAAGTATAATAGTTATTTATTTTATAATAGCTATAGAATAATAAAATTTGCTTAATAAATAATAATAAGCTTTATATATAATTATAATAGAATGCAATATATTAGCTTAGCTATAAAAAAATATATAATTTATTTTAAAATACTCTATTAAAAATATTTAATAATAAATATATTAACTACTAAAAAGCAAATCTATTTAAAATAAAAAAAAGCAATATTTATATACTTAATAAATGCTTATAATACTCGCGCCGCTTACGCTGCTCGCAGATAGCAATTTAATAAATACCGCGAAACTCGCGAATAGGCTATAGTTAGTTTATTAACTGAACTAACCTAAGACCTATTTTTTATTGCCGAGCAGCCCTATACAGCCTGGGGCGTAATATATAATAAAATTTAATATCTTTAATAAAAATATAATAATATAAATAATAGCTAAAAATAATTATAATAGTAAACAAGACTATATAAGAGCTTAAAAACTAATTTATAAAATTTTATATTATATTATTAAATTATAATAAATCTAAAAAAAAATTTTTATTATAATCTAATTTAATATATTTATTTTAATATTACTTAATTAAATTTCAATATAATTAGCAAAATCTTAGCTTAACAACTTTTATTATTATAATTTGAAACTCAATATAAAAATATATTAAGAGCTAATATATTAAAATTTTAGCTTATAGTATTTAATATAGAATACCTGCTTTTCTCTTTCTTTTCTTCTTTCTTTTCAGTGTTTTCGTTAGTTAAAGTCCTATGAAAGTGGTTTTGTATTACTAAGCTAGATAAATAGTTAATAACATCTATTTAGATTTAAATCTAGATTAATTATATTTATAATGTAATTTTTATTATATTGTTTTTTTAAATAGTTTTATATAATATTATAGTAATTTATTATCTTTTCTATATATTAGTTCTATTATTCAAAGTATTTAATTATATATTATAAAGTTTTATTATTAAAGATATTATTTTTATAGTTAAATAATAATAGTATTTTTTATTATAAGAAATTGATAATATTAATTACTTTAATAGTTTATTTTATATTTTTAGTATTATTTAAATTATAGCTAGACTTTTAAAATATTAAATTATTTATTATATTTGATTATATAAAAGCTATTTTAATATTTTAATTATTAATATTAATAATTTTAATTTTATTTATAGATATAATAAATTACTATTATAATATAATATAAATATAGATTCTATTAGATTATATATATAAAATATTTATTAAAAAAGAAAAAGATTAATATATAATAGTTAAGTTTAAATATATATATATAGAAATAATTCTCTATTGACTAATTTTAATTAGTTAGTAGTTAAAACCTCTATCTAAGATAACTTTATTATAAATTCCAATATATAAATATATTTTTTCTAAATATTAATATTAATAATATTTATTATTCTATATATTTCAAATATATATAGAGCGTAAAATCTTAAGTCTTTTCTATTTATAGTAATTTATATATTATATTTAATAACAATAATAATAATATTAACTTTAATAAGTTAAAATTTAAATTAGCTATATAGAATATTATAGAAAAAACTAATTAATTAATACTTTCATATTATTATTTAAATATAAATATTTACTTCAGTAATTTATTATTGTTTTATTATATTTATAAAATACTTTTTAAGATTAATTTTAATAATAGTTTTATTAATATTACTAACAATAATATTAAATATATTAATAAATAATATTACTTTTGTTTAAAATAATTAATTAAATATTATTTTAAAATGTTATTTTACTACTATAGTTAAAATTAATATAGTATACTTTTTTAGTATTAGATTTTTTATTGTTTTATTTATTAGCTTATTAACTTTATTATAAAATTATAAATTAAATAAACAAAATTAATTTATATAGAATAGTTATATAAACTATTACTATATCAGATTTTATAACAATATAAAACCCAAGCTATTATTATTATTTTTATTATTATTAAAGAATTTTATTAATTTTATTCTTAACTTAATAAAAGTTCTTACTTTTTTACTTTTTATTTCAAGTTAAATACTAGTTAATTAAATATTAATTATTTTATAATATTTATAAAAGTTTTCAATAATTGTAAACTATGTTCACTATTATTACTATTATTAATTATATTAAACTAAAATATATTTTTACTATTTTTAAATTTTTTTAATCTATTTTTCTACAATAAAAATATTAAAAATATTATTATTTTCTATTTATTTTTATAATTTAATATTAAGTAAATTGTAAAAGTTTTTCTTTATATTAGCTAGCTTTGTTTACTATAATAGATATATTAGTAGTATAATAGATAAAAGCAATAAATAAAAACTATATATATTTTCTAATTCTACTTTAGCAACCCTTTTAATATTAGTAAGTAATACTCTAGAATTACTCTAGAACCTTTATTTTTAAAGCGGAACTTCCCGCTATACAAACAATTAATTAAATATATTTAGGAGTTTTTCTTAAACAAGCTCAAGCAAGACTTAAGCAAGTAAAAAAAATTTAAATTTTTTAAATTTTTTATTAAATTAAAATTACTATAATATATTAAAATATTAAAGTTTAGGCGCATTCTATATATATATTCGCGTAAATCCTATAATTTTGAAGTTTTTATTATATAAATATAGCTAGTTATTGCTAAAACTCCAATTTTTCAAAAAGTTTTATATATTGAACCGCATCCTTTTTAGCTTTTAAACCTTAAAATACTTAATTTTTAAATATAAAATCTATTTTTTAATTTTGAATAAACTTGAGATATATTTAATTTTAACTTAAAAATATATTAAATTCAAGTTTTATTTAAGTAAAACTCAAGTAGAGCTTTTATTTTCTCTATTTTATTTAAGTAAAACTTAAGTTATAATTTTTAATTCATTAATAAATATAGACTAAATTTAGGAGTTTAATTATTTTATAAATTAAACTAATATAAAACTTTTACTTTAAAAGATTTAAAAAATAAATTTTACTTAATTTTAACTTAAATAAAACTTGAAATAAACTTAAGTAATAAAAAATAAAAAATAAATTTTAAGAAAAACTCTTTAAACTATTATCGTCCCGTAAGGTAGTTTCATGTCTGTATACAGCGCAGATGCATTTGGCCTAATGACGGATAGGACCGACACCCTCAATATGTCAGTCCCGACCATCTCGCCCATTAATGACCGCATGTTCATCCACGCATCCAACGCTGAAGGACTTGTAAAATCCTAACACAGTAAGTGCAGCCGACTGTCTTCTGCTCTTCTACCACTGAATCGAGGAATGATGGCCTCACAATGAGGGAAAGCGACCATGCTCACAGGCCACGCTGCTCTAAGCTCTGTCCTCTAAGCCTCTCCCCTCGCGTTCAACAATCGTTTAGACTTTTCGTCTCTCAGCCTCATTTGTACTAATCAAATTCAATGCCAGTTACAATCAAGTGGCCGGTGAGACTGTCGTTACGGTGCAGGATACTGTAGTACAAGCTGAGCGGTCCCGCTTCTCTTTGACGAACCACTGTTGAAGCATAGTAAATTGGCTTGCACACGTTCTGGGCTGCCGTGCTAGCAGCGCTATTGCCTTGAAGACTTTACTGTCGAACCGTCCAAGAGACATGCATTTAGGCTTTCTCCTTAAAGCGCAGCTTTTTTGGGGGCGCCATTCCCGGCCTTCTAAGCAGGGCAAAAAAAGCAACAGTATTTGAATCACGATTGCATATCTTTAATATCAGCTGGCTGAACGGTCATTTTCATTACTGAAAGCAGAAATGGACGGGGAATGGCGAAGGAGCGCCAGTTCATTACATCATTCCCTATGAGCAAAGAAAGGAGACAATTTGAAGGGTGGTACCTCTTGCATTGCTTTTCGCGACTCGGCCAGAAGGTTCACTCGAAAGCCGAATCTCTCGCTTCCTCGCCAGTGACTCAGTAACCATTCTTATCCAGCCAATCTAGGGTAGCCTTATATCCTACATTCGCCTTCCGATGCATAGTTAGCGCGTGCCCATTGCCCTGTTGTGTATAGATATTGATGTCCTTGGCCTTCTGATACAGCTTTTGGAAAAATGCAGGATCGAAAGGAATATTACAGTCACCGCGACAGACCGGAAAGTCATATTCGGCTAACATAAATTGCAACGGTCCTTCGAAACCAGGCGCTGCGCCGAGGTTCACGGAGGGCCGTAAGAACTCGGACGTTGTGATGGTCTGTCGTATAGAGAAGGCGTAGTCTGGTACTTCCGTGTCAAAGCCCCCTATCCCCGTGGTAGCATCGGCTTTGCTTGAAAAAAACACGGTCTGGAAGCCGTCCAGCGTCCCGTTGACCATGTAACCAGATGATCGATCGCTGAACAAAGTCATATTGCTCTGCGGGGCGTATTCGAGACCAAACGTCGCTTTCCGCATCTCGGCGAAATGCTCGTTAAGAATGTATCCCGTGATCACGGCCGCGTCAGATAGGTTGCCGTACGTAGCAAGAAAAGCGGTGGTCAGAACACTACCAAAGCTGTGGCCAATATGAATTTTATTCTGGAAGGAAATGCGGGGATCCTTGGAGGTGTTTGTGGATGCGGCTAAGACTGTGGTGCCTGCTGAATCTGCGTTACCTGCAGTATGCTTAAGAAGTTCCCCACTGCGTGCTGTGTCGGTGATACTGCGTAAGATTTCGAGTTTGAGGGGTGCTTGTACGATAGTATAAGCATCTGGTTTGTCGGACGAACCAGTACCTAGACAATCATATGTTAACATACTGTAACCCCCTGCGAGGGCGGCATCGACAAATGAATATTCTGATGGATTAATTGAAGGATCCCAGTATCGCTTGTCAAAGAGGCCACCATGGGTTGCGATGAAAAGATTCTGCTTTTTGTTGCCGTTTGATGGGACGCACAGCTGAACGCTTATATCGAACTTGTCTGATACGGTGATGTTTCGAAGGACGCGGCTTGTTGCGCTGAAGGACCAAATGTCCAAATCCACGGCATAAGCAGTCGCCTAGATGTTGTCGTCGACAAGAACTACACCGTACTCTGCATTTTGCGCTGTAGCCGGTACTGGAAGTATGAAGTTCATACACGGCCTGTCGGTGGCAGGGGATGGGGCAGGTTCCGCTTCCAGGCGGTTGAAGAGCATGGTGAGCGCGAGAAGGATGGCGATGGCCATCTTGGAGCAAGCTTAGTAGTTACGCGCAAGCAAGCCTGCTGATCAGAGAAAGCAGGGAGAATATATCCCCATATATAGAGCTCCATTGCCTTCTCCTAAAACCTTCAGCGCCTGTGGAGCATATTGAAGAGGTCGCAGCTCGCACTCGCATAATTTTTCGTACCGTCATTTCGAGACTTGATCATCATCCCTCATCGACAAAGCTTTTTATTGCTTAGTGATATATCAATATTATAGATAATCCGGCTGAGATTTTCACATGATCAACGTTGCTTACCTAGAAACCTCGTTATCGTTCAGCCATCAAGCTTACGTAGGCACACGCTCCTGCACCTTCGCATCCCTCGTTCATGATTTGCACGCTTATCCAGATCTGAGGAAGTCCAAGAAGCTGAACAGTGTACTCTTCAAGGCGCTAAGCTGAACCGCTGATTAGTGATAGAGCCTATGATGATAATGCGAAACGGACTCTGCATTGCAACCTCATGCGAATCCAATTATTAGACCATAGGCATCGCTTGGAACGCTTAGGCTCTGGAGTGGTGACACCATCGCATCATTATAAGACTTTCTACATAGACCGCTTCTGCACATAAGACGCTGAATGAAGACATTGATGAAAGAATTCATGATTGAAGATGTCGGACTACCTACTTTGCGAATCGACCGACCGCACAAAAAGATTATGTCAGAGTGTGCCACCTGTAAAAGGGCCAGGGTTAAGGTCAGTGGTTTGAATTCTACAAAAACGATTGTTTGAGGATTGCGCAGGTGTGATGAAAGGCGACCTTGCTGTACAAGATGCCACCGCAAGAAAGTTGAGTGCAGCTACTTCGATAGACCGAGCACAAATGCGTTCCCGGCCGTTCTTACTTGCCGAAGACACAGAGGAAAACGCAGGGGAAAACGCAAGAAATCCAGTCGACCTCATAAGGCTGAAGTATACCTAGCGCCTGGCTGTGTGTGACCACTAGTATCACTCTTGAGGTGTCCAGATCCTCCAGCAGTCTAGACGCTTCCTTTTGTTGTTGTAGACGATGGAGATTCTCTGACTGAAAAGTCCACGAGGCTGGCGGCAAGGGGGATATGTAAACCCCCTTCCTATTTGCTATAACCAGGGGTTACATCCCTCCCTGCAGCAATCAAGCTCTGCTTCTCTTTCTTTAGCTTCTGCACTAACTCCAATGGGATCTTCAACGTCGAGGCCACGATCTCTGGCGGCGTCAGCGCCAACCACTGTGTCAAGCTCACATCTGCCACACGATCGCTCTTGTACAATTCAATCCAGATTAGTTGCTCTGTTTCGGATGTGTTCTCGACATAGTGACCGCTATTATCTGGGAACACAGCAGTATCACCTGCCGAAAAGTCAAAGGTCCTAGCGATAGCACCACCTAAGAATACTGTTGCACGAGCTGTACCTTGGTGAAAGTAAAGCCACTCCTCAGCCTGAACGTATTAGTATGGCGCTATGGACATGTGAGTAAGACTTACGTTAGGATGCCAGTGCAGCTCTCTCAGCCCCTTCGGCTCCAGGGTGACGACCGCTGCAGCAATCGTGGTAGATATTGGAAAATTCCTCGAATCCACTATTGCAAGTGTCCCTCCACCACCGGGCGCTGTAGGTGTACGGACTTTTGACAATTTATAGACATACGAACTGTTGCCAGTAATGCTACCATAGGGACTCTCAATTGTAGCATTGGTGCTGCTAATGTTAGTCTTTAAGATGTAGGGATCGGTGGTAGGGAGGTTTTTAAAGACGCTTTCGGGAACCCCAAAGTTCTTTGCGAGAATGTCCGGAGGGGTGTGCGCAAGCCAGTCATCTACATTGAAAGTCGTGCTATCTTGTCAGCTTCGTTTATTCAACATTTGGGCAGCTCAGCGCGCACCCCGTCGCGTCAAAGTTTCCTATGAAAATAGTCAGCTTAATCGGCAAATTGAAGTATATCAACTAAGATACCATCGTCAAAAGCTAGAAGATATTCGTTTTCATCGTTCAGTCCTAGGAATGTAAGTGAATGTCTTGAACCCTCCCCGAGTGCTTGTACCTTGGATGGTGTGAGCCTGCCCTTTGGGGAAGTACCAGATGTCTCCCACTTGCAGGTCATCTACTTGGTTCTTGCCATTTTCATCCACCGCGGAGATGCGAACAGAACCTGCATAGACGTAGCCCCATTCTGCCTAAAGGTACGTCAGATGGGCCTCTTCTAAGATGCGCGAGGCCGGCAGCCTTACCACTCGATGCCAGTGAAGCTCTCTCAAAGAACCTTTGGTGAGATGTTGCTGAGCCGCGGCTATATCATGGCTGGAAGGTAAATCCGTGATAACTTGTTCTCGGACCCAGCCTCCAGGCAATAATCTTGTCTTTGAGTCAGAAAAGCTCCATTTTAGATTCGGGACGACGCCGTTGTCTGTAGATTGGGCACCAAGACCGTCACGATTTTGAAGATCTATTTGCTTATTTGTGCCACCTGATTGAGACTATTAATCAATTATGTTGCATGGAGGCCTAGATATGAAAATGATCGCGCACCTAGAATAGGGGCGCCTTTGCCTTTGCCATCGATTGGTTGACCCTGGGAGAATTGTTGCCGCTTTTCGAGTACGGGGCGCAGATGTTTGGCTGCGGATCGACGTTGCTTTATTCGTTCTGCTACACTTGCCTCGGGGTTTGCCAGAGAGAAAGTGGAACTGCTCAAAAGCAGAAATACAATGGCTGACAACTTCATACTCACTCCCCAATTAGGACCCCTCTCTCTTCACGTACTGGGATCGGAACTTCTTGTTTCACAAAAATGCAGGGACAGTAAAGCAAAAGACGACGCCAGAAGACACGTGGTGCAAGAAACAAAAATGTTACTGAAAGCACCGAGTACATTTGCTTTATCAGCTTGGCTCAATGACATCCTCTTTTGTCCATTTGCCGCTGTCCCCCTTACATCGGCCAATTCCCGGTCATGCGACCTTGAAAGGAGATGAGCAAAGGCGTGATCATGAGCCAAGGATGAAAGAGGCTCGAAAAGGAAGTTGCCTGGACAGAAGCAGCCTCCAAATTCAAGGAGCATTCCTCGTGTAGCTAGTCGGACCCGCATGTCCATTAGATCCCTAGCATCGGAAAGTCGTCCCTGGCCCACAAGACGGGGTATCTTTGTATTGTCTCATATGGGACATAATGTCGTGCTCACTAGTGCATTTATCTAGCGGCCGCTATCGCCGTATGTACCTTTTGCTGCAGCGGATTACCAAGCAACAAACTAAGCCTAATTAGGCGATCTCTCTAAAACACTATATATTGTATAATTAGTTAGAATAGTCAGAATAACCTTATATAAGCTAATTAAGTAGTAAATAAACTAGTATCTAGATTATTCTAATATTAATAATTAATTATATTATTATATAAAGAATTTTAATAATAATAACTATTATTATAACTAGTATTAGATAAGGAATTCTAAAACTAGCTACAATATTATTACAGTTCTTCTATAGCTTAGGAAGTATTAGAATACGCTTTACTTAATTGGATATAGTATCCGGCTCTAATATATTTATATTGTATTCTTAGCTAGTTCCTATAAAAATAATCTTCAATATAATTAACAATAGTTATAATTTTTAATAATTAGTAACAATACTTAAAGATTATTTAAGCGTTATTATATATTTAATAGCAAGTATTTAAGCTACTTCCTAATAGCTTATTTTATCTAAGCCGGCTTTCTACTTTTTCTTTGTCTTTAGAGTTGTATAAGTTACTAATTATAGCTATATTTATTAAATACTACTTTAACTACCTCTAATTTTTTTACTAGGCTATTTAGAAACTAGTTAATATATTTTCAATATTAATAGTATTAAAGTACAAAAAAGAGCTGCAGTTATTTCGTTAAGATTTCGAGAAAATAAGAACAATAATAATAGAACTAAATCAAATAATAGATTAAATAAATTAACGTACTTGCTAATATATAAATAAAACGCAGACCGTTATTCTTTTACTAATACTATTAGTTTTAAATAAAATTGTATAAGAAAACTCGGAGATTCTAGTTTTAATATAATAGCTTTTATTTCTATATTATTTATATAAGCTATTTCAATATAAGCGATAGTAAAATCCTTTTTTTCGTTTTTATAAAATATTCTTTTTCTACTACTATATACTCTACGACGTTATATAAGAGATAAAGATATATATTAGTTTTTTCTAGTTTTTTTCGTTATTAATTATTAATATAACTAAATTCGAAATCGGCTAGTCGCTAGTTTATATAGCTTTAAGCTTATTAATTATATTTAAATAATTTCTAAACGATTTAAAAAGTTCTAAATATACTAGCCGGCTATTTGAGTTATTTTTTTTTTCTATTTTCAGTATACTTAGATTTTACAATTTGTTCGATTTTTATTATTTAATAACTAGCTATTGTATTTAATTAATACTCTTGCTTAGATACTAAACGGATTAATATCTCCCTTTAATATTGATAAAGAACGTTATTGCCATTTCTTCGCCGTTGTATAACCTTCTACAAAATCGCTTATATTTAAATCTCAACTTCAAAATAGTTTAGTAAGACTTTTAACGGATATAAAAGATATAATAAATACAATAGTTATATATAATATAATATAAAGCGTAAAAATACACTAGTATAACGTAAATATTATTTTTCTATTTGAAAGCAATTGTTAGAATTCTTTTACAGCTTAAGAAGTATTAGAATACGCTTCATCTAATTAGGTATAGTGTCCGGCCCTAATGTATTTATATTGCATTCTCAGCTAGTTCCTACAAAAATAATCTTCAATATATTTTAATAACAGTTATAATTCTTAACAGATATTCCCTTTTATAATAAGCTTTTTAATTAATTTATTAAAGATTTAACTACATTATTAATAAAATAAAAAGCTAATATTTTAGTAGCTTTATTAAGACATTAATAAGCTATTCCTTAGTTTTAATATATTTTACCTTTATTATACTTTTTAATACTTTCTTATAAATAAAATAATATTTAATTTTAATATATTTAATTTTAATATAGTTTTTTAGGTTCTTTATAAGAGCAAAAGTATTTAAATTATTGCTATATATTATAATAAAAATAAGAATATTAAATCTGGTTTTATTTATTTAATAAGTAACTTATATAATAGTTTTGCAAACTTTAGAAATAACTATATATTTAATTTTAATAATAAAAATAACTATAAAATATAATTTCTTTATAAATTAAATAATTAATAATTTATTAAGTATTATTATATAGCTATATATTAAATAGTAATTAGGAATATAATTAATAAATATAATATTTATAAAATGCAAAGAACTTTTATTCTCTTTCTAATATAATAAACCTATATTTAAAGTACCTTATTAATAAGGTATTTAAAGATATAATAAAGCTTATTAAAGTATTTAATAATAAGGTTTATATAGAACTGGTTAAATTTAGAAATTAACAAAATAATATTAAAGTAAAGAGCTATTAATAAATAATTAATATTTAGTTTAGTTAGTTATTTTTTATTATTTCTTAAAGGATAAAAATAATTATTATTATTAATAAAGGTAATTATTAGCTTATAATTTATTATATTATAGGTAGCAAGGAGGTTCTTTATATAATTTACCTAATTTGTAATAATATAATTATTTTTTTAAATAATCTATATTTTAAATAATTTAATTATTAAACAATTATTAATAATAATAAAATAATAAAATAAAAACTTCTTAACTTCTTAACTTTATTATATATAAATTCTTTCTTATAAGTAATAATAATATTATTAACATAGAAAATAACTATATAAATCTTAGTATTGCTTAATTTCTTCTTAAAGATATAAGGTTTAATTTTAATTAGTAAAAAACCTAATAATTTAACATTTTCTTAAAATTTTTAATTCTATAGTTAGCTTAATTATTTAAGACAATATATATTTTTATTAAGTTATAAGACTTTATTCTTTAAATAATAAGTTATATTAAGAGGCAAATATATATAAATCTTATTATTTAAGTTGCTATTAAGGTATATTATTATTCTATTTATTAAAAAAATAATTAATCTATATTTTATATAAAAAATAAGTAATAAATATAAGGATTTATAATAGAATATTAGTGCAAATATTTCCTTATAATTAATATTATACTTTTATATAAATTTTTTAGCTATTATTTAAGCTCTGAATTTATTTAATATTCTTAATAATAAGAATTTCTTTTTAAAAACTTATTTATATATAGTAATAATTTTATCCTTTAATTAAGTAATAATAATAAAAGTGCTAATAAATAATAATCTTTTAATCTTTATTGTAATAGCCTTAAGCTATTTAAAGCAGTCTAATCCTTTAATAACTTTATTATATATATAAAGATTAGTATCTGCAATAATAAACAAAGTTATTTCTTTTTTATTAAATATATTATTAAATTAATAAAGGTTAAAAAGGTGCTATAAATATTGAAGATAAAATACTTAAACATCTTAAATAACTTTAATTCTTTCTATATTATTAGTATTTTCTTTATTATTAAGTTCTATTTCATTATTATATAAAATCAGCTATTTATTTTATATTTATAAAATAGATATAAAGATAATATTTTGCGGAATTATATTAATATTTATATTTTAGTAAGGTTTTATACTATTTTATTATATTTAATAAAGTTCTAAGCTAATTTCTTTATTTAAATTAAAATTTATTAAGTTTTATAATTTCTAAGTCTTTATTTTCCTTTAAGAATAAAAGTTAATTAATAAAAATAATAAGGTTAAAGTAGTTTCCTTTTGCTATTTAACGCTAGCTATAAATTTATTATAAATAAGTATATATTAATTAGCTAGCTATTACTCTATTAAAGTTATTATTATTATTAATAGAATAATTATTTATTAATTTAAAATAAAGCTTAAATTTCTATTTAAATTTATAGTTAACTTTATATTATTTATTAGTCTTTTATTAATTAATTATTCATAAGCTCTTTTATTATAATAATAACTATATATTAAGTTTATTAATATTATTATTAATACTTTTATTATTAATAATTATTATATAATATTATTAAGTATAAATATTCTTAATCTTCCTTTATATATTATTGTTAAAGTCTTAAAATAAAATAATAAGAATATATTAGAATTCTATCTATAAAGATTAAATAAAATTCGTTTAATCTTAGATTACAATATATATTTAACGCTAAGCCTAATAAAATTAATGCCAACTATAAGTGAATATTATTCTTAGTGCGTATACTACAATCTTATTTTTATACTATAATACGACTTTTCTTTTTTAAAGCGAACTCCGATAAGCTTCTTAAAAACTAAACGTATTAATTAAAATATACAATATATTTCTTTAATCGATATAATTAAATATTGCAATTACAAATTAAAATTTTAAATTAATAGTTAATTAACAATATAGTGAATATAAAGCTTTAGTTTTTAAAGGTTTTAAATAATAAATATAGTCTAAATTTATTTAGATATTTATAATAGAAATCGGCGACTAGTTTTAAATAGCCGGCGATATTAATCTAGTTTTATTATTATAATCGCGTTTTTTGTTCAGGTAAATAAATATACTTAATTCTATATTTTAAATAGTTTTTCTCTTTTATAATTAAGTTTTTCAATTTTCCGTTAATTTTTGAATTAACTATTTCTAGCGCTTTGTTCTTTTCTTTTTTTTCGTCGACGTATATAAATAATAACAATAGTATAACCTAGCTAAATAAAGAATTATATTTGTTTAAATATAGAAGCTATAAATAAAAAACTAAATAAACTCTTTTTATAAATTCAAAGAATTTAATTTTATAAGCGCAATAATCAATTATCCTTATAATTTTAAATAAACTTAAATTCTTATAGTCTAAGGACTTTCATAGCTATATCGTTTTAATATTTGGGGCGTCGAATATTACTATATTGTTTATTTTTAGCTTTAATAATAAATGCCTACGGCGATTAGCTTATTGCGTCTGCTTTTCTTGTAACTATTTAAGTTTCTTTTTTAATATTAAACGTATTTTATTAAGCTTTTATGTTAATATATTTATTGCAATAACATCTTTTTTTTGTAACAACATTACGCTAGATAGAATATTTTTAAAAGCTTTTAGTTTTAACTATAATAAATAGCTTTTGATAACTAAAAATAATACTAAATTTATAAAAGTATTTTTATCGGAATTAACTTCGAACTTAGTAATAGATAAAAAGTTTATTTAATCGTCTTAATTATAGTTAATATAAGCTTTTAAATATTATTTAAATATAGTGTTAATATTCTCTATTTAGCTGTTTATTTTAAAATAAAAAACTATTAATAATTTAAAGCTTATATTTATATACTCGCAAAGTTTTTTTTAGAAATATAATACGAACTATATATTATAATCTAAAATAATAGCTCTAGAGTAGTTTTTTTTACGCTATATTTATTTAATAAAAACTTAAACTATAGCTTTTATTTCTAATAAGTTTAATATAACGAATTTTTTCTTCTTTAATAAGCAGTTTATTACTACTATAATATATTAAAATATTTTTTTATATCTTTTATGATAAAGTAATATTATAATAAAATCGATAAAAATATTAGTCTAGTAGCGGTTAAATATTAGAAATAGCTTAAACAAGTTATATTTATTTTTATAAGAGCTTTTCAAACGTTTGCAAATATAATAATTTTTAATAAAATAAACAATTAAATCTATTATTTTAAACTAGTAGTACTCGCAATTAATATGATTATAAATAATTATACGGCCTATATAACCGCCGATTAATAATTTATAAATAAATTTAATAAAATTTCTTCATAAAATTTTATTACTATTTAGAATAAATAATTACTAGTAAATATATAGCAAGTTATCGCGTATTTTATATACGTTTAATTCCAATTTTAAAGGCTTTTTTTTATTAGCTCTAAAAATATTTTTCGGGCGTTAATGTTTTTAATATAAATAATTATTTATATAGTATTATTATTAAAATAAACTGCTTAGACTCTTTATATAATCTCGTTTTAGAATATAAAAGCGTTTTTAAATAATTCTTTTATTAACTTTTTATTTAAAATTATATTTTTAAAAATATTTAATAACGATTCTTTTTATAATTTTTCGCTATTTTTTTTTTCTTCGTTTAAAACGTAAAGCAATACGAAAAGATTTATTACAATTTTATCTATTTCGTTCTAAAATATTAATACTAATCGGATTTTAAATTAAAAATCTAATCTATATTTTTCGAATACAATTTATATCTAAAACTAATTTTTCTCGTTATTTTTATTTTTTAGCTTATAGCTTAAATGTCTAGTTAAACTATTGGGCTTTATTTTCTACTTTCTAAAACGATAAATAATATAAAAATCAAATTCGGAAAAAAACTTTATTTATTATATTTGCTTATAATTAAGCTGTTTAAAAAATATAAAATACTTTAATTTCTTATAATCGATAATTATATAGATTGGATTTTCGACTAGTATTTCTATTAGTTCAAAATACTATTTCTTAAAAGCTTTTATAATAACTAAAAACTTTTTATCGTAAATCTTGTAGTTATATTCTTATAGTATTATTTTCTTAAATAAATAAGCGATTAGCTTGAGAATACTATTAGAATTGCATTGAAATAATATCGCAGCAATAATATAGTTAAAAGCGTTTATTTTTATCTATATTTTTTTTGTTAGAATTAAAATAAATAAATACTAGTATTATAATAAAAATTAGTTTTAAAGTTTTCTATTTCAAGCTATTTAATAGCTAAAAGTAACTAAAATCCTTTTATATTTTAGATTTTATAAAAGCTATAAAAAGCGCTACGATTTTAGAATAAATAAAAATAAAACGTCTATAAAAATTTGCAAAGCCTAGAAAAGCCTATACATTTTTTATATATTGGGGGTTTTTCTATTAAAAAATAATTTTAATCTTTTTAGAATCTATTTTAATATCTATAGTCGTAATAATAAGTTTTAAATATTTAATTTTTTTTATATTGAAGTTGTATTTATTAATATCGAAAAAGAGCTTAGCTATATACAATTTCTTAAATATTATATTAATATATTTAATATACTGTTTTTTAATATCGCTATAGACTAAAATATTATCTAGATAAACAGTGCAAAAAAAGTTTAAATATTTATAAAATACTTGATTAATTAATATCTAAAACGTTTCTAGAACATTATATAGTCTAAATTATATTATTATATATTTATAAAAGCTATAATAAATTAAAAAAGCGGTTTTTTCTTCGTTTTTATTTTATTTTAATCTTATTAAATATAGCGATAATATCGAACTTAGTATAGTATTAAGTCCAGTATAGCCGCAATAGAATTTCTTTAATAAATAATAGAGCGTTGCGATTTTTAATTATTAAAAAAATTAAATATTTGATAGTTAATATAAATTCGGAATCTTTTATCTAGCTTTTTTATAATAAATACAAGAGCAGTATAGAGTAAGATATTAAATTGAATATATTTTTTTTAAATATATTATCGATATATTTTTTAATAATAATTGCCTGTTTTTTTAATATATTATAAATTTTCTTAGCGAGGGGAATTGCCTTTTTTTTTAAGTTAATATAGTAATTAATTATTCTTTTTAATAATAACTTATTAGTTTTCTTAGAATTCTAGATTAATAGCTATTTATAATATTCTTTAAATATTTTCGTTTTTAATATATTGTCTATAAGAAATACTTTTTTTATTTTATTAAAAAACTTTTCGTAGTTTTCCGCTGTAATAGCGGTTATATTAACTGTAAATATAACGGTTTTTTCTTTATTTTCTTCTAAAAAATTAAATATTTTAAAGTATTAAAATTATATTGCGATTATTTCGTTATAGAGTAACTCGGTTATATTCTAGAAAATATAAGCCGATATTTTAACGATATTATATTTGGAGATATTTTTCTTCGGTGTTGTAATCCAACCTAGTATGCTCATTTTGATATTGCTCGGTTAAACCTCGGTATAGCCGGCAAAACCTCGGTTTAACAACTTTTACTATCGTAAACTAAAGCTTAATATAAAAATATATTAGGAGCTGATATATTAAAGCCTTAGTTTATAATATTTAGTATAGAATACCCGCTTTTCTCTTTTTTTTAATTTTTTTAATTTTTAATATCTTCGTTACTTAAAGCCTTATAAAAGCGGTTTTGTACTACTAAACTAGGTAAACAATTAATATTATATTAAAAATCCTTAACTATTATAATATTTAGGAGACAATATCGTAAAACAAAACTTCTTTTAAAATATCAATAGCTTAGTTTATTCCGATACTAAATTCTATAGTTTTAGTAGCTAGGTCCTATTCTATTTAAATAGTAATCTATACTAATAAACCTGATATAATCTAAGTATAAGACTAAGTTAGACTTAATAAAAGCTAGCTATTGGAAAAGTAATTCAATATTAATAAGAACTAGCTATTAGAAAAGTAATCTAGTAGATTATAAGTAATTAACTTCAAAAAAAATATTATTAAAACAAAGAATCTTTATGTTTATATAATAAATTAATATATTATTAGTAATATATTCTTTAATAATAAACAAGTTAGCTGCATTTAAAAAGCTCGTTACTTATTTAAAAGAAAACTAAATTATCTAACTTATTATTTTATTAACTTTTTTTATACTTATTAAGTCAATAGATTTTATATAGAAGTTAAGCAACTTAAAGTATATATTAAAGCTAATAAAGAATTAGAAAAACTATTAATAATAATTAGAGTATTATAATTGTTTATAGATTATATTATATTAATAATATAAATAGCTAAAAAACTAAAGAAAATCTATAACAATAAAGATAAAAAGATTATATTATTTAAAGAATAAAACTTAAAATATACTAAAAAGCTAGTCGCTAACATAGTTATAGATAAGAAAAAAATAATTAAGAAACGAAATAATAAGCTATTATTTTAGGCTAAGTCATAAATAGTTTAACTTTTTAATCCTAAATTATTCTTAGATAATAAGAATAGTAAAATTAGCTATAATATATAAAAGATAAACATAACTTAGAAGTTTAAATTTAATTTTAATTATTATTGCTATATTTAAAACTAGATTATTTATATTAATAGTCGCCTTATTAGTAATACAGCTAAATATACTTATATTTGCTTTAAATTAAATATTTATAATTCTATTAAGGATATAGATAAGTTCTTTAAATACTTAGATAAGCTCTATATAAATTAAGATAAAAAGAATAATAATAAACGCAAATATTAATAATCTTAACTAGGGAAATCGCTTTTTTAAAGAATTTTAGTTAAATTTTATTATACTAGTATTAAAGCCAAAAAAAACAGATAAATAAATTATTAATAATTTAAAAGAAAAAATTAATTGTTAGCTATATAATCGCTTTATTAGTAATTAAAATATAAAAATCTTATTAGCTTAACTTTATTATTATTTAAAAGTAATTAATAATATTATTTATAACTATAACTAGAATAGTAAATAACTAGTTTTTATTTAAAAGCTATAGACTATTTAAGCTTTTATTTAAGCGATAATTCCTATTAAAATAGTAACTCCTATTATTTAGCCTATAAAAATAATAAATTTAAGCTTATTATATTACTAATTTCCTTTTAAATAAAAGGACAAAAAAATAGCTATTATATTAGATACTTGCTTTAAATATAGCAAAATAGAATACTATATCTTTAAATATAAACCCGGAAAATCATTTTATAACCCCGTAGATATTAATAAAATCAATATTAATAATAATAAACAGGAAAAATAGGAATATATTGACAACTTTAAGCCTAAATCTGAAGAAAACTTAAAAAACAAATAACTTTTATTAATAATATAGTTAAAGATAATAAAGTTAGAATATTATTATTAAATAGCTATAGATATTTTTAGAATAATTTTTTTATATTAAAACCTTTTATAGAAACCTATATTATAAGCAATTTATATAAATAAATAAGAATAGAAAGACTTATTAATATTAGTACTACTAGTTATACTTTTATTAATATTAATATTATATACTTTTAAATAAGCCTAAATTAATATAAGTATATAATAAAGTTAACTGTTAACTTATTATCTATACTTTTTATATAATATTAATTATCTAAGAGAAAATTATTTAGTTAGTATTATTCTTTATTACTTAATTAGGAATATATTTATTTATTATTAAATAACTTTAGATAAAAGCTATTAAAGCTTTTTTTAATTATAATACTTAATGAATATAATATTTGCTAGAAAATCTTAAATAAACCGATATTAAAACTATATTTATAAATCGTTTACTGTTATTTATTCTACTATAGCGGACTATAAAAATATTTATACTTAAACTAAAAACGCTTTTAGCTCCAATAGTAATTAAGAAAAAGACCGCAGCTATGTTAATAGTATAATTAATAATAATATTAATTTAGATTCTAAAAAAACTTATTCTATTAATAAAAGAAAACTAGAATTGACTTTTAGATATTAAAACTATTATAGTAGTATTTTTTATAAGCTATTTATTAACTAAAAAAAAGAACTAAGAAAATTTAGTCTTTTTAATATTAATAATAAAGCTTAATAGATATTTAACTTACTATAAACTGCTTTAAAACTTAGAGAAACTAAATAAAATCTTTATTATATTATTTATTTAAGAAAAGATTAAAGCGAAGTTTCCTAAATAGCTATATAATATCCTTAATATATTTAACAAGTAATAGTCTAAAGTTTTACCTGAATATCGAAGTTATAATTATAAAATTAACTTGACTAATAAAATAAAAGACTTATTAAAATCGAAGCTATATAATATAGACTATTACTATCTATAAAAAGTGAAAAAATATTTAGATAATAATTTAGCTAAAAATTTTATTATTTTATTTAAAATATTATATATATTATTTATTCTATTTATATAAAAAAAATAATAGTTTATACTTTTATATTAATTACCGGAAGCTTAATAATATTATAAAAAAGAATTATTATTTATTATTATCAATCGAAAAAGCAATAGCTAAGATAGCTAGATATAAATATTTATTTAAAATTAATATTATATTAGTATTCAATAGAATAAGAATAGATTTAAATAATAAAAAATATTTTTTTTTAAAATTTATTTTAATATATATATATATATAATTTTGCCTTTTAGACTCTTAAATAAACTAATATTATAGCAAAATTATATTAATAATATATTATTCAAATATATTAATAAGTTTTACTACGCTTATATAAATAATATTTTTATTTATAATAAAACCTTTAAAGAATATAAAAAGTATATTCGCTAAGTTTTTCAAAGATTCTAAGCAGTGGGTCTATAAGTTAATATTAAAAAATATAAGTTTAATGTTATTAAAATTAAATTCCTTAGAGTTATTATTAGCGGTAATAGCATTAAAATAGACTTAGAAAAGATTAAAACTATTATATTATAGTGAATATTAATAATAATAAAGCAAGTTTAAGAGTTCTTTAGCTTTTATAACTTCTATTGTAGATTTATAAAGAACTTCAAAAAGATAGCAAGAGTATTAATTAATTTTATGCATAAAAATACAAAATAAGCATAAAATTATAAAGCAGAAAAGTTATTTAATACATTAAAAAAGATAGTAATAGAAGCTTTAGTACTACATTATTTGAATCTAAGTTTAAAATATATTTTAGAAACTAATTTTTTAAATAAAGTTAATAGTAATATATTATTATAAAAAGACAATAAAAGTTAAATATATCTAGTTATATTTTATAGTAAAAATCTAAATCTAGCGGAGCAAAATTATAATATATATAATAAAGAGTTTTTAGCCATTATCTATACTCTTAAGTATTAGTAATTTAAACTAAAAGCTATTAAAACCTTAATATAAATCTTAATTAACTATAAAAACCTTAAAACTTTTATAATAACTAAAAAGCTATCTAAAAAATAAGTATAATAAGCTGAAATCTTATTATATTATAATTTTAAAATCTATTATTATATTAGTAAAAGTAATACTAAAGCTAATATTTTAATTTACTAAAGATATAAAGACTAATAAGAATAAAAAAATTATTAGGTTTTACTATTACTAAATAAGTTTAACCTCTTATTATTATAAAAAAGAAAGTAGCTTTAAAGCTTATTAATATATAAAACTATTTAGTAGGCTAATAATATTAATAAAGATTATATTTATTACTAAAAGGCTATTAAATAAAAAATAATTAATTATATTAATAATATTAGCCTTGAGTATATAAAGAATAAAGAATAAATATTATATCAATAGATTATTTATTTTATTAAGGAAATTTATAATTAAAAGCTAGTTAGCTATTTAGGAGTAAATAAAACTATTAAAGTAATTAAGCGATATTATTATTATTATTTTAGAATAATAAAAACTATTAAGTAGTATATTGTTAACTATTATATTTGTTAATAAGCAAAAGCACTTTATAATAAACTAAACAATCTACTATATTCCTTATTAATATCTTAGTAATAGTAGTAAGATCTTAGAATTAATTTTATTATTAATTTTCTGCAATATTAGAAAATAAATAATATCTTAACTATTATATTATATTTTAGCAAAGATAAAGACTATATACTAATATACTATAATAAGCTAAGAATATTATTAGAAGAGATTATTTATATTCTTATTTATAAAGTTATCGCTTAATATAGACTATTAGATAGTATAATATTAGACTGCGGATTTTAATTCGTATTAATATTATAGAAGTTATTATATATTAAACTTAATATTAATAGTAATAAGTTAATAGCCTATTATCCTAAAATTAATAAATAAACTAAATAAGCTAATTAAAATATTAATATATATCTAAGAATATTTATTAACCATTATTAAGATAATTAAATAAATATACTATTAATAATAAAACTAGCTTATAGTAATTTTAAATTAGTAGCTATTAAAATAACTTTATTCTTTATTAATTATAAATATTATTTTAGAATAAATTTCAGACTAAATAATACTTTATATAAAATATAATACAATTAGTAGCTAGCTATTTAAGCTATTAATATCTCTAGTAAAATATAAGTTATTTTAGAAGAAATATAAATTAATATAAAAAAGATTCAGGACTGAATAGTTAAATATATTAATTATCGCCGCAAAGATATTATATATAAAATTAGTAACTAAATATAACTTAATATAGAAAATATCTAAATTAGCTATTTTAGTAAGAAATTAAATAATAAATAGATTAAACTATTTAAGATTATAAAAAAGATTAGTTATTTATATAAATTAGACTTGCCTAGAATAATAAAATATTCTAAGGTTTTCTATATTAAACTGCTCTATAAGAACCTAAATAACCTATTATTAGGACAAAATAACCTAGAGCCTGAACTGATTATTATTAATAAATAAATAAAATATAAACTTAAGCGGATTTTAGCTTTTAAATACTTCTATAGACAAATATTAACTAAAATAAAATAGATAAACTAGAAATATAACAATAAATAATATAAAGCTAAAAACTTCAATAATTTATAAAATACTATTAATAACTATTATAAATAATATCTATAGTTGCTAAGTAGTGTTGAAAACAACTATTGCCCTAAATAGTATAGAAAGTTACTTTAAAAATAATATAAATATTCTATGCAACTAGCAACTTTAGACTAGCTTAAATTGTTTAGAAATATAGTTTTAATAATCGATAAAACTGCAATATAAGTATTTTGACTATACGCTAATTTATATACTATATTTATAAAGCTTATTATAAAATTACTATATTAACGTCTATATTTTAATCTAATATAGACTAGCTCTATACTTATTCTAAAAATATAAATATTTCCTTTTTTTCTTCTCTTTTTCTCTTTTTTACTTTATACCGCTAAGAAAGCGGTAAAATATAAGGATATTAATAGAAAGACTTATATAAATAACAAATATAGCTATAATACTATATAGTATACTTTAAGGGGTATTTCTGCGCTAGTATAATAACTAAACTAGTATTTTAATAACAAGTTATAATAATAAATTAGTCTCTTTTTAAGTATATAATATAATAAATAATAATTATAAATACTTTTATAGGTAAACTTATTATACTATTATTGCTGTTTCTATAATATAGTCTCTTTTTTATTATTATTGCTAGTTCCGTTTTTTAAGGCTATTGCTATTAATTCTAAAACCTTATTAGAAAAAAAGTATTCTAAAGAACTATTATATTAGGATTAGCTCTAGGCTTTTTTTTGCGATATAAATATCTCCTTTTTTTCTTCTTTTTTTTTTCTTTTTTCCTTATTATTGATAATCTAAGTTAGCTATAGAATAGCGCTGCTACTTTTATTAAAAAAGGCTTAAGCAGAGGAAAAGTATCTAAGCGGTTATAATACTATATAATATGCTTTAAAAAGTATTTATATATTAGTATAGATAATAAATTAGTATCCTAGTAGTATATTATAATAAAAACTAGTATTGTTAATAAAGGTATAATAATATAAATAATAGCTAAAAATAGTTATAATAATAAATAGAACTATATAAAAGCTTAAAAGCTAGCTTATAAAGTATTATAATATACTATAAGGTTATAATAGACTTAAAGAAGGAGAATATTATTATAATCTAATTTAGTATACTTATTTTGATATTGTTTAATTAAACTTTAATATAGTTAGCAAAACTTTAGCTTAATAACTCTTACTATTGTAAATTGAAGCTTAATATATTTTTATATTAAAAGCTAATATATTAAAGCCTTAGTTTATAGTATTTAGTATAAAATACCTACTCTTCTCTTTTTTATCTTTAATGTCTTTGTTAGTTAAGGCTCTATAAGAGCGGTTTTGTACTACTAAGCTAGGTAGACAGTTAACATTCGGAAGCGTTATTATATCTTTACTATTAATTATTATAAACTTATAATATTAAAGGCAATAGCTAATATAATAGTCGGACTAAAAAGTTAAAATTTTAGTTAAAAACTTTAAATCGGGGCTGTAAAGTTCTAATTATAATATATCTAGTATAAAATCGAATTTACCGAGATTAATATTATATCTTATTGTTTATTAATATAATCTCTAAGCTAGAATATTATTCGGACGATATAAATAATATTAAATATATATTAATCGTCCGCTAGCTTTAGACAATATAGTTTTACGAGAAATACAATATCTAAGCAATATTTATTTACTAAAAAGACGTTAACGAAGCTAAACGCTAATATTCTAGTATTAATAAAATAAATAATACGTTTTACTTTGTTATACGTTAATAGTTCTTTTTTAAAATCTAGTTGTCGGTTCTACTATAGCTAAGTTTTTATATTTAAATAACTAGAAAAAAAATATAAAATAGCAAGCTTTTTATCTTCTAGCGCTATCTAGTTCTCTAATGTTTTAATTCTTTTATATATTTTACATTTTAGCTTTTAAAAATAACTTGTTTTAGAGACTAAGCGTTTTTTGTTTTCTAGGTAGTTTTTAACTCAGTCAAAATAACTTTAATTAACTTAAGTTAAATAGCTAGGTTATTGTTTAATATTTAAAGTTCATTTTTATAGAATATATTTTTATTCTTAAAAAAATAATTTTTTTAACTATATTTTATATATTGTTTTTTTTGTATATAACTTAGCTATAATATAAACTAGTTGTTTAATAAAACTTTTATTACTAGCTAGTCTAGACTTATAAACGCTATTGTTCTTTAATTATAAACTTGTATTCTAGTTTATATATTTTTTTTCTTAATTAAGTTAATAATATTAATCTATTATATATTGAGATTAATGTTTCGAATTCGGTTAATATAATTAGCGAAGCTACTATAGAATCTATTATTTATAATCTTCTAACAGAGGCGGTAGCTAATTGTTCGTTTAAAATTTAAGATTTTATAGAGGTTATTAAACTTCATAAATACAATAACAATAAAAAAGCGGATATAGAACTCGTTAAATAAAGTATTTCGTTTTTTTTTTCCAGTTTTTATTAAGAGTTTAGGGTTATAAAGCAAAATATTAGCCCTCGCTATTGTATTGAAATTCTCGAATATATTATATAAGTTAGTTATTATCTCTTTAAAAATAAAATAAAAGTCGATTGCGTTATTGTTAGCTTTAGTTTTAATTATATTAAATACTATAGCCTCGCAATAGTCGCAAATAAACTAGATTATATATTTTTCGGTAGAGAAAAGAATAATACTATAATATAGCTTAGAATCAACTCGATTATACTATATATTATATTCTTTTCAGTTATTAATATTTTTGAATTTTCCGGGGTTAGAATAACGGATATTAGTACTTTTAACTAAATTAGTAAAGCTAAATAAATTGTTTTTTATAAGAACTATATAGCGGAAACCCGCTATCTCTTTTTCTAGCTTAGAGTTTTTAAGATTATAATAGTAAAAACCCTGTTTTTTTATAGCTTAAAAATTTATTTTTTAGACTTAGCAATTTCGAGCTAAGCTATATCCGCCTCTTTACAATAAACTTTATAGCTACGGCGAATTCGGTTAAATTTATTTTTATAGATATTTGCTTTTACTTTTAAACTTTATAGCTATTTATTTATCTATTATAATATATATAGTAATCTATTGTACTTTTGTCTTAGTATATAGATTTTAATTTTCTTTTCAGCTATATTACGTCCTAGCTAGAAAGCTTTTTTTTTTTAAAATTGAAATTCCGTTTTATTAAATTAGAAATTACTTTATACTATTGTAATCCTAGTTAGTAGCACGGCCGGCAAAACCTCGGAAAAGGGTTTTTTTTTTACTTAGTTAAGTCTTAATATAAAATAGTATTAAGAATTAATATATTAAAGTTTTAATACAATATATTTAGTATAAGCCGGAAACTCTCTTTTTTCTTTTCTTTTTATCTTTAATATTTTCGTTAGTTAAAGTTCTACGAAAGCGGTTTTATACTACTAAGCTAGATAAATAGTTAATATTATACTGAAAATCTTTAAATATCTAACTAAGTTAATTAATAAGTATTAGTAATAACGTTTCAATAAATATGTTATATATTTATTAAATTCTATTATTATTATATAATAAAGAAAAGATTTTATATCTAATACTATATAATATTATAACTCTAAAAGAGTTCAATATCTTATTTTATTATATTAATAATAACTATTACAATGTTTAAAAAACAATATTGTAAATTAAAACTTCTTTTAAAAGCGTTAATAACTTAGTATGTTTTAATTGTAAATATTAATAGCCTTAGCAGCTAGGTCTTATATTACCGTTTTAATAATATACCGCAGTATTCGATATAATCTAAGTGTGAGATTAAATTAGATATTAACAAAAACTAGCTATTGGAAAAAAAATCTAATAGTAACAAGAGCTAACCGTTAATATAAAAAAAATCTAATATCGATAAAATTAGCTATCGGAAAAAAACTTAATAATTAATAACAAGGACTAGCTATTAAAATAAAAGAATATTAGCGTTAACATAGAAATATAGAAAAATAAGAATTTTTTACGCTTATTATAAACTATTATAAATACAATATTTATAACTATTTTATAAGTACGTAAAACACTTATTTAGTAATCTCAATTTATACTAGCTTTTTCATTTTTATTCTATCTATATTAAAAAAACAATTATCTATATTCTTATTTTTAATATTGTATTTAATATATTTATATCCTTTTTATTAATTCGCTTTAGACTAAAACTTCTATATTCTATTATTAATATTACTTTTTTACGTTATAATTAATATTTTTATTCGTTCTAATATAGCTACTCTAAAAGTGAAACTTAATAAAAAAGAATGTAAATGATTTGTTTTTAAAAAAAAAACAATAACAATAGCTATATCAGAAAAAACAGCTTATTTAAGCAAAAAATATATATAATTTTCCAGATATTACAGTTCTATTATAGCTATTACTTGAAAACTAAATATAAGTATTTTATAACTCAATCCTCGGCTATTAATACATTTTTAACGACGATTTAAAAGTAGTATATTGCGAAAAGCTATAAATTTTATTACAGATAAATTAAAAAGAACTTTTTAAATTATAGCTTAAATTTAAACTAATTTATATTTTATTAGTAGTATTAATATTAGTTCCTCGTCTTTTATAAACTAATCTAGTGGTTCTTTTATCGATAATAATAAATACTTTATTTATAGCAGCTTTTTTTCAATTATTATAATCGATTTTTCTTTTATAGTCACTATCGACTTTTTTTTCTAATTCGAGCTTTAAATATAAAATTAATATTATTAAACTTAGTAACGCAATAACCCGATTTAACAACTTGAATTATATTCCATTAGTTTTTAATTTAGTTCGAGTTTTAAGGTTTGAAATTAACCGCTAGTATAAAATTATAGAATACTGTAAAAAGGCTTTAAATAACAATCCGAGTAAATAAAACTATAAAAACAATATATAAAAAGTTAAATAACAAATTGTATAGTTGAAGAAATTTATATATAAGCTTCAATATAAGAATAAAGCGACTCCTTATTTTTTTACATTATTATAACCTAATTTTACAATTTTTTTTTCTAAGCGTTTAACTAATAAATATTAGAAAGCCTTTTGCCGGCTATTACTATATAAGCAACTAAAATACTAGGGGAAAAAATAGAATATATAACTTAAGAGGTTAATAAAGCTATATAAAAAAACGACATCGAAAATAAGCTAGAATAGCTAGAAACTAAAAAAGTTTTTCTTAAAAAATTACAATAAAAGCAACGAAAGCAATAAAAACAACGGAAATCCGATTTTTTACTGCTTTTTTAATAGCAATAATAACTTTTCTATTAATAGTAATAGCCGAGGGGCAAATTTTTATTTATACTTTTTTATTTATTTTATCTTCTAAGTTAAAAAAACAAGAACAATAAAAAATCGTTAATAAAATATTACAACTATTTACTTTTTTAATAACACTATTATTATAAGGACTAAAGCACAAAAAAATAGCTTATTGCTTTTTAAAATAAATAACTAGTAGTTGCTAAAAAGTAAGCTATATATAAGTAATAACTAATTACTACTTTATAAAAAAAGCTACTATTTTATTAGTTATTTTATTTCTATCCCGTTTTAATTCAATAATTATTTAAAATAAATATATAGCGAGTTTTTTAGCGTTTTTAAAATTAAACGTTTCTATAGCAACGTTAATTTTATCTATTCTAAAACCGTATAAGAGTATTATAAACTTTTATACTTGTTTCGCTATTCTTTATAAATTCGAACGGCTATAGTTTATAATATTAAAAGTAATAACTTCTATAATAGTTAATAAATTATATATAAAGTTTGCTAATAAACCTATACTAGTATAGTAAGCCTAATTGCTTAAAAAAACAATAATAAAACAAGAGATTTATAATCCGATAATAAAAGTTCTATAGTATTAGCAAATAATAATAACGTTATAAATATAAAAAAACTATACTCTAAAAGAAATATAATATTATTTATTCTAATAAGCAATTAACAATATAATAGCTACTATAGCAATTTATTTATTTTTTATTATTATTTTATTATTCCAAAATAATTTACTTTAATAATAATAGCTTTTTTAGTAGTAATTATTAGAAAACTCGACAAGCAAAGAATTGAATTAATATTGCCTAAAAAAATAATTCTAACGATTAGCTATTTAAAAGCAATAATAAACTATAATAGTTATAATAAACTAAAAATAAATAAATATATTGTAGTTTACGTTATTCGAGCTTATCAATTGGTTTTATAGTATTTCTAGACAATTTAAACAATTCTAGATAGCTATAAAAAGTGTTTTACAAATACAATTAAAATTAGCATATTTATTTTATAATTTTTAACTATTTTTATTACTATTTTAATTCTTTCATAAATAACTATTATTTATATAAAAGTCTTTTATAGGTTTATCGACCGTTTTAATATAAGTTTTAAATAGATTGCTTTATTATTTTATTATTATTAACTCCTGAGTAAAAACTATAAAATCGATTTATATTAAAAAATTTTTTAGTAAAAACAAATATTTCTTATATTAAAAATTAAACTATTTATAATATATATATATATATATACTAGCTTATTATAGATATATTTAGATTTTTTTATAATTATTTTATCGCTGCTAACGAGTATTACAATAAAAGCTAAAAATATATAAAATAGCGAATTTATAAAATATTTGTTTTAATAACTTAAATTAGTTTAATACCTATAAAAATAAACTCTAAATAACTAATAAAATAGTTATTAGCCTAA
Organism: Bacidia rubella; assembly: GCA_032158265.1. NCBI lineage: Eukaryota > Fungi > Ascomycota > Lecanoromycetes > Lecanorales > Ramalinaceae > Bacidia > Bacidia rubella. The sequence continues at coordinate 976,495 of JAVTIF010000016.1, read as the reverse complement.
TTTAGAAATATACTAGTCGCTAATTTTTCTTGTTTTCTTTTTTTTTCTATTCTATAAAATATTTATATAGAATATTAAAACGTTACTAACAATACTATTATCGATAATATTTTCGCATTTTTTTCTTTTTATTGCTATTATTATTTTCGCTATAGCTACTATTCCGCTATTAGTATTATTATTAATATTACTATCGATTCCGTTTCTAACTCCGCTGTTTTTATTATAGCTTTCCGCGAATATTATCGTTTCTATTCTCGTTGCAAGCCTAGTCGCCGCTAGCGCAGTTTTAGCTATTTTTGTTATAGCTGTTTTTTTTTCGTTATTATTAATACTTTTTCTAAGATTCTACTAGTAAAAAAACATTTTAAAAAACTATTTTATTAGAACTAGTTTAGTTCTAGTTTCTTAGAAATATAAATCTTTTTTTCTTTTTTCCCCTCTTTATTTCTTTTTATTATTAACAGCCTCGATTAGCTATAAAATAGTATTTTCGTTTTAACTAAAAAAGACTCAAATAAAAAAAACATTACTAGCGGCTACGACGCTATATAATATATTTTAAAAAGCATTTTTTTACTAGAATAACAAGTATATTAGTTTTTTAATAAATAATAATAATATAACAAATAATAGTTAAGCTATAAATACGAATAAAAATCGGTTTCTCTAAAGAGTTTACTAACGATTTCGCTTCTTATTTTGTTTATTATAGCCGGATTATTATTATAATTGTTACTGTTTTTAGGCTTATATTAATACAAGAATTTTCCGAAAACATAGGCTATATCTAGACTAGCTCCGTGCTCGTTTTAAAAGTATAAATTTTTTTTTCGTTTTTTCCTTTCTTTTTTTTTATACCGCTAAAAAAGCAGTAAAATACGAAAATATTAATAGAAAAACTTATATAAATAATAAATATAGCTACGGCGCTATATAGTATATTACGGGAAACATCTTTATACTATAATAATAAATAACTTAGTATTTTAGAATAAGCTATAACGGGAATTAACTTCTTAGTAAACAATATAATATAATAAATAATAATTATAACTATTTTTACAATCTGTATCTATTTATTTAAAAAACGATTTTTATATTATATAGACCCGCTTTACGACCGATATAATTTACTATACTATTATCGCCAACTATTTCTGCCGAGTAATAGATATTCTATATCGCGTGAAGCCTAAAACCTAGCCGCTATCGCTTTAGTATAACCGGTTAAATTAGTAATTTTAAGTTACAACTAATACTAGTAAAATTGTTTTCGAGGCTAATAATACTATAAAAGAACTTAAAGCTATATATATAACGTTATAAAAGTATAACTTGTTTGGAAAAAAAAATATTATTATAATTTTAGTCAATAGTACGGCCGGCAAAATTTCGGAAGAAAAAGTCTTTTTAACTTAGTTAAATCTTAATATAGAGGGGTATTAAGAGTTGATATATTAAAGCTTTAATACAGTATATTTAATATAAACCAAAGGCTTTCTTCTTTTTTTTCTCTTTATTTTGGTGTTTTCGTTAATTAAAGCCTTACAAAAGCGGTTTTATACTACTAAGCTAGGTAGACAGTTAATATATACTAGAATTTAAATCTTTTATTAATAGCGGCTATAAACGTTTTAATATTATTTATATTTTTAAGAATATTGTATTTATTTATAATCTTAAACACAATATATTTATTTTATATAAATATAGATATCCGTTTCTTTTTCATTTACTTTAATTAAAGTATTAGCAACTTTTCAATTATATTTTTTTATTTAGAGTTTTTATTTTTATAATCGTTAATAACAAATTGTTATTCTATAAATAATAATTTATTTTTTTATATTAAGTTTTTAAACTTAATTTTCTTGATTATATCTATTTTTTTTTCTAAATCGTTTTCTAAAAAAGTCTTATTTTTACTATTTATATTTATATTTAAATCTTTTTCGAAATAGCTATATAAAATTAAAGTAAAACTGCCGGATATACAAGTAACTAGCTTTTTTAGCTTCGGAATATATTTTATATATTTTTTCACTAACTTATTAGCGTATTCGTTATTTAAATTAGTATTCTAAGTCTCTTTTTATTCTTTCGAAGTTTTAGCTATAGCTGAAATTTTAACTTCTAAATTGTATAATTTTAAATTAAATTTCGTTATAGCGTGTTTAACTTAGCTATGTTATTTCTCTATAGTATGTTTATATAACTGCGACTATTATATAAATAAGAAATTAACTATTTAATTTAAAATAAATAGAATTATATTAAAGTCTTAAAATAAAGTAATAAAAATATATTAGAATTCTATTTATAAAAATCAAATAAAAGTCGTTTAATTTTAGATTATAATATATGCTTGGCGCTAAGCCTAATAAGGTTAGCGTCGGCTGTAAGCGAATATTATCCTTAGTACGTATACTATAGTCTTGTTTCTATACTATAACAATTATAATTAAAGTAATAATTTTTATTACTTTATTAAAAAGTATATATATTTTATTTTAAATTTATAACTTAATATTAAGGTAAATATTATTAAAAATAATTAAGTTAGATTTATAATAATATTTTTTAATAATATAAATTTTATAATAACTTTTAAATATTTCAAAGTAATTAATTAATAATTAATAATTAATAATTAATTTATTATTTATAAAAATTAGTTTTCTTTGATAAAAGAATAAGATCTAATAGTATATTAGTATATATTGCTATTTTTAGCTAAAAGCTATTAAAGAAATTATAATATTAAAGTATATACCTTATTATTGTAATAGTTATTTTATTGAATTGCTTTAATATATTATTTTATTCTAGTATATATATTATTATCAATTTTATTTATATATTTTATATTTTAAAGTTATTCTTTAATATTTTAAATTCTTTTATATTATTTATTTTAATATATCAAATTATATATTAATTATTTTATTAAATTATATAATTTATAATATTAAGAAAAAGATTCTTAACTTATTTTCTTTTTAGTATTAAAACAAGCTATAATAACTTTATTAATTTATTAATAATAAAAAGGAAATAAAGGTAAAATATAATATTTAAAACTAGTAACTATATTTTATATAGCCCCTATATATTAGTAAAGAGTTATTTTCTTAATATAGTTTCTTTTTTATAATAGTATTTTTTAATTTATTTAATTATTTAATTAATTTTATAAATATTATAATAAAATTCTTAAGTATTTTTAGCTATTTTATATTAAAATATTATTCTATTTTTATTATTTCGTTAACACTAAAATAACTTAATTAAGTATATAGTTAATAAAATTGCTATTTTAATAATATAATTAATTAACTTATAATATTAAGTTTAAATATCCTTTAATTTATTTAAAGGACCTTATTATTACTTTGACTTTTTAATAGAAAAGTTTTTTTATGCTTTTTATTAACTACAATATTTTCTGCTATTGAGATTTTTATTATTATTATTCTTTTAACGTAATATAAGCCTTTTATTTTCTTTTTTATTATAAATAATATATTTCCTTATTATATTTTATGTTTATTATTTTTAAAATAAATAAAAAAACCTTATTTTCTTATTATAATAATTAATAATAAGTTATAATTTAAATTAAATATAAATAGTATATTGATTAATATTAGTTATTAGCTATTATTCTTATATTTAATAATTCCTTTTCTCAATAATAAGAAAAGTTTTTTATCTTTAATACTTATTATACTTAATTATTTTTTATAAGAAATAAAATAAAATATTTTTGAAATTATATATATATATTAATTCTAGAACAAATAGTTTAAGTAATATTATTATTGATATTATTAATAATAAAGCTCTAAAAAGTAATAGCTTTTAAGTTTAATTAATTTAAATTTATTATTAATTTATTATTTTTAGATTTCTTAATATATATATATTTATATTCTGAAAACTTTTTAATTTCTTATACTATAAAAGTATTTTCTATTAATTTAATATTATTATTATTAATTTTAAAAATATTAAATATGCTTTTATTATTTTTACTTATTATTATTATAATAATAATATAAAGTTTTTTCTCTTATTTTTTATAACCTTTTTAGTTCTTTTAATTAAATAATCTTGAATTTAATCTTAATTTTTATTAAATTTATTTTATAATTTATTTTAAGATTCCTTTTTTAAATTATAAGTTATAAAAGTATTATTATTATTATTATTGTTTTTATTTTTAGTATGATCTTTTATTATATAGCTTTTTTTATTATATTTATAATAAATTATATTTTCTTAAAGTTTAATAGTTAAGTCTTTTTATAATTAATATAAGTTAAATAAATATATAAAGAAATTACTTTAAACTTTGCTATTTTAAGTTATTAAATAATATATTTAAAGTTTAATTAATTATTATATTTTAAGAAATAAATTATTTTTTTAAATTTTAATATATTTTTGAATTATTAAGCTTTGTTTATTTATTAATAAAAATAATATATTAATTTATATTTTAAATTTTTATTACTATATTATTAATTAGTTATCTTTTATTAGCTTTAATATTTATTAGCTAAAATAATATTAAAATTAGTCTACTCTTTATATATATTTTATAAACTTTAATATATATATTATATATCTCTTTTAATATAAACTTATTATTAAATAATAAAAAATATATTTTTTATTAAAATATAATATTAGCTATAAATATATCATAAATATAATTAATATAAATTTATTATATCTTTTTATATATATAATTTTTTAGTTTAAATATTAAGTTATTAATAATACTTTATAGTTATTTTAACTTTAAAACCCTTTTTATAATAATATTTTATTTATAAAAAATTTTATTATTTAACTTAATAAAGTTATATAATATTGCTTTAATAAGGTTTTAATTAATATAATTAAAATTAAAACTTAAAATATATATATTAAGCTTAATAATATCTATATTAAATATTTTAAGCTTTTATAAACTTATAATAATATATAATAGTTATTATCTTTTATTATAATTACAATTATTAAATATAATCTATTTTTAATTTTAAAGTAATAATATATTTATTTATTTAAATAAATTTAGCTAAAATTTGAGAATTTAATCCTCTTTATATTAATTAATATTTATAACATTTCTTACTTATTATTTTATTATAATAATAATATAATATAATAATTAAATTAATAATTATAATTATTAAGCTTTTAAGCTTATAAACTTTTATAATAATAAATTATTAAATAATAAATTAAGTTTAATTAAATAATCTTTTTAAAATATTATATATTATATAATTAATTAAAATAATTAAAATAACTTTATATAAGCTAATCAAGTGGTAAATAAGCTAATATCCAGACTATTTTAGTGCTAATAGCTAATTATATCATTATATAAAGAATTCCAATAGCAATAACTGCTATTGTGACCGGCGTCGGCCAAGGAACTCTAGAACCGGCTGCAATAGTACCGATAGATTACTTCACACTTCCTAAGCTGCAGACCTGCCTTGAAATTGCCCACTGGCACATGATGAGTGAGCTCGTGCACAACTCCCAAGGAAGGGACACGAAGGAGAACGGACGTCCTTAAATTTCTGATTCGGACGCCAGGAAGTTGTAGACCGACCAATTGCAGCTTAGCGCTGCAAACGGCGGAATGATAACCGCACACCCTTATGATTCCCCGACGGAGAGTTGATGTTGTTCTATTCACATAGAGACAAACAGATATCTCAACCATTCTTTAGAAGCCACTTTAGCTCTCTCGCTTGCTCCTCTGTCACAAGCTCTGGTAGCTTCTCCTTCAACAGAAATTCGTGATCCGCAAATTCGAATCCAGGCACCACCGTCTGCGTCTATCAGCATAGCCTCGAAAACCGCTTCCTTGACCAATCTCACCTCACTGATCAACAATCCTCCGCTCTCGACTCTAACTTCATCGTCTGGTAGGAGAAAGCATGCCTTCCACCTTCCTCCTTCTACGATCCACTGCAACCTCTCGCCCTTGTCAAGATCCTGCCCAACCACAAACGTCTCGATCTGTGTTTTGCCTACCTCTCCTCTTTCAATGTCGGGAGGATGGATGACCACGTATCGTCCTCGTCCACGGTGAAGAGTGTGCACTGTCCGACCGTTATTCTTGTGGAAGTTCCCTTTCGGGCTGGCAGGAGTGATGAGGTAGAAAATAGTTGTGCTAGCATTACGAGTGGTGTCCAGTGAGCTAGTAGGTGTAAAAGGGTTTGGAATTCGAAAGGGATCGCGATCAGTCTCCACAAAGTAGCCGCCTTCAGGGTGGGTTTGGAGCTGCAGCAATTTGATAAGGGGTTGAATGCTATTTTCCTCCGTAGCAGGTGGAATCTGTGTGAAATATGGTTTGAGGGGGGAAGAAAGCGAAGCGTCAATGGAAGACATTGCAGCTGATATAGTGACGTGGCGACGGGATTGGCAAGAAAGAGGTGTGTCTGCTGCTGACGATGATCAACATCGGCAATGCTGCTGAGCGAGCTCTGGAACGTGGCATAGCTACCTTGTATTGCCGGATGTGCAACACTGGCTGAAAGGATCGCTCGCTACTGCAACTGACACAGTGCGAGCGGCTCAGCTTTCGGAAGGATCCCAGCGAAGATGTGAAGGCTAGCTAGACTTGCTGTGCTTCCGAGCCCGCCAGCTAATTCACAAGTCTGATATCCCGCTACCACTAAAGTCCCGTCACAAGTCTTTAAGTCCAGTTTTTCGTTGCCTCGCGACAGGTAACGTTATTTGAGGGATCCATCAAGTAAACTGGCTGCTGTCTGGGGCTGACTCAGCTGTCCCCGGGAGATCGGCATGCGTTGAGCCACCCTCCATGTCGGGCACTTAGTGACCTTTTAAATTTCATCCTCAACCTTGCCAGAGTGGTGCTGACATGCATATCTAGCCTCCTCGTTCCCAAGTCCAAGTTCAAGGCTTAGATGTATTCCACTCGCGATCTAGCTCTTGTTGAGCATCATTTGCTCTAATTCGCGAAACGCTCATCGCATCGCCCATCGTTGTACTGCTTGCCTCAAGCTTCTGAAGCCAAGGATCATGATCATGAGGTTATGACCTGCTCTCAACACTTCATATGCAATAGCAATTCGGCTGATGAGCCCATTGTCTCCCTTGTGTCTATTTTCCCCTCCCCTCGATTCGGACCTTTCTTCACATCTTGGTCGTCTTGGCTTTGCCGGACTGTAGGCTGGTATTAAATAGCATTTAACGAATGATTCGATACGATCCCGTTGAAGGATCTTTCTCTGACGTCGATCCGTACGAGCCTTTCCTAGCAGACTTGGCTATATTTCACTAGAGTGGCACAGTCTATGCTTGCTTATTGTTGTTGCAGAGATTGTAAGACTAAGATATGTTTCCTTCATAATCCAAGAGTCTTCCAGCTTCTTTCTTGAATCATTCTCGTTCTCGTTCTCGTTCTCATTCTCATGCAATTGTAACAACCGCTGCACCAGATATTCTCAGGATGGCCACAGGCGCATCGCGTGACATGGGGGTCACGAATGCCTTCCTCATTGGACTTGCCCTCCTCACCGTCCTCTTACGCTTCTGAATTAGGCGGAAACAAAAGAATTTCAAATACACTGCCGACGATTGGCTGATCCTGGTGGCAATGGTACGTAGCATGCTTCCGACGAGGCCTTCCATTGATGGGAGCAACACAGGCTTTTTCGGCAGCCCTTGCGATCACCGATATCATTGGCGTTCCTATCGGAGGCTTTGGAACCCCGTTTCGCTCGCCTGACCAACATGGTCGTGAGATGTTTTTGAAGGCAATTACTCTCCAATCGTACCCTCTTGTTCCACGACTAATTGCGTTGCAACAGTTTTTGTTTGTCATGCAATTTTGGTATATCTTCGCCGTAGCTGTAGTGAAGGCTTCCATCCTGTGTCTGTACGGCCGGCTGTTTTCAGCCAACAAGTGGCCGACAGTCGTCAAGATATTGCTCGTCATTACAGGTTGCTGGCTTGTCTCGTTTTCTTTCGCGACACTCTTCCTGGTTTTGCCAATCCATTGCAATTGGGTACACTGCCGGCCAACGTCGGATTACACGGCAATGTACGTGGCTTGCAGCGTAACAGACACTGTCATCGATATCAGTGTGCTGTCTCTTCCCCCATTCTTCGTTAGAAAATTGCAGTTGAGTCTAAGTCAAAAGCTGGGTCTTATCAGTGTCTTCGGGCTTGGTATCTTGTGAGCGCTCGGTCTCCTCTTCCACGTCTGCCTAGGCACATAACCAATGTTCTCTATCAGCTGCGTAGTTGCGTCGATCGCGCGCTTAGCGTACTCCATACAGTATCAGCAGATATATGTACCGGGAAGCTATGAAGTCAACTTCGATGGTGGGCTACATAGCTCCCCGAATCATGCTCTTTCTGATAATCTTTAGGACCCGTTGTCAACATGATTATGTGGTCAGGCATTGAAGCTAGCTGTTCAACTATCTGCGGTAATCTGCCATGTTTCGCGCCACTGTTGCGTAAAGGGCACGCCTTCGGACAACTTGTAACCAGCCTTCGATCTGTCTTCAACCCTCTTTCTTCCTCTCGCCGATACTCTGACCGAAAGTCATTTCAGAAGACGACTTCTATAGAGAAGATGGTCAATGGACCCTATGGATCCTATATTCCGTCTACCGAAACGACGGTCCAGGGGAGGGCCAACGGCTCCAATAGTGAGCAGGTAGACGTCGAGCTTCCCTACATCAAGGTGGAAACCAAAATGCGGATAGCGAATGAAGTCTGATACGCCAAAATCAGTATGTCAAGCCATGAAGAACGTCGCTCCAAAAAGGTTAATTAGCAGACTCCTTCTGCTCGATTTTCATATTATGTGACCTCGGAAGACCTATATCCTGGCTTCGAACGCCTCGCTGAAAGGTACTCGTCTATACTAGCTAGTGATTCGTAAGAATCTCAGATTGGACGTGTGACGGCTTTAAGGAATGGCCTTTTCATGCAATGCTATGAGGTAGTAGTCTTTCTATGCAGTGTAAGTTTGCTCCAACAGAATTCTGAGCATCTGACGTGCGATTCGTTGGAGTTCATAAAGGACAAGTCCCTGCCCGAGGACACACTTGCAATTTTGCTGCCAAATTTTCGCAGCCTCGAATCAAATGCTCGCTCGTTTCATCCAGCATATTGGGTTCTCATGGCGCATCCACCACCTGAGGAATATGTTGCTTCATAACAACACATTGGCCCCACAGGTAAAGCTTAACGTAAATAGGAAAATATGTATCAGCAGGCTATAAGAAAGCAGTGATACAAGGCTAGGCGGTGGTCTCAACCCTGTGTCTTGTCGACGACGCTGTACATAGCGCTCTTACACTTGAATGAGTATGCCGGCCGAGCACGTTCATCAAATATAAGGTGACAGCCACTCATGGATACTTATTCCCAGCGAGTTTTCAGAGCTTTTGATTGTCTTCCAAGGCATGACTCCTTTTAGCCTTGCATTTGTGAAGTAGTCGACATGATCCTGGAACAACACACCGGGTGTATCAGTATTCAAATGACTTAAGCTTTGCAAAACGCCATAGACTAGAACCCAACGCTCTTTTCGTACCACGTGTGGACATCGCTGTCCTAGATTGTCGGATTTGTCAAACTTGATAAAAGCCTCTACCAAAGTATTTGTGGAAAGCTTGGACGGTAGCGAGCCTGCATTGCTGGCTCCACAAGAGTTGGCAATGATCTGTTTTTCGAGAGCCTTTGTACGACTGCCAAAAATCGACTTGCTCTGTACATGTCTCACTGCTTCGCTTATAGGTATTGGATCAGGGAGTAGAGGGTATGGATTGGGAACAGGCTCAAAGTGATATTTTTGATCGAAGGCCCTAATCACCTTCTCGAGGCAGAATCCCTCACAGTCGTGAGAGCGCAATGGGCTTTGACTTGCTGTATTGAGCATGTACTGCTTTGTTTCGTCCCAAACCACGTCTCGATCTACATAGTACTGATACAGGCTACGAGAATCCTCTCGTAGCTTCGTCAGTAAGTTTCGTGTGAGCCAGATTCCGCCGTCTTGCGAAGATCCAGGGGGCCAAGTCTTGCATTGTTTTTCGTAATGACGTATCAGAAAGCGTTGCAACGAGGTAAAGCTGGCAGGAATTAATTTCCGCCCATCACTTCTCGTGGGCCACATTTCATCCAGGCTGAACGTGGCGAGCGTCTCCTCTGCTTGCTCGACCTTGGCTAGAAGCTCAAGATTGGATCGCTCTAGAGAAGCCCTAGATGAATGGCTGATATCTCGAAAGTCGGGCATTTTTCTTAAGACCGGATACATTCCACTGCAGTGGACATAGGCCTCTTGCCATCCCTCCGACCAGAAGTTGTCTTCACTCCAGCCAAGCAGACCAGCAGCGGCTGAGGGCTCATTACTCACGTCGTAAAGCTTGTTCCTGACCAGAAAATCAATGATTGTTTGCGTAGAGTTCGAACTAGGTAGTATGTCCTCCAATCGTTCCTGAAGGTCAACCAGGGCCTGGTAATATGTTAGACCAACCAAGGACTTGTTCAAGAAAAACGCAAAGAGATTGCGTGTCGTAAGGTGATATCTCAGAATCTCGAGTTGGGATGCTTCAGGTGGGGCAGGAAAATATATGTCGTATCTAATAGGAGCTCCTCCTCCCGACTGTGAATCAACTTGACGATTATTCTGCTCTCTACTACGTAGCTTTGTCCAGTGTATAGAGGATGAAGAAGTCATTGAGTGAGCTGACATGTGCAAAATGTAAAGTACGGTAGCTCTGCCCCCTTAGTCCTTCGAGGCACATACTTATAACAAGCAGTCATAGAATTCACTCAGAAGGCTAATGACACGCTAAGCCACGCTAAGTCAAGCATAATTATCCTGCACTAAGCCCTTCTTAGATCTGGTGGGTTTGCGGGGAAAAACAACGACTTAACCTCAATGTTCTCCACTCCTATCATTGGTTGCTGAAAATGACCGTCCCGGTCGTGATCGTCTGCGGCTTTTTGACTCCTCAATGCTCCCTATGTAATTTCCTTATGATGCTGTCTGGGTCTTCGCGCCGGGCTCTCCTCATGATGTAGCACGCGAAAACCGAGTTGACTCAGAACAGCCATCACACAGTCTCTCATCCTAAATTCAAGAGACCTTTCTGCTTTCAGACAATTCTAATATTCTCAGCGGGATATTCTTGGACGAAGAGATGCATTTACACTAGGAGGAGCGGGATGTCGCGTGGATTTGTCTGTTGGTAGGAGTCGAGGTTGGGCAAAGCTTATTCGCATAAATTTCCGTCTATGCGATCCAATAAAGCGATAGACTTATGAAGGCCATGGGCCGAACGAAGACTACTCGAAGGAGATCAGTGGGCTTTCGTGGAGGTTGCCTTTCGTCACCAGCGACCACGACTCTCCCCCAGACTGTTCTGGGGCTTGCCTTGGCCAAACTACCGCCTCGTACGATTCCCAGATTTACAATATTCTGAGGTCCAATGGTACCGGACCACATTCTTCCTGTACTTCGTCCTATATCAACCCTCTGCATCTCTGGACCAAAGGCTCAAGACGGTTGATAGTTACGCTAGGGTTTGTTTGGATGGCTCCCCAACAACAGTAGTCAACGTTCCTACCACGACGGTGCAGATTCCGGAGGCAAAGCTGCTCGATGACTTACCACAAACATATCTGAGCTAAGCCAAGCAATCTGCAACAATAGAGGGTAGTCATGACGTTTACAATCTCGTCACTGTGGCACACGCCAGAGATAAATTCAGTAAGCAGCAAGGCAAGATCGATTCCAGTTCTCAACCCTTTCAATATTTACGGACGCGTCTTTTTGCTCTCGTGGTTCGGATTCTTCATCGCCTTTTGGTCCTGGTATGCGTTCCCACCACTGTTGACGGTGACGATTAAAAATGATATTGGACTGTCTCAATCTGACATCGCAAATTCAAACATCATCGGCCTAGTTGCAACGTTTCTGGGCAGGCTAGGGGCAGGAAGTGCTTGTGATCGATATGGCGCAAGACGGACTTTCGCTGTGATTCTGTTCGTAGGCGCTGTTCCTACTGCACTTGCGGGAACTGTGACCTTACCCAATGGCCTTATCACTATCAGATTTTTCCTTGGTATCCTTGGCTCAGCTTTTATCCCTTGCCAGGTGTGGTGCACGGGATTCTTTGACAAGAACGTTGTCGGCACTGCCAACGCCTTGACTGCTGGGCTCGGAAATGCAGGTTCCGGAGTCACTTATTTCGTCATGCCAGCAATTTTTGATTCACTCGTTGGCAGACAAGGACTTAGCGACCACGCAGCTTGGAGGGTTGCTTTTGTGGTTCCATTTTTATTGATTACGCTTGTCGGCATAACGATGCTAATAACTTGCCCGGACACTCCAGTTGGCTCCTGGTCTTCACGGTCTCGCGATATGCAACGCCAAATGGACATGAGGGACACCTTCTTCACCACAGTGAGCGGTCGCGACAATCATCCTCCAGCGCCTGATTTGGGGAATATATCAAATGACACCATTCAATTAAACACCAGTCGGACAAGGGGAGATACTTACGCAGCACATTCACACGAGGACGATCTTTTGGCTGCCGCGAGTTGGGAGCTAGTAGAGAAGCCTACGTACCACGGCACTGCAAGAGCAATTTTTTCGCTACCTACCATGTACCTGGTGGCAGCATACTTTGCCACATTTGGTACTGAACTTGCTGTGAATTCATTTCTAGGCGCTTATTACCACAAAAATTTCCAGACGTTGGGCCAGAGAGGTTCTGGAAATTGGGCCGCGATCTTTGGTCTGTTGAATGCAGTCTTCAGACCTATCGGTGGCCTCATTAGCGATGTTTTATACTGGTTGACAGGGTCGCTCTGGGCAAAGAAGCTTTGGATGCTGTTGCTTGGTTCAATGACCGGCGCTTTCTTGTTGATCATTGGTCTCTTGGATCCCAGGTCACTGGGTGCTATGATCGGCTTGATGTGTGGGTTGGCCTTCTTCCAGCAGGCTGCGAACGGGGCTTGTTTCTCACTCGTGCCACATGTGCATCCTACCTCCAATGGTAAGTCTCATGTTCGAAACCTCTAAATTGCCATTCAGACACGTGCTAAGAAAGACAAAGGCCTTATTACTGGTGTTACCGGCGCTGCTGGCGACCTTGGAGGTATTGTATTCTTGCTCATAGCCCGGTTCAGTGGTGATAGATACGAGAGAGCTTTCTGGTTGACTGGCGTCATTGTTCTTAGCCTCAATCTTATTAGCTGTTGGATAAGACCGATACCTAGTGGACAGCTTGGAGGTAAATAATGTGATATCGTGGGAAAAGTGTACGAAAACGTCATGTGACACCCAAAGCTGTGTAGCAGTACATCATCTCTGGAGATAATGTATTTCTAAGACTCCGCTATTTAGCGTAAATGTGACCAAGACTGTCCTCATTTGACGATACTCTTTCACCTCGTATTAACAATCCATAGCGAGGAAACAGGACGGGTACCAGCCTCCTAACCCGTGATTGAGCCCAATCAGTGCTTGGAGTACCGGAAAACGGTCTCAAGAGGCATCGCAGTCGTCTTGAGACCGGCTTAGAAGTAAGCCGCACGTGGACAATGGATGTTTATTCGGCAAGGGGGCACGCGTAGACTTCTGGCTTCCTGTTTGTGGCAATAATATAACGTCATGGCATGGCAAGACTATTCGTGTTATCGAGGAAGGAGGCAATTTACCCGAAATCCATCCAGCCGTGGAGCAATCCGAACTGTTCTTCATCACGAACAACTCTGATCGGCCCCCCCTCAACCACCTGGATGTTCCTGCGTTGCGCCTTGTGTACCTGGCTCTGGTTTGGCAAGATTTAGTCTATGTTCGTCCTCCAGAGCACTTTGTCTCTTGACATAGCTCAGGACAATATCCTCCTCATTCTTCAACTTTTCAATTTCCCTCAAATGGTCTTCGTGAGACTTTCTAGACAGCTCTATTGTTTTCTTAAGATCTGAATCTGTCTCGATATGTGATTCGTGCCCGGTATTGGGTTTACTGCCTGGAGGGTTGTGATTTTTATCATCATCATCGGTGTCAATGCCTGAGTCGTCAAAATCATTGCGGTTCTGGCGACCTACACCATGAGCTGTACATTTGGGCTTTGCAAGGTTATGCTGCAATTCCGTGTCAGACTGTCGAACCTGTTCTTCCCCGTCACCTTTTTGAGTTTTGAGATTTGGACGCGCTTGCTTTGCTTCTGCTATGGAGGCCTGAATAGCCTGCTGAAGCGCTTCTTCATCACCACCAGCTTGCGAAGCAGACTGAAGCTCCATGACGCTCGCGCGGATAGCTCGTTCGACTAACTGGTCTTCCTCTGGATTGCCCTTGGAAGTTGCAGCGACAGAAGCTTGGATCGCCTCCTCGAATTCATTTGAGTTACCTTTCAATACGGCATCTATGTCAGTCGACGAGCCTTTCTGTTCTGGAGCCGGGATAGGATCTTGACGGGTATGACCCTTTTGTATTGTAGTCTTTCTGTTGGCGGATTTTGCTCCTGCTTCACCTTTCATAAGATGTTCTGTAGAGGAGGAAACCGGCTCATGGTGTCTTAGATGGTGACCATGCTGTCTCTGCTTATTAAGCTCAACTTGAGCTGCTTGCCATTGGCTAATGACCTCGAGTCGTTCCTCTGTTGTCGATTTGGTCCACTCGTGAAATCCCTGTGCGGTCCTGGCGGCGACGATATAATTCTGGACGCTGGATCCAAAATGCTTCTGAAGTTCCTTGTAGACACCCATAGCGGTATACCCGGGAATGCCCCAGAAAGCTGTGCCGATTGTATTATTAAATATGCCGCAAAGTAGACCAAGGTGCGGCTTACCAGCAGCGGGCTTGAGAAGAAACCCTCCCACTCCCTTACCGACACCTTTCAAGAAGCCAGCTACGCCTCCCTTCTTGGCACCGTCGATGGGTTGGGTAAAGACACCAGTAACGCCATCGTACATGCCGTAACCAAATTCCTAAAACAATTAATCTCGGGGTTCGCTCGTGGAATATTGGCTTACCTTTCCTGCTGCCCTCAAGCCGCTTTGAAATCCAGTAACCTTATCTGCATGACGAACTGTTTCGTCTCCATACAGCTTTGGGGCATTATGGAAACCCCTTGCAACGCTAAGGGTGAAGTCCATCGGAGACTTGACACTTGCACCCACCACTCGACTGATGCCCTTACCGGCGCCCATTGCGGCATCCAGAGTTATGTGACCAGAATTGCTCCTATGATGCGAAATTCTAGGGTCAACGCTGGATCTGCTCGGGCTCGACGTACGTGATGGAGAACGAGATCTGGAGCTCGAGCGCGACATGGATCCACGTAAAGCACTGGCCATTGCACGCGGTGCACAATTACTATCTTTAGAGGTGCTCGGAGTAATGGTCTCTTCATCAAGTTCTGGAGATGCATGACCGGATACCGCCGTCTGGGTTGGTGACAGACTTCCTGTCGGAACAACTGAGTCTGCTGATGTTTCTGGCTCAGTTGAGCTGTTGGCACTCTTATTAGGGGAAGCTTGTGAGTCTTCCGCCTTATTAGCCGGCCTTATTTTGAGTGCCCGTAGGATTTCAACTGGAAAATCGGCGAAGCCCATGAGGATGCTGCCAAAGCTTCCTATGAGGGCAGAGGCACCGCCAGATATTGGATCCCATGGACCGTCTTCAGAGTCGTATTCCTTGGACCTATACAGCTTGATTTCATTGAAATCTAGTAAGCCCTCGTTGCCCAATGTAGTTGCAGCAAAAGCGCTAAGTCGAAGCTGTGTCCTCTTCACTCGCCACACCGCTGCTCTTCTAGGCGCTAGCGAGCATCTCAGCATGGGCAGATCGAGCTTCTTGTGAAAGCTGTTGACTCCGTTTTCGGAGCCTCGTTCGGACATTATTCTTGCTCCCAACTCTTGCGCTCTGCTGAGAGTTGTAGGCTTCAGAGCCTCTAGAATACCAGCAGCAAGATGTTCTGCTGTCAGCTCTTTACTAGGAATAGGTTTTGGTCCAGCACCAGCCTTGGCCACCATAGCTCCCCAGAATGGCTGGTCGCCAAAGAAGGGAACAATGACTGTTGGTTTGCTCAGCGCAATACCTGCTGCAGTGGTACCAGCACCACCATGATGAACGACACACGACACCCGCTTAAACAACCAATCGTGGGGCACATTGCCAAGCATGAAGATGTTTTCGGGTATACCCAAGTCGTCTGCCCCAAATCCCCCCCAGCCCTTAGATACCAGGGCACGTTGACCCGTTTGCTTGACAGCCTCGAATATTAAGCTCGTCATACCCTCAGGATCGTCCACAACAATAGACCCGAAGCCAATGTAGACTGGTGGTGGTCCAGAGTCCAGAAATGCTTGGAGATCTGGCTCTGGGGTGTAGCTACTAGCCAGAGACAGAAAGTAGAACCCGGAAATAGAAATGTGGGGGCCCCAATCCTTCGGTTTGGGTATTAAAGCTGGAGACCTAACGGTGAATCATTAGTAGAATGACAAGTATTGAGGAGAGACGACGACTGCTCACCAACAGTAGGTGTATGGGATCTTAAGACGACTTGCCATTCCTGGTGCCCACATAAGACTCACGGGCTCTAAACCTAGGCTCTTCTCACGAAAGCGATTGATCATATCTCCTAGACCCTGCCAAGTCATGATTTCTACGAGAGCGTACGATATGAAATTAGTCAGACTTGTATCGGCGTTTGAAGACTGGATGTTAGCTAAAGGATGCGGGAATGCTTGGGTCGGGGACCAAGGCATGCTGGAGGATGTTAGCAAATTCCAAATTCCGACGGAGGCCGGAAGAACTTACGTGAACATGAGATGGAGTGGTATGCCGAGCTTCTCCGCGCAGTGAATATGAGCGAAGCTGGGAGGGTTTGCGATAATGGCATCAGCTACGAAGGGTTGAGCGGAAGCATTGCTGTCCATTCCGATGCCACTATCGATACTCGAACGACCATCCGCGGCGTCGTCCGCTATCGGGACACCGGTGCCGTCTCCAGCTTCGAAACATGATCTCCAGCATCCTTGCAATATGTCGTACATACCCTTGCGTCTTTTACCAACATCTCCACTCTTGAGAGAGTCCATACCTGGCATGAGGCCAGGATTCTTTACCATAAAGGCCATGAGCTCTGCCGGGTCTCCCCCAATGTTGAAATACTCTAAACCGTTTTCCTCAACGAAGGATTTGAATGTTGAATGGGTGGCTAATCGCACCCTGTGACCGTGTGTCTCCCTCAAAACCTTGCCAAGTGCGATAAATGGTTGCACATCACCACGAGAGCCCACTACGTGTATCACGATATTGAGAGGTGGTGGTCTCTGATCTGGAGTGCCGGCGATCGAGGGAGGAAGCTGATCTTGGGGTCGTGTCACAGATATGTCGGCATGCTGAAGATTCAGCTGGCTTCGCAGCGCTGGTACTAGCAAATCTGAGAGGCGACGTGATTTCTGGTGGATGTGTATGTTGAGGCGTCCGTCATCTAAAGCAAGTCAGTATCTAGTATGGTTGAGGCACCTCAGCTTCTCTATTACTTGCAACCTTCGCCTGGGTCCCAAGACCATCCTGATCGAAATTTACCTGTCCGTACTCTTTGCCGTACATTGGTGGGGGCCTTTGCTCAATCGGTCTTTCTTGCCCTGCTTGCGAGGTTCTGTATCACACTTAAGCTACGCCATTGAAAAGGGGCATAATATATCTTACGAGGGCCCAGCGCTGCCATCCTGAGGAGATGCATCATTCTTGTGGGTTTGTTCTTTCATAGACTCGCTGGGCGCTTGGGTTGCTCCATCCGGATTGCTGCCAGCGACAGCCTCTGCCTGTGCAATGATGACTTCTGGTATTGACGCTATGGGCTTATCACCGTGTGGCTTTTTGTTCTCTGACATGATATCACTTTCCTAACTCAACCGAGAGGACCGAGGAGTTGTTGCACGACCACTGAGCGCGACTATGGTCATTCGGACATGAGGAGAGTCTCAACGTGTTATGCGAGATACTGGAAGTGCGTACAGACAGAATGCGGCAGTGCTTGAGAGCGAGTAAACATTTGATATCAGACTAGGCAAACCTGTTACTTGCGTGTGTTTTATCAAGCTTGGCTTTCAATGGTGTGATCTATGACATGTACTGTTCTGGTCACGAAGACTAAAAAGTCGACTAGACTAATGCGACAACACTCAATGGTAGTTTGAAGAATCGAAGTTGTTTTTCACGACGCACTGCGTGTCATCTGAAATCTTGAGTTGTAGGTCATCCATTGTGACTGAAGCGCTACGTCATTCTCGATTTCCGAATCAGGTTTCCCGCTTCGCAGAGGCCTGGAATGAGAATAGGTATCAACGCCACTATCCCTCTATCGCACTGCAATCCCAAGGGTGGGCCACCAGCTGTGTGCTCATCTTGATCATTTGGTTTTCAAGCGAACCGAGTCTTTCATGGGAGGGTCCTCGTAGATAGCCTAAGACGGTAGACTTCGGAAGACCTTATATTATCTTTTTCGCGTCCTTTTCGGCGCCCCATTAGAAGCTTTGTTCGCTCCTCTTTCGTCACCGCTCGCCCCGCTCCCTGCTCCATTCATCCACTCTTTTCCTTCACCAGGACTCTTTCGTCGCATTACACCAGGACCAACCTCCACCATTTCGTCTTCACTCTCACTATTGCCGACGTCTAGGAGCACTGGCATACTGAACAAATCCTCTTCAAAATCATTCTTAGTTGGTTCCTTAGTAAGCACGTCCACTATTTCATCTTCTAGATCTAGCCGTCTCTTGTGGATTTCTTCGATAGGATGAATGTCGAATTCATCTTCCCGCTCAATGTATTCAACATTTTCCTCCACTTCCACAAAGTCTGGAGCAAGTGCTGACCACCGCTGTGGCGTTATGATTGACCACAGATAAATCTTGCCGGTCTCCAGCCCGCAAGCAGCAATTAGTGGGCGCTGAGGATGCCACTCAACGATGCCAAGCTCTTCTCTTTGACACTCGAGTATCTTCACCAGACTGCCATGACCTCGTTCCCACAAATAAATGTCATGGGTCATGTACGTAGTTGCTGCGACATATTCACCAGTGGAGCTAAACGTGGCGTGATTCCAGGAGAGACGTTGTACCACGTCTTGAAATTTGTGTTCAACTTCGAGGGGACTGTATCCCGGTTGGCCTTCGTTTGAAGACAGATCAGGTAAATGCAGCGTTCTAATGATTCTGTCTGTTGCATTGCAAACCAAATCGCGCCCGGACGCGCTCAGTCGCAAAAGTAGGATGACGCCCGTGGACATTCTCGTGGAATGAGCAATTGACCGCAATTCAACGTCGATAATGTTGATCCACCCTCGACTTGTACCAGTGATGACATGACTGCCCAGAGCATTGAAAATCGTCACACAAGTCGTTTGCTTTGCGTCCTGTGCCGCTTGCTTCTCACTGACTTCCTCATTCTCGCTTACAGCTCTCTTCGGAGCAGTTGGAATCGTGTGCTTGATCGGGATAGAGGATGATATATCGACAAGGACGGGATGATCGTCGAACAGAGCTGCGACAAAAAGCAGACTACACCTCACGAATTAGTGTTACGGTATCGGTAGACAGTGCAAGACGTACTGATTGTAGGGGTGGAGCTCCGCAATATATATTGGCGCCTCAAATCGCACAGTCCTCAACCTTTCACCGTTACTGAGGTCCCATAATATACTTTTGCAATCCTGGCCTGAACTGAGTAGATAGCGACCATCGTTGGACCAGCTTCAGAGAGTTAATGAATCTGTGTGATCGGCAGAGGAGGCATCGTCTACCTCAAAGACTGTATTTGACGGGTGTGACCACGCAGCTTTCTAGCGACTCCATTTGTTTCAACATCAAATATGACTAGGGTGCCGTCTACCTGCAAGTAAGACACGATCAGCTGTACAAGCCTTGTAGATGATGATCACATGGTCAGTACCCTGCCAGAAGCCAGCAAATCACCTCTGCGACTGAACTTGAGCGCGGTAGAATGGCCCGACCCTACGATAAAGTTAGAAAATTGATCCATATGCATTTCGCAACGCCTCACCCACTGATCCTTCCGGTCAAGGCATCTGGAATGTCCTGAGCAAGTATGAAAGGGTCGACCAACGCCAAATTCATTGTGGGTGACAAGAGATTGGGAGGAATCAAGTAACAGAACTGGCAGTCTGGCCCTTGATCCATAACGCGGCTCCAGAAACGCTAGCGCGCCAAGACCAAAGAAAGCGCGCTAAGCACGGCCCTAAATCTCTGACTCGCTTTCGGATGACCAGACCTCCCTTCATCAGACAGAACACTTCCACTCAAACCGCCAGCGCTGATCGAGAACACTCTCAAGACCTGAATACGTCAAGAACTAGGATCAGAAACTGGATGAAGTAAGGAGCCAGTGATAGACGCCGTAGAGGGAGGGGGTGAAAGCCCTGAGGCAGCCTTGGTGGCTGGCCCAACGCCTGCCCAGGATTCACTCTGATAGCTTTCCGCAGATATCGCAAACACGGCTCCCACATCTTGCGACTGTGCGAAAAGGCCATATGGGGTCGAGTGCGGGTGGCAAAGTAGCCTGACATAACATTGACGTGTCGTTGCCAGCGACTCTACCTTATCCTTTGCGAAAGCCCTGATTGCTGTTCACAACCAGCGAAAATGGCAAACCTCAACTTCCAATACTCTAGCGCGCCGCTGCGCTCAATACAAGAAATCCAATTTGGGCTCCTTTCGCCCGAGGAAATCAAGAATATGAGCGTAGCACCGATCGAGTATCCGGAGACTATGGACGAGCAGAATCAGCGACCACGGCATATGGGTCTGGCCGATCCTCGTCTTGGTACTATCGACAGATCTGTCAAATGTGCGACGTGTGATGAAAATATGTCCGAATGTCCGGGACATTTCGGCCACATTGAACTCGCAGTGCCAGTCTTCCACGTTGGTGAGCGGATTACCGGCAAGTCTTTTGTGTTGGAACTTACTGACCATGTCTAGGCTTCATGACCAAGACTAAAAAGCTACTCGAGACGGTGTGCCACAACTGTGGGAAAACCTTAGTTGATGAAGTGAGTCATCTCTGCGGGGATGGCAGTACGTCTTCAGCCAGTACTTTTGCTGACGTTGTGGAACTTTAGAGCAACGCTGCCTTCGCGGATGCTCTCCGTCATCGAGACCCTAAACGTCGTTTCGAAGCCATTTGGCGCTTGTGCAAACCGAAAATGGTCTGCGAGACAACTGCAACAGCTGACGACGACGCAAATGCAGATGAGCCTAAGAAGCAGAAGCATGATCACGGCGGTTGTGGCAACATTCAGCCAGAGATTCGTCGGGAAGGCTTACGATTGAACGGTACATGGAAGGTGCAAAAAGGTGATGACGAGAATGAGGGCCAGCAACCAGACAAAAAGCCCATTACGCCGCAAATGGCGCTTAACATCTTTCGCCACATATCAACAGAGGATATTAGAAAGATGGGCTTAAGCACAGATTATGCTCGCCCGGAATGGATGATCGTCACAGTCTTACCTGTACCCCCGCCACCTGTTCGACCTAGTATCGCGGTCGATGGCGGCAACGGTTTACGAGGCGAGGACGACCTGACTTACAAACTTGGTGACATTATTCGTGCAAATGGTAACGTTCGACGATGCGAAACCGAGGGCTCACCCGCACACGTGGTCAATGAATTCGAACAGCTATTGCAGTTCCATGTTGCCACGTATATGGATAATGATATTGCAGGCCAGCCACAAGCGCTCCAGAAGTCTGGGCGCCCCGTAAAGTCGATACGCGCTCGTCTCAAAGGTAAAGAAGGTCGACTCCGTGGCAACTTGATGGGCAAACGTGTCGACTTCTCTGCACGCACAGTCATCACTGGTGATCCCAACCTCTCTCTGGACGAAGTCGGGGTGCCGCGAAGCATTGCAAGGACGCTGACATATCCGGAGACAGTGACACCCTACAACATTCAGAAGCTCCACCAACTAGTGAAGAATGGGCCCAATGATCATCCTGGTGCCAAATACGTTGTACGCGATACTGGCGAAAGGATTGACCTAAGACATCATAAGCGAGCCGGAGAAATTTCCCTGCAATACGGGTGGAAGGTAGAGCGCCACATCGTGGACGGTGACTACATAATATTCAATCGTCAGCCATCGCTACATAAAGAATCTATGATGGGACACCGAGTCCGCGTCATGCCTTATTCCACCTTCAGATTAAATCTATCAGTCACTTCACCGTATAACGCAGATTTTGATGGTGATGAGATGAATTTACACGTCCCACAGAGCGAAGAGACTCGAGCTGAGGTCAATCAGCTGTGTATGGTCCCTCTAAATATTGTTTCGCCACAGCGCAACGGCCCTTTGATGGGTATTGTTCAAGATACTTTGTGTGGCATTTATAAAGTATGCAGACGCGACGTTTTCTTGACACAAGAACAAGTCATGAATCTTCTTTTGTGGGTTCCAGACTGGGATGGTGTCATTCCCCAGCCAGCAATCATCAAACCGAAGCCCATGTGGACCGGCAAACAGCTTATAAGTTTAGTCATACCTGCTGGGCTAAACCTAGTACGCGCGCCAGATGAGGGATTCCTACCAGCAAAGGATGATGGCTTAATGGTACTTGGGGGTGAGCTGATATTTGGACTGCTGAACAAGAAATCCGTCGGTGCAAGTGGCGGCGGTATCATACACATTATCTACAATGAGAAGGGATCTGATGCGGCTATGAGCTTCTTCAACGGGGCGCAAACTCTTGTCAATTATTGGCTCCTTCACAATGGCTTCAGTATTGGCATAGGTGACACTATACCGGACCGAGAAACAATCATAAAGATACAGGACGCTGTCAACAAGCAGAAGGATGAGGTCACCGGTATAACAGACGAAGCAACTCGTAATGAGCTTGAGTCCCTTCCTGGTATGAATGTCAGAGAAACTTTCGAGAGCAAAGTCTCGAAGGCATTGAATAAGGCCCGTGACGACGCAGGAACTGTCACAGAAGAGAAACTGAAAGATATCAATAACGCCACCCAGATGGCGCGGTCTGGCTCGAAAGGTTCCACCATCAACATATCTCAAATGACGGCTGTAGTGGGTCAGCAATCAGTAGAAGGCAAACGAATTCCTTTTGGATTCAAATACCGCACCTTACCACATTTCACCAAAGACGACTACTCTCCGGAATCTAGGGGTTTCGTTGAGAATTCCTATTTGCGAGGCCTGACCCCTACAGAATTTTTCTTCCACGCCATGGCCGGCCGCGAAGGTCTGATAGACACCGCAGTCAAAACTGCAGAAACTGGCTATATTCAGCGTCGCTTGGTCAAAGCACTGGAAGACGTCATGTGTAAATATGACGGTACAGTCCGTAACTCACTGGGAGATATCGTCCAGTTTGTCTATGGTGAGGATGGCTTGGACGGCGCTCATATTGAAGCTCAGCGTGTCGACATCATCAATTGTTCTAGTGAGCAATTTGAGAAGAAATTCCGAGTCGACCTCATGGACCCGCGACCGGAGACGACCATCTCACCAGAGTTTTTGGAGCAAGCCAACGAGTTGATTGGAGATTTAGAAACCCAAGAATATCTCGAGGACGAGTACAGACAACTTCTAGCTGCTCGCGACTTCTTACGGAAGAACAAGCAAGATGATATCGAACAGTATCAGCTGCCGATCAATGTCATTCGCATCCTTGATACAGCAAAGACGACTTTCAAGATTAAGAATGGAGCTCGCAGTAACTTAAACCCAGTGGAGGTCGTCCCGGCCGTGAATGCTTTGCTTGATAGCCTTGTGGTAATTCGCGGAGAAGATGCTCTTTCGAAAGAAGGTCAACATAACGCTACCTTGCTTTTCAAGGCACAACTACGTTCACGACTTGCGTTCAAACGACTGGTGCTCGAAAATTCCCTCAACAAGCTAGCATTCCAACATGTTCTTGGTGAGATTGAGAACCGTTTCTGCCGTGCAATCGTCAGTCCCGGCGAGATGGTAGGTGTACTTGCAGCTCAGTCTATAGGCGAACCCGCCACTCAAATGACGTTGAACACGTTCCATTTTGCGGGTGTCTCCTCTAAAAACGTCACCCTTGGAGTGCCACGCCTGAAAGAAATCCTGAATGTGGCTAAGAACATTAAGACCCCTTCAATGACAGTCTATCAAGAAGAAGCAAATGTTGCCAACCAGGAGAGCGCCAAACTCCTCCGAAGCGCTGTAGAGCATACGACCTTACGATCAGTAACCGAGACTAGCGAGATATATTATGATCCTGATATCGAATCCACTGTCATTGAGGCGGACAAAGATATGGTAGAGTCTTACTTCATTTTGCCTGGTGGTGATGTGGAAGATCGGTCCCGACAGTCCAGATGGTTACTGCGCATCATTCTTGGTCGCCGTGCCCTACTCGATAAGGGTCTTACTGTACAAGATGTTGCGGCCAAGATCAAAGAAAATTATACGAAAGATTTGGCTGTTATCTTTAGCGACGACAATGCCGATGAACAGGTTGTACGGATACGCATGATGTCAGACCAAAGTAGTAAAGAAGAAGAGGATGACTTGGAAGAGGACCTTATGCTCAAGCGCTTAGAAAGTCACATGCTCGATACCCTTACTCTAAGGGGCGTACCTGGCATTGAGCGAGCATTCTTGAACACACGTACCAAGCTTCGGGAGACAGAAGATGGCTCCCTCGTGATGGGTAAAAATGACCCGCTCTGTAAAGAGTGGTTCCTTGATACCAGTGGCTCTGCACTTGGACAAGTCCTTGCCATTCCTGGTGTTGACACTACTCGTACCTATTCTAACTCTTTCATCGAAGTCTTTGAGGTCTTTGGAATAGAGGCTACTCGGTCAGCGCTCATGCGGGAGTTGACCCAGGTCTTGGCATTTGATGGCTCATATGTCAATCACCGTCACCTGGCACTGCTCGTCGATGTAATGACTTCTCGTGGGCATCTCATGGCTATAACCCGCCACGGAATCAACCGTGCAGACACTGGTGCTTTGATGAGGTGTTCCTTCGAAGAGACAGTGGAGATCCTTCTGGAGGCTGCTGCCTGTGGGGAGCTTGACGACTGCAGAGGGGTGTCTGAAAATGTCATGTTAGGGCAACTTGCGCCTTTGGGCACCGGCGAGCTCGAAGTTTTCCTTGATCAAAAGATGCTTGATACGGTCATCTCTGATAATGCAAGATTAGGAATCATACCTGGGGTCAAAGGAAACGTTTTGGCTGATGGCGCAGCAACACCCTATGATGGTGGTTCTCCAATGCAGGATAGCGGCTATCTTGGAACCACGGACTTTGGAGCGGCCTTCTCCCCGATCGTTCAATCGGGGGGTGCGACTCCAGGAGGCTTCACAGAATATGGTGGTCCTGGCTATGGAGGGGGGATGTCGCCTTTCAGCGGGAATCGAAGTCCTGCTGGATGGTCCCCCAGCTCCCCATTTGGCGCCACCTCTCCTTTCAATACATCTCCTACGAGCCCTGGGGCGGCCTCACCAGGCTTCTATTCCCCGTCTTCGCCATCCGGATTCGCCAGCTCGCCAAAGTTCTCACCAGCCAGCCCAGCTTATGCAGCAAGTCCAGCATTTACGCCTACATCACCATCCTACTCACCATCTTCGCCGCAGTATGGGTCTCCGACGTCTCCTTCGTACAGTCCTACGTCTCCTAGCTATTCCCCAACCTCCCCTGCTTTTGGTGGGGCATCCCCTACTTCTCCGTCATATTCACCATCTTCTCCAGCTTACAGTCCATCTTCTCCTGCATTCCAAAAGGGCAGTGGTATATCTCCAACCAGCCCTGTCTACAGTCCTACCTCTCCTAGTTGGTCGCCGTCCTCACCGGCGTTTACACCACAATCAGCCAAACAAAACTCAATCTCACCAAGCTCGCCAGTCTATTCGCCGACCTCTCCTAATGCATATTCGCCCGGCTCGCCTCAATTTACGCCAGGAAGTGGCGGACCAGGTCCTTCTCCAGAGCAAAAATTCTCGCCGGTAGGACTACTGCGTTCTGTCTGATAGTTATGTACTAATATGAGACAGGCCTCCCCAGCTTTCAGTCCGGATGAGGAATAATGACGGCAGGCCAAATTCGCGGGACTGTGATGGGCCATCCACGGTCACCTTTCTCTTCTTTTGCAAAATGTATTCTTATGGTCTTTGGGAGTTTAATGTGTTCTTATCGGACAACCATTGGGTTGCTATGCATGGAACAGGATAGATCTTGAAGCTTGCTATACCGGCGTGGCGTTGGAGGTTTCGTGAATATTCAAGATAAAAACCAGTCAAAAGAGCGACCCAGGAGACTTGACAGGGTCTGAGTGATACTTCAGGCAGAATAGAGATCGCAAACAGCGGTACTGAGCCAGTAATATCAATTTCAGATACTATGTTTGATGCATTTCCGTTACCGATGCTGTAGTGATTGCCTGTGAAACCATAGCCTGGGAATCGAAATCGAAAGGGATTTGATTAGGTGGGACCCGATTCATACGAAATGTGAAGCTCGCATTCGGCAGGGTATTTTTCTAGCATGACTTTATATTAGTCCTGCTTTGCTAATTCGGAGAAACTTATGGTGATTGCATAAAGTGCCCTGGACGCAAACGCTTGCAAGCTTCAAAACCTTTGTTTATACAACGATAACGTTTGCTTGAATTGAGACTGGTGCTGTTTTTCGTGATTGGGTAATCAAACCCATGGCGAACTCCAAATTTGATTATGTTAGAGCATTTGAGCTTACGTCATCGATCTTACTTCCTAATACCTACGTCGTTGTGCGAATAGATGGGCGTAGTTTCCACAAGTCAGTCCGGCCTCAAATCCAATTTAGGATACCCAGCTGCTCAAAGAAGATAGCCTCTCCGCAAAATACAATTTCGAGAAACCAAATGACAAGCGGGCTCTGGAGTTGATGAATGCAGCGGCAACAGCTGTCATCAGAGAATTTCCTGATATTACAATTGCCTACGGAGTCAGCGATGAGTATAGGTAATCTATGCTGGCAGGATGCCGATTACAACCGGTTGAGTCGTGCATTTAGCTTCGTTTTTGATCCAAGCACTGATCTCTTTGGTCGGCGGGAAAGGTAAGACGTTGAGCTTAACCTCCTTGGTAGATATCGAAATGAAGTTGGCGTTCAGTAAAATACTCACGACAGTCGTCTCAACTTTTACCGCGAACTATATTCATCTTTGGTGTTCCTACTTTGAAGAAAGTCAACTCTCGGGTCCATTGCCCTCCTTTGACGGAAGAGCGGTCCTCTTTTCATCGTCTCGAAATCTCCGGGATTACTTGAGCTGGAGGCAGGCGGATTGTAAGTAATGGAAGCGAGTTTGCTGCCTGACTTTAATACCGACTAGGCCACGTCAACAACTTGTACAATACCACTTTTTGGGCTCTGGTAGATCAAGGCAGACTTTCGATAACTGAGGCTGAGAGGCAACTGAAGGTAAAGACAACGGTGTCGAACATGTCAGAGGCTCACCGTAGAAGGGTACTCTTGCAGCAGATAAGAACGAGGTTCTGTTTTCAAGATTTGGAATCAATTACAACAATGAGCCTGAGATGTTCAGGAAGGGAACAGTGATTTACCGCAAGGTACTTATCCTTCTTAAGGTGCTGCGCATCGATTTTGAACTAATAAAGGCTCAGCACAAAACCAAGGACAGTCACCATGAAGAGCCACATTCGGGCAAAGATATGTCTGGCGAATGCTATCTTGCCCAGTCGAAGTCGCAAAAGGATAAAGTGAGGAAAGAGAAGCAGAGGACGACAGTCGAGACACAGCACTGCGATATCATCCAAGACGCCTTTTGGACAGACAATGCCCAGCTTTTGACAAGCAGTAAAAATCTACTTTTGTGATAACTATAAGTTGTTTGGGGAAGGGTGCTCGGCTCCAAACGCGGTACTGATAGATGCCCTTATGTTATTTAATAGTTATGGAATTAGTTTATTGGAATATAGCGATTTTTTTTGCACCTCGTCTCCGAGTGGTGAATGCAGATCAGTCAAATCTTATAATGGTACCGATCGACCAGCCACCTTATGGAGACAATTTGAGTTGCAAACATCCAGCTTTAATCTTTATTGATGATCGTAGCATGATCGGTCCTGTGCGCTTGATTCTGACTATCTCATATGCGCGTAAAAGCCTCGTTTTTCAATACTGGACTGCTAACTCTCGCTCGAACACAGACGGTAATGGCTGAAGAGTTGCATTAGCTAGTGGTCTTCAAGCTAAAGAGGAAGCTCAACCCGGACGTTGCACGACTTAAGCTTGATTACAATCTTTCCAGTGTTTGAGCCGGTGAAACAAGCTTGGTGTAGCATGATTCATATGCTGCAGCATGATGCAAGATGCCAAACATGCAATTAGGGGATAGTAGGCTCTGAGCACCAGGTTCTCAGGTTGCTCTTTCCGCCAATGCTTCAAGTTGAATCTATCGCCACTGTTCCAGCTTCTGCACCTGCGGCATCAGGCTCTCGGCGTTTTCGCCCAGCGCACCATGCACGTAAAGGCACACACATGCTGGATGAAATCTGTTGGTTCATGTTGTCCCAGAAGGCGTATCGTACTGAAATTAGTCCCTAAGTATCGTGCCTTAGCTTCGATTCGCCAAGGTATCTGCTGAATCTGTCGCCCTCTTGGCTTTTCTGGCCCTTTTCCTATCTTTCCTTCGCTGCCCATTGTCTTCCGAAGTGCTTGGAAGCCCCTGCCGTGCGAACGGAAGTTCCAAGTCCTTTGGACTCGAAAGAGTTGGCTGTTGCGTCCCATACTCGGCAAGCGTCTGGCTAGTCTGCCTCTTTCGTTTCTTAGACTGAATTCTTTTCCCATGGCCATCTTCAAAGACTTTGCTTTGTTCGTTGGACATCTGCTCTCGCTCGATGGCCACTTCATTGCTCTCCTCTGGTGGAGGGGCAAACGTGCCCTCCAAACTTTCCCCCTTGACGAAGCAATTGTAAAGACCTAAGGACCCACGGGTTCGCCTTGCGCTGGCCCCATTTGTTGGCTTGCGGTGATGGGGCTCCTGAGAGTCTCCATTTGGTACAATACCACTGTGATTGACGTTCTTCAACACTTCATCGAAGGCGGCTGACCACCATTGACCTGTCAGTGCATCATGTTCCTTCATACCAATTCCTAGGACATTGTTCTTCTGTTGGGGTCTGATAGGCTTGCTAAGCCCACGTCCAGACTCGCGATTGAGTGCATGCCCTGACCCAAGCCAGCCTTGCGAGCGGAGTAGGGTATTCGAGTCCATGGAGGTTGATATAGACTTATAAGCTCTAACAGGGTCCCTCGGGTGTGTTCAAAAAACGTCAAAAGCCGGAAAATCAGTGGGCCGTTCGGCCCGCACTCCAAGCCACCAGAGCGGAAACGAAATGTTGTTACGGAGTTCCTATTCAATGGGCAGTATTAATAGATGTTGGCTGGTGCAAAGGCATGAGGAAGTGCAGGATCTACTCAATACTAAAACACATTTCGATTGCTATGCTATATGTCTGATCCTGCTGGTGGTACTACCTACTCCTCGCCATCACCAGCTTCATTTCCCTTTTCCAGCGCTTCCAGACCCTTCCTTGATTTCCGTCTGATGCTGGGCCATGCTCGGGCACTTTTCTCTTCGCGAGGGGTATGTGGAGCACTCGACACGCTGTCAGCGCTTTTGCCTAATTGTCCTTCACTGGTGTTGTCTTCGTCAATTTCTCCGGGCGTCGACGGCTCTCCAGCGCGTTTGGAGAAAAAGCCTCGTTCTTTCGACCATGGCACGTTGAATTTACTCGAACTACTTTTACGGCTGATTTTTTGCATCAGACTCTCCTTTGGTACCGTGCTTTCGGAACCTTGTCCGGACGTAGTCCGCTCAAAAGACTCGTGAGAATCCGCAGTCGACGCAGCGGTGCTGATAGATTGGGCGTCCCTCGACAAACGAGGATGGGGTATAGATACTTCTTCATGCAGCTCGACTGTGTTAGTGGAGTCCCCTTTCTCTCCATCCCTGCTTTTTGGCGCATCCGTAAATTTGTTGTTGCTTCTTTCGTGTTTTGCATTCTTCTTTGCCTCGCTTCGGCCGAAAACCATCTTGAAAGTTGGAGCAGCAGGATTAAGCTTAGGTGTAGATGTCCTTTGTGATATTGGCCGAGTCCCTATAGGTGCTTGCTCCGTTCTGTGTTTTGACAATGGCCTGCTGAAGCCCTCTACATCGAGGGGCGTGCTGCCTATGGACAAATTAGTGGATGAGCCATGTTGGACTGAGGCACTGCGGGAGGGCCCTCGAGACCAAGGACCCGGATTAGCGGCCCATTTGGCATTCAAAGGACTGCTGCGATCAGCAACGTTGTCGCTGAATGGACTCCATATGCTTTGGCTTTCGCTCGATGGTCTTCTGAAATGCTGATCAAAAGAATAGGTCGACGACGGTCGTGACGAAGACGATTCTTGTTCAGTTATTGAAGTCGGGTCCATCGCGTTCATCCTCGGTTTGAACAAGTTCAGTCGACTGCTGCGTCCAGATCCGGTCCTTGCT
Source organism: Bacidia rubella (assembly GCA_032158265.1). NCBI lineage: Eukaryota > Fungi > Ascomycota > Lecanoromycetes > Lecanorales > Ramalinaceae > Bacidia > Bacidia rubella. The sequence continues at coordinate 945,891 of JAVTIF010000016.1, read as the reverse complement.
CTAATAATATTGCCTTCAGTGTTTGAGTTATTTCTATTCAGAAGTCCAGCCACCGGGTTGGCCCAAGTCCCGTGACTGCCACGTCGCCGGCGAATGCCGGTAACGTCAAAGCCGTCCTGATCAATATTACGAGGATACGACTGGCTTTGGCCCTGCTTTAGCGTCCCAAGAGCTGGTGGCTCCTGAGCGCTGGACTTCCCACGCTGTCGTCCAAAAGGCGAAGAAAAGAGATTGGCAAACCGGCTGGCTGGTTGAGCAGTGGTATCTGTCAGTGAAGGATCTAGTGGCGCGCTCGTAGAGCTGGTCGATCGTCTATCATTTTCTGACAAAAAGCTGGAAACGTTTTGCTGACTACCGTGAGGGCTGGCAAGGACGCTCCCCGTCCGACTGCGACTAGACAATGGTGTGTTGGGTCCGAGACCCGAGGCGTCTGAATTTGAAAGAGTGTGCCTAATGAATTGGGTAGCACTAGAGTAATCGGTCTCAGCGGACGTCGGGACTCCTGACAATCGGGTGGTGGTTGTATCCTCATCACGTAAGATGTACGAGGGTAATAGGTCATTGGCAGCCGGACTGGTCAACGCTCCGCCCGTCAAATTGTCGATATCCGTTGACGTCATGCCACTTTGATCAAAATTGGTTCCATCCTTCGACCCACTGATTGTTTCAGGTAGGGTAACAGTGGCGGCAGAGTAAGGAGGTGGAGCGCCACCAAAGTCTCCTTGACTTCCGAAGTAGTTTTGATCTAGCTGGCTCAGTGGGCGAGACCGGTTCCTTCTCGACGCATTACGTGAATTTCGAGATATGTTGTCCAAAGCAGGAACGGGAGCAAACTCATCCGGGCCTCGCACCCGCTTAGTATACCACCAAGCCAATTCCACCTCAGCTTTCTGCTCCTCGGCTTTGGATTGCTGAAGCGCTTGCCACATAGAATGTAGCTGTGTCTGCATAGCTTGGTACCTGGTGTCCCATGCTTCTTCCTTCGCTCGCTCAGACTTTGCTCGCTCAGGCTCATTTGCTTCGTCAGTGGTAAGCTGATCTTTCTGTTGCTCAAGAACCTTTAGATATGCACCCTTTTCACGGATTTCATCTTCCAGAGCCTTCATGCCATCGTAGTCGGTTGTGATGGCTTGTTGAATCTCTGTAAGATCCCTACTTTTCGCATCTTCAAGGATGGCGCGCTCTGATTCTGCTTCCTCTATCTGCTTGCCCATCTCAATCACTTCAAGGTCCCACCGTAGGATATCGTCTTGGACCTTTTGTCGATCTGCTCTCTTCTGTTGTAGTAGCTTCTCTTTCATAGACTTCCTGCTTTGCGCACTGCGATTTAGCTTATCCAAATGATTGCCCTGTCGCCTGAGCTCGGCGCTTGACTCTTCCTTCTCTCTCAAATCGTGTCTTAATTCATCCCTCTCTTTGTAAAGATCTGCATGGCTTAATTTGGCTTCAGTCTCCTCGTCCTCAATCTGCCTATCAATGTCTTCCTTGTGCGTTTTGAGAAGTTCCAATCTAGCAGTTAGCTGCTGGATATACTCGGTCGAGTTACTTTCAGCAACGTTGCTGCTGTCATTAAGGTCTTCCGTTGGTATAGGGCAACTGGGCGAAGGCGAAGCTGTACGTCGTATCAAAGCACTTTTCACCATGGCTTGTTGAGAAGCCAAACCATCGCTAGACGGCGGTTGCAACGCTGGACTCCCCACAACAGAGGAAGAGGTTCGGATAGTCGCAGCTTGTTCCCTCCACGCGGTCTCGGATGTGGTCGACGTCTCAACCTCGGGGAGTGTTTGTATACGAATGGCAGCACTAGCAGTGATCAAATTGTTGCTGTTGGTGGAAAGACACTTGATGTTGTAACAACAATCTGGGAAAAGATTCAATATCTCAATCAGTGTCTCTCCTCTGACGAAGTCGCCGACTTAATCGTAATCAAGTCAGATACAATACAAGTTCAAGAATGCAGACCTACGTTTGATGCCGTTCACTAGTATCGAGAGCGTTACAGAAGCAAATCCGCTGTGCTTCGAGTTCAGCCAAAACAAAGATATCGATCGCTCTCCAATGCCGGCAACTGAAACCTCGGGGGCTGGTGGGATGTCGTAACCAAGACGCTCTTCAAGGGTTTCTCGAGAAATTTGGCTGAGTTGATACAGCCTGAGGCATACCCTGGGTCTCTGGTTAAAAAAATCACACACGTTGAGCTTGGCGTAACAAACCATGCCACGGAGAATAACAATAATGCATCCCATATCATCATGAACAACGTTCCTCAGAAAGCGGCTTGGTGGCCACCTCGAGACTGTGTATAGTAGGTTGACGCTTCAAGACAGCATTACCACAGTTCAAGATGATCTGACAGCAAAGCGCATCGGTTTGGAACGCTCTATGTGTAAATAATATAACAGTTTCTGTACTGATGGAGCGAAGCTCGATCAGTTGTTATGATTGCTGTTCACAACGCCTACGAGATGATCGTTCAATTCGACAACCATCTTGCCTTATTTTTGAGAACAAGAGTTCTATGTTCGAAAGGAAAGGGTGTTGATGAGATAAACTTGGTGCTGCTCCAGAGATGTGTACATTAAGATGAGATTATTAGTGAAGGGAGGCTCTGCGGGAAAGGGCCGTGTGACGTGGGGGAGATTTAATGTCAGCAACAACAATCAGCATGCATTCTAAGCTATCCTGAACCCTACGCTTTAAACTTACATTAACAGGCCAGCATCACGCTTTTTCTTAGAGTGCTAGAATAACAACAGTGCGAAGGCTGATCTGCGACGATCAAGTGTCGTACAAACTACGAGCGAAGAAATATACCAATGGATCATGTTATCTTGTTGCTACCTAAGACCTGATGGGTTATTAAATCATCATTATTATGAGTCGTGAATCTACACAAAAAGGCTGGTGGACATGCAGTATGTGCGCAGTTTGGGGGGTTCTGTTTCTAAAACGTGGAATTCCATTAACCCTGCAACTCTGAGTGGTGCTATCGATGTTCTCGTGGTAGAGCAAGAAGACGGTAGCAGCTCAAGCCCTTTCCCCTTTCAAATCTCCCATTAACGTAAAATAGGCTCCCTCGCGTGCTCTCCCTTTCATGTGCGATTTGGCAAATTCTCTCTACTCCGACCCTATGAAAAGAAGGTATGAGCTTGACCGATCTTCCGTTTCACCTACCTAAGTTTAGGGAATTGCAGGTCGAATTCAACGTCAATGATGTTAAGCAAAATTATGCGATGAAGCTTGGAGAAGGTGGCGAGGCCTTCTTCGTGTTTGAAACCTTTGAAGATATCCCCAAAAGTCTTCAGACATCCCCAGTCATATCCCCCGCCTCAACGCCCCCTGGCCTTCTAGGGGAACAAAGTACCTCATATCCTTCACTTCAAGAGCCGGAGTTTTTGGACCTAAATTCTGATGCTCAGCAGCCTAAGTCCACAGGTTCTACCACTCTTCCAGTACGACCGACAATTGGGGGGACCGGAAGGGCCCAGAGCGATCTCGGTGGGTAGAAATCATGAGTGGGCAACGCATAGTCTCCGCTAATACGCCTAGGTATTCTTACTCCTCCATCGTCAAGTCCTGAAAGAGATTATACGGATCAAGTCGAGCAGGATTGGTTGCGGGCGCAGACTGTTCCTTCCATAAAACGTTCAGCATCCGAAGAGTTACTGCCAAGATCTTCTGAACCCAGTAACTCTCTTTTATTGGATCGCGGAACTTTAGACACGGTTCATGCCCCTGCCACAGCGCCTGCCGTTACGGCTCAACCAGCATCTCCGGCGACCGAGCGCTCGGCAAGTCCACCTCCCGTCACTGCGGATGAAGCTGTAGATCGAGCCAAAGCGTTGTCTGAAAAACTTTCGGATTCAAATATACCTTCACGAATTACCGAAAGCGGAGATCTTATGCTTGACATGACCGGCTATAAAAGCCGAGAGGAAGATGCCTTACGTGCCGAGATAATTGCTCGCAAGATACTCGCAGAAGAGCTTGAGGGCAATTACGATATCGGCGCTCTAATTGCATCGGATGAGCATGGAAACCTTTGGATATATAGTAGCGAAGAAGCGAAGGAAGCAGCTGTGCGCAAGGCTGGTTTGCGTGGTCTTGCAGCAGCACCTGCAATTAACGATGCTATTTCTGACCCTGGTTTTCGTGACGAAGAGGAAGTAATATCATCTGAGCCCTCTGCCGCAATCTCTCATCAGCGGACACAGTCTGATGCTGGTCCAAGGAGCACAGTCACCCCCCCCGAGACACCACCGGTGGAAATTGGAAGTGGAGACCCAAATAGGAACTATGCCAAAACTCTTCGTCTTACAAGCGATCAACTCAAAGCGCTGCAATTGAAGCCTGGAGCAAATCTGATAAGTTTTAGTGTCAACCGTGCCACCTGTCAAGCACACATGTACTATTGGAAATATGATGCTCCAATTGTCATCTCTGATATCGATGGGACTATCACCAAATCAGACGCCTTGGGTCATGTACTAAACATGATAGGTCGCGACTGGACACATCTTGGTGTTGCGAAGCTCTACACAGACATAGTTGCTAATGGGTATCATGTCCTGTATTTGACGAGTAGGTCGGTAGGCCAAGCAGACTCAACACGAGCCTATTTGAACGGTGTCTCTCAGGAAGGTTACAAATTACCGAAAGGACCGGTCATTATGAGCCCTGATCGGACGATGGCTGCTCTGCGACGTGAAATTTACCTGCGACAGCCCCAGGTCTTCAAGATGGCATGCTTAAGAGACATTCGACATTTATTTTCTCAGAATGGAAGCCCGTTTTATGCCGGATTTGGTAATCGCTTTACGGACGCATTAAGTTACAGGTCCGTTAACATACCTTCGACGCGCATCTTCACCATCAATTCAGATGCTGAGGTCTCACTCGATTTACTGACACTGAACAAATACAAAAGTAGTTACGTTACTATGAGGGAGGTTGTTGATCACTTCTTCCCACCCATCGGCCTGCTGGTGACTGGAGGCGGCGAAGAATATACTGACTTTAATTTTTGGAGGGACCCTCTTCGGGAACTCGACGATTTTTCGGATAGCGATAGTGAGATTCTCGAGCGGGAAAGTAACAATAAAGAAAGCATACACAGTGAAGAGGACAGCGAAGGGTATGACGATGATGGTCAAATAGACGAATTGGGTCGGAGTTACCTCTCTTATGACACGAACATCGAGCCAGATGATGATCCATCCGGAACTAATAGCATGCACGACAGCTTTCTTGTTCGGACGGATTCCGCGGATGCGGACGATACTCAAGCCAGCGCTCATCTTTCACGCGACATGAAGGACATGCTTAGTAAGGAGGGTGCTGTAATCGACATCGATCGCGTCAACAATCGCTGAATGGAGCAAGGTCAAGATATATGGGATGTCTTTGATCAGCACTCCATTATTATGTGGTGCCCTTGTCTCACGATCACATCAACGTGAGCTTTCTAGACGCAACTCGAGATCAAGTATGTTCAGGGGAAGGTAGGATTAGCGGCCGGTACGAAAGAATTACTGAGCCTTGAAAAGCTCGCATGTTACGTGAGGTAGAAGGCAGCAGAAACCACCAAAGCCCGAAATGGGTGTATAGTTGAAGTGTCTGCCGTTTGTATAGCATTGAAGCAAGGTTAGGCCGTCCGTGGTCACAATGAATGGTTATATTGCCCACTTTAGCCTCGAGATATTTAATTTTAATCGTAGCACATCGGCCAGTTACAGGGAGGGGTCCCCTCTAACTCCGCCTGAGAACATAATGAACACGCGATTTCATAGGGCCAAATCCCCTACGAAGTACCTCTCAACCCTACGGCACTAGACAAGCTCCGACATGTGTGCAAGCTATTAGGCCTGTTGTCAAAGATTTGATTCTTTGCTACGTCAAGACCCCTGCATCTATCTGGGGACACAGCGGTGAAGCAATTCAATGTCACCTTAACTTCGGCTCACCATCATAAATTGTTGATCTGACAATGACCGATGCTGACGGTCCGGATACTGTGAATGCCCCTTCCCAGCTCACCAATCCTCAGCCCGACAATCTTCCAGATAAGAATGTAACGACGACAGGTCTCAATGACCCAACTCTGTCCAGGAAGCCTCGTGATGCTCGCCTCATTCATATCATACTCGCCCAGTACGGGATCACGGCTTATCAAGAGCGAGTGCCCCTGCAGCTTATGGATTTTGCGTACCGATACACATCATCAACTCTGCAAGACGCCCTACATCTCAGCAACGAAGGTTACGGCACATCCGGTCCTGGAATTGGCACGGGCGCTGTAGGCGGCAAAGCTGGCACTGAAGGAAATATCGTCAATCTTGCGGCTTTAAGGTTGGCAATCCATTCAAGGACGCACTATCAATACAGCCCTTCACTTCCCAAAGAGTTCTACATGGACCTTGCACAGGAGAAGAACAGGATCGGCTTGCCCCTCGTGCAGAAGGAGTGGGGCATGAGGCTACCTCCAGAGCAGTATTTACTTACTGGGCAGCACTGGGAAATGGCTGAAGAGTTCGACATGGTGGACGGCGAAGAAATCGAGAATGACGATATTGCAATGCAGGAACAGGAAGATGCCGACCAAGGTGATGGCGAGGTTGAGGGTGGTACTATGGAGGATATTTTCGGGCCCAGCGGAGATGGAGCTGATGATGGTGGCGATGAGATGCAGGAGGAATGATTATCTTATGGCTTTGTGAGATAATCCCTCAGCATGGTTTAGCGATGCATTGGACGGCGCTTGGGGCTTTACCTCCAACATGGATCAGGAATTGGCCGGCAAGGTTGTTGCCTCAGCTTAAAAATTTCTAATCTCAAGATACCCCAGTTCATATTCACAGCCAGCCTCAGAAAGGTATCCTTTCAAACGCCCACGCTAATGCACTCTTGCCAGAAATTGCGGCGACTTCCCCCGCCAGGGATGCTCACTGGCTATCCTTCTTTCTAACTCCATTTTCATCCAAGCCCCACCACTCACGGTGAAACCTTTCCGCTTCAGCTGCTTTTTGTTGCTTCGCTGTTCTCTCAGCTATCCGCTGCTCAATCCCCGCAAAGTACTCTTCTCTCGCTAGGTCCTCTTCCTTAGGACCTGCATGGGCAAGCATGCACGAATTCATTGTGAGCCGTTGCTGGCGACACTTCCACGTTGCTGAGAAAGTACGTCCGGTCGCGCATTCTGCGAACTCTGCAAATTCTCAGATATCGCACGTTTCTCACAATTGCAGGATCGATTACCTCGTATCTCATCTGCACAATGAGCTCGCACTCTTTTGTGGTATAGCTGCTGTACTTGCGCCTCTTGCGCGGCGGAAAGTGGGAGTGGATTTCGTGAGGAGAGAGCAGGTCTTCGAGGTCCTTCCGGCAGCGTTGCCATCAAAGTAGTAACTTACCGATCCGAGGTCTCTGAAAGTGACGACCACAAGAGAGTGAGCTCAACGGACATTTGTAGGCATATGAGTCTATCCATCATCCCCCTAGGAGACTGAAGGCGCCATGAAAGATAGACGATGGAGCTGCATCATGCACGATCGCTGGGCATAATGTTTCATTACAATCCCGTTACGACTGTCTGCAACTAGCTCTAGAACTAGAACTAGTGGTAATCAAAGCGGGTATCAAATGATAACCTTCCGTTTCTCAACGCATCGATAGGTCGATAGTTGTTAGGAAGAAACTATTTCAGTCAATCTCCTACCAACTTCGAGATCTCCTAACCCATTGTGCATCGGAGGAGCTCGCTAATGTTTTGGTCATAAATTCTGAGAACACCAATGGCTCAACGATATCTAATTTCCGTGGATATTGGGAATGTTGAGAATGGCCTTGATCTAAGAACCATAGCGTTTCTAGCACCAATTCTTATCACTGTAAAGCCAGAGAGTTTGACAGATGTTATGCAATTCGTTCGTGAACAGACTGATGCATTAGATATCTATTGTGACTGTTCCTTTCTTCGAGATATAGATGAAATCGTGAGACTTTTAGACAATGGTTGTCACAAAGTCTTTCTTCATAGGTCTGTCTTAAGTAGAATATTGGAAGGGCAATGTTTGGAAGAGGGCCAATTTAGTCGTCTAGTATTGGACTTTAGATCCTCGACTGCATCTGAAGATGCTGCAAAGCAGACTGAACTACTCGAGGCCGTTGGCACGTATTCGAAAAAAGGAATCACAGGTCTGGGTTACACTGGGAGCTCTATGTTGTTTAAGAGCGCTTCTTCAAGTTTGAAGCTAAAGTCTCCCTTTTACATTGAATACACCGCAGATACCGTCAGTTCAAGCACGGAATGTATACGCCAGGGGGCCATAGCTATCTTGCCGTCCAATGCACTCACAGCCAAGCCATCACACCACAATCTGTTCCCTCTCTATCGCTTGATCACAGATGTCCTGAGTAGCGACAGACTAGACGGTCTGTTCCCAACAGTTGTTACTGATGAGCGCGGTGTGTCTCTTGGGATGGTATACAGCAACGAAGAAAGTATTGCCAAAGCCATGGAGTTAGGGCGCGGTGTCTATCATAGTCGCTCTCGAAACAAGCTCTGGATCAAAGGCGAAGAGAGTGGCAATATTCAGGAGCTGGTGAGCATTTCTATTGACTGTGACGCTGATGCTTTGGAATTTAAAGTTCGACAAATAGGTGAAGGTACTTCGCTATTTCAATGTGCGTGTAATAGGTCTTCGCTGACTGTGAAAAGGCTTCTGCCACCTGGGAACTGCAACGTGCTTTGGAGCTAATAGTGGGATCTCCAAACTAGAGGAGACACTGCAAAGTCGTAAACGTTCGGCCCCTGAAGGGTCATACACTGCACGGCTATTTAGCGATCCTAAATTGCTTCAAGCAAAGATAATGGAAGAAGCCAATGAGCTTTGCGAAGCTGCAGCTAAGCAGGATGTGGCAGACGAAGCGGCCGACCTGATCTATTTTGCTGTGACGAAATGTACTGCAGAGGGTGTCAGCTTTAAGGATATTGAGAACAGTCTGGATCGTAAAAGCATGAAGGTAAGGAGGCGAAAAGGAGATGCGAAGCCGCGCTGGGCTGAGAAGGTAGGTCTGCCAAATGGCGAGGACGAGTCGATTGGTGCTGCGAGTGGCGTCATCAAAGACCGACCAGACACTCGTACCGTGCAGGAAGCAGCCTCAGTACCGAAAGCCAAAGAAGACCCTTCTGGCGTCTTTGACGGAAAAATCAAAATGAAGCGATATGTCACCGCCCATTGCTCCCCCAAGACCATCACAGACGCGCTACAACGCCCGTCACAGCGTGCAACGGACGACATTATGAATGTTGTGAAACCTATCATCAACGAAGTCAGAGCAGGTGGAGATGCAGCGGTACTCAAATATACGCACAAGTTTGAAAGAGCCGTGTCTCTAACCTCACCTGTTTTAAAAGCCCCCTTTGCAAAAGAGTTGATGGAGTTGCCCCCTGAAACCATTGAAGCGATCGATACTAGCTTCGAGAACATACGCCGCTTTCATGCTGCCCAGAAGGAAGAAACAACTCTAAAAGTCGAGACTATGCCTGGTGTCGTCTGCTCTCGTTTCTCTAGGCCTATTGAAAGGGTAGGCTTATATGTTCCGGGTGGAACTGCTGTCCTTCCGTCAACAGCTCTCATGCTAGGCGTTCCTGCGATGGTCGCAGGTTGCAAGAAGATAGTCCTTGCATCCCCCCCCAGGACCGATGGTAGCATTACTCCGGAGATTGTCTACGTGGCGAATAAGATTGGTGCTGAAAGCATTGTCCAAGCCGGGGGTGCCCAAGCTATTGCTGCGCTTGCTTACGGTACGGAGAGTGTCAGTAAAGTCGACAAAATTCTGGGACCAGGCAACCAATTCGTTACTGCGGGCAAGATGATCGTGTCTAACGATACCACTGCTGGAGTCAGCATTGACATGCCAGCAGGGCCAAGCGAAGTTCTGGTTATTGCGGATAAGTCGGCGAATCCGGCATTCGTGGTGTCGGATCTCCTTAGTCAAGCGGAGCATGGGACTGACTCGCAGGTCGTTCTCATTGCTGTTAATCTTGGGAAGAGTGAATTAGAAGATATAGAAGAGGAATTGCACTCCCAGGCCAACGCTTTGCCAAGAGTCGACATTGTAAGAGGCGCCATTGAGCATTCGGTCACACTCGTAGTGAGAGATATTGAGGAAGCTATGAAGTTCAGCAACCAGTATGCACCAGAACATTTGATCTTGCAGGTAGAGAACGCGCAAGCCGTTGTCGACATGGTAGAAAACGCGGGCAGCGTGTTTGTGGGGCCGTGGACGCCGGAAAGCGTGGGAGACTATAGTGCTGGTGTTAACCACTCATTGCGTAAGTCAAACCCCTTTGATCTTCGACTGATATCTAATTGGCAATTCAAAGCAACGTACGGTTACGCCAAACAGTATTCCGGAGTCAACCTCTCATCTTTCACGAAGCATATCACCAGCTCGAATCTAACCAAAGAAGGTCTGAGAAATGTCAGCGGGGCGGTAATGCAGCTCGCGAAAGTTGAGGAGCTTGAGGCACACCGACGCGCCGTTAGTATAAGGCTAGACCTTCTAAAATAGATGACTTTCGTCGATGTCTGTGTGGGTATGTGAGACAGCAGTATCGTAACGCCGCAAGTGTCCAAGATTGCGGCCAGATGTATGAATCATAGGAGCTGGAAAATGCCTCTCTTCTTCTTGTAAATGTACATATTGGTTAGTGAAGGGGTACAAAATGTCTAAGCGACCCGGGCTCTACGCGTTTCTAGACATATCATTCCGTATCCTGTTGTAGTCCAGCAGTCTAATCAGAGTCAGTCATAAGAGGCCTGGTGTATTGCATGCGGAGACTCACCCTTCAATACTTCCCACAGCGCTAACGGCGATGTCCTGATCCCACAGTTTTCTCCGCGCAAAGTTCATTACGTCTTTCTCGCTGATGCTTCCAATCACTCGCTCAACCTCTTCCGGGTTCATCCGCCGTCCAGTGGTGACAATTTGGCGGCCTATGTCTTCAGCAACGGCGGTTGTACCATCCAGGGAAAGTAATATCGAGGCTTTGAGCTGGGCTTTCGCCCTCTCTGTCTCAGCCTCGGAGACATTATACGAAAGACGCGACCACTCTCGGAGAGTGAAATGAACTAGGTCATCGATTTGAGTCTTGTTCTCCGTGACCAAATAGATACCCCAGAGCCTAAGAGTTTGTTAGCATAATGATGTCCCTTAACACATACTGATCGAAGCTAAAGCCATACCCAGTGTCGCTATAGCTCGTCGAAAAGCTCATGAAACTATTCGCAAGTTTGTTTTCGTGTATGAATGTGCTGAGTTTGCTTCCAAGGTATGGTGAATTTCCCATCGCTCGGTCCCAATTGCCAACGATCGCTTGAGTCACTAAGCCGGTAAAGTAATCGTCATCTTTCCAGCTGACACCCTCCACCGCAATGGCAATATTGGCGGTTGGAATAGTATCATCTCGTATCCGAACTTCAGATCCCACGAAGTCGGGCTTGGCTTTTTGTGCAGCTGCCTGAGCTATAGCCGAAGAAGTAGGAGGTTCTCGAGGAAGGTCTGAGAAATGCTTTTCTGCGAGGTCCACAAGTTGTTGATGTGGAATACCACCGGCCCCGACCAGCACCATCCTGTCTGCTAGATAGTTTTGTTTTATATAGCCGACAAGATCGTCCCGTTGAATACTCGCAATATTCTCCTTAGGACCAAGAATCGTCCTTCCGAGGGGCTGACCCTGAAAAGCGGTGGCGTGCAAGTGATCAAAGACGACCTCCTCAAGTTGCTTGTCGACCTCCTCTTGTTCTCGAAGAATGACATCGCGTTCCCTTTCGATTGCTTGCGAATCTAGCTTAGAATGCTGGAGGATGTCGGAGAGAATGTTTACACAAGCTGGCACGTCAGAATTGAAAGACTTTGCGTAGTAGACGGTGTTTTCTCGCTGACAAGGTCGTAAGTGCTTGGTCCTTCAGCTGAGGAGCGCGGACTCTTACAGAAGTGTATGCATTGAGATGGCCGCCCATATTCTCAATTTCCAACTCAAGCTGTTGTTGGGTCCGATTGCCGGTACCCTAAAAGTATGTCAACATATGCAGTCATGCTTGGCAAGAGCTCAGCGACCTTAAAGGCTAGATGCTCAAGGAAGTGTGCAGTGCCATTCGTCTTGTCCGTTTCCGCCCTGGATCCTGCATCGATCCAGACTCCTACGGTGGAAGTTTGCGCCCATGGTGAATGCTCGGTAGCGATCTTGAGTGGTGTAAGCTTGTGCTAAAAACATAATGGATGGTCCCATTTACCGTGAGACCGTTTGAGAGGGTTGTGCTTTCGGTGTTTATGCTATGGTTGACGGGAGTTGCAAGACCTCGTTTGACAGGCCGGATTGAGCGGAGGGCAGCCCGACTTCGCAATGCCTGATTGACGTTGAGAGCCAATCGGCGTGAAGCCATGAGCGGTGATCAAGTCGAAGAGGTTGTGGAAGTATCGCGGCGAGCTCAGAAGTTTTGGTCACGGAGGGCGGAAAAGGAATGCCAGAGTGAGAGGTATGAAAGTTCCCAGCTAACCCTCGTAAGGCTGATCTTCTTCAGGAAATGATCCATGCCAATCAGCTTTCAGCACACTTGCTGACTGTGTACCTCGGTCACGACGTCAAGCTACTCTGGTTCATGACCATTGACTATCTACGCTCTTCAATTCCACGTTCGCGTGTGTGAAATTCAAGCCAATCCATCGATATGGCGACGCTTTTCAGACCGCCTATTTTGTTGAAGCAGTCGACGTCCTCGGCATTGAAAGCGAGCTTCAAGCCCGTTGCCCGCAGTCGACCAATTGCTTTATTGAGCCCGACCTTGACGACGATCCCAAGATCGTGCACACCTCCGTCCTCCATGGCAACAGCTACTTTCCATACCAGTGCGCGAAGAAAGATTCTGCCGGCCGGTCCACGTGAGTCTTGTACCGCCGAATGCTACGACTGCTTTGGGAGATACTGACGGTTCCCAATAGAGGTCATTGATGGCACAGGTGCGCACTTTGACTCAAGATGGACGACTAGTCTAAACAGCTGACCTTACACCAGCTAATGATCCTGCGCCGGTACCACAGCCCTCCCCAACTCACGGCAGTTATCACTGGACATTTGAGAGGTAGGATCAAGTAATACCTTGGAACAATGCGACCCTCACGCGCTACGCAGGCTTATATCGGCGGGCTTGATACCACTTACTGTTGCACCTTTTGCGGCAGGAACGCTCAATCCTGCAATGGATGCGCTTTTATGTGCAACTATCATCATACATTCACATATTGGTTTCCAGTATGCACTCCGTGTCCTCCTCCTCTTCATTAGGGATCGCTGGTGGCTGACAGATCTCTAGATCAGTCATCATTGATTATATACCTTCTAAGCGACTACCCAAAACACGAGCTTTTTTCTGGTGGGGTCTTCGTGCTGGAACGGTAATTGTGGCTATTGGATTTTACGAGTTTGAAACGAATGATGTAGGTTTGACGGAAGCCATCAAGAGAATATGGACAGCATAGGTAATGCCGAGCGAAAATTATTCATGTACATGCTTTCACATGTTTGGATCCTTCAATCGTTGCAATTGCTTTGATGCTGTTGCAAACATATGCTGCGCTGAAGCTCTCTTATGCTAATCAAGAACGAAGACCTAATGGCCCGTAAGGGAAAGAGGCGACTAGGCTATCGAGAGCTTTATTCTTTCGCTATACGGGGTATCTTGATGAGCAAAATGTACAGTAGGCTTAGAAAAGAATACGGCTGCTCACTTCTTCCTCCCTGCGATCTTGAACTTAACGCCGTTCCTATTGACACCACCTACTGCGTTGTTCATCTTTGCTCTCTGCACTTCCAGCTCGTTCTCAGCATCCCACAGATCCTTTTCCCTAGTTTTGAGGGCTGCAAGTTTCGCGCGGCGGGAGTCCTGTTCCTTCTTGAGCTTCTTCATGGCTTGTTTATCTTGCTGCCGCTCTTGCTTCTCTTTCTCCAGCTGCTTTTGAGATTTTGGAGGCTGCAATGAACTTTCGTCGAGGTCCATTTCTTCAGGGATTTGCTCACTGTCTGAACTGCCCGGCTGGGACCTTTGATCTTGCTCGTCATCCACGAATATAGTCTTCTTTCCTGGCAGCTTCCCCTGCCCAAGCACACGGATATCAACTCCGTTATCCGTCCTGTTCAGGATGAATTCTTCTTCCAGCTTCTCAATAGCTCTCCTGGTCTGCTGAATCATTGTTTGCAAATAACCAGAGTCTTGCGTCTTCAACAATTTCACCGCCTCATGGCTTAGGACCGGGTTGCCTCGATCGACAAGCTTTCGTCCAGTCTTTGATTGGCTTGAGAGCATGCCATAATGAAACTCATCGGGGTTTCGCTCGACTGCTTTGGAGCGGAGGATGGCTAAGCGGGCTTTTTTGGCATTGTAGTCTCGGGCACGTAGTGAGTAGTCCTGTTATCGCATCAGCACAAGGCTCAATGCCACAGTTGTAGAGAGCGCTTCTCCTGACCTTGTGTTTTTCTAGCAGCCCCCATTTCTCCCGCTCTCGAGGCTGAGCTCGCTCTTTGTGATTGCGCCGCTGTACGGCATTTCGCATGGACGACATCGTGGATGGACTATATACAACGAGTGAAAGTCCTCGGCAAGCAACCTCGTTGAATTTCGTGGGGCTAGGCGGCGGCGGAGTTGGAGTTGATGCCAAGACTTCAGCCCTATGATGCTCGCTTAGTTCCACATGTGAACGATGCGCTCCGCAACTCAGGCTTTTCCAATACAATCACAGATCAGGCTGTGGAACAGGTCGGTGAGTTCGCTTTGGAAGACATGCCTGTGCAAAAGCTGATCAGGTATCCCTTCTTAGCCAGTATGCCCACTCCGAAGACCCAGCCGAAGGTTCCAGCAAAGGGGAAAGGTCGCTCTGCCATCGCGGACGTTGTCGCCCGCGAATACACAATTCATCTTCATAAGCGAGTGAGTGACTTTCAATTTCACCGGAGAGTTTACATGGATTGTCTCAAAAGGCAGAAGAAGTGTGGTTGAAGCTAAAGCACAAACACCAGTTACACGGCGTAACCTTCAAGAAGAGAGCACCCAGAGCGATAAAATCAATAAGAGAATTTGCTGTCAAGGCAATGGTACGCAGAACCTCCCAAACTTCTTTCGCGAACTTTACGAGGGGATGTAGTAATGACGGCAAGACTGGCTACTGAAATCATGCAGGGCACAAAAGATGTCAGGCTAGACCCACAGCTCAACAAAAAAGTCTGGGAAGCTGGAGTGAAGGGCGCACCGTTCCGATTGCGAGTAAGGATATCACGAAAGCGTAATGATGAAGAGGGAGCGAAGGAGAAGCTATACAGCTACGTGCAGGCGGTCAATGTGAAGAATCCTAAGGGCTTGACAACTGTGGTTGTGGAAGATGCATGAGGAACGATGTAGCACCGACAAGGCTTGAAGAAAACAGGTTGCAGCAACTTTCTTGTGCAGCAAAAGGAAATTTCACAACGCCGATGCGATTCAGTGTGATATCGTCCTAGACATACCTCCCTCGCTATGCGACATGCGAGCCAATTCACATTATACATCCTGCGTCAGTCGTTCCTGGGGCCACAAACACATGAAGCAGAATAATTTACACCAGATCTTCGTCCATCATGTATCATCACATCGTCAGTGTCTTTTATACTTATCCTCTACCCGTTGACGATTCCCAGGGTCCAAGCTGTTCGTGGCTCCCATCAACGTCTGCCCAACAGCTTTGCTCACGCCCATGGCTGGTCGTAATATGACAGTCGGTGCATTCCTCATCACCGCTTTTGCAGCCCCGCCTGCTGTCCCACTCTCCATCACTTCCCCTGGCATTGCAATAATAGCGTCTTTCGCAGTGAGTAAATCTCGCTCAAGACTCGCATACGCACCGCGAAGTCCTTGAACAACACCGACCGGCTGCTTCGCGTAGAGACTGATTTGCTCTCTTTCTTCTGCGTCTATTTCTGCATCAGTCCAGTCTCTCAGATTCTCTGATGGAGTGCTTGTATTTTGCTGGCTCAAGAGGTCTTCCGCGCCTTGAAGAATCGTTTGTGTACCAATCGCAAGCTTGGCTCCAAGTTTTGCGAGCTCGCTGGTAGTTGTTTTGGCAAAGGCCAAGGCACCCTTTTGGAAGCTGCGAAAAACCCGCCCGTCTTTTCTATACTCTGTGATAGGCACAACAACTAAGTCACGTACGCCAGTCCCTACGTTGACCAGTGATCGCACCGGACCCAGACCAGCAAGAACGCCAGGCAGTTGATTCTGCTTTACATCCGGCATCCAGATGTCATTTAAGGTCTGACCAAGCCTGTCGAAACCCGAAATGCCATAGATGATGACGTGTCGAAGGAACATGTCAGCCCTATCAAGAACGAAAAGGTTCATAAATTCCGTGGTGTGACCTGAGCGGAGACCTGCATAATCTACGCGCTTGGGCTTGAAGTCAAGCCTAACACGAACAGTGTTCACTTCAACCCGTTGAAAGAACGGTGCTTCCGCCTCGGAAGGTGAAGCAAGAATTGAATTATCTCTGAATTCAAAGAAGCGTGACATGAAGTCGAGCGCATCTTGATCAACATGAAGACGAAGAGGGAGCACGGAAACCTGGAAAAAGATTAGAGATCTAGTGCCGATATTGAAGGGGTCTCACAAACCTTTATGACCATCTCCGAAGCAGCAAGATCAGGCATAGGCTTGACATTTGAGATAGTCAAATGAACCATTGGGGTCCCATCTTCCCTCTCGCCTGCATCTTGCATGTACGTGGCAAACTTTTTCCATGTCGAGGTCGGTAGATGGTCGAAGATATCAAGATCCTGGACTCTAAGGACGATGGCGCTTTGGGTTTCCACTGCTCGAGGCGGATGCACAACAATATCTGCGGAAATGCCTTGAAGCTCAAAGGTCATCTTATGGTGTTTGCTGCGGCCGAGACGAAGAGATTTGGCTCTCGCGCGCGGCTCTCTCCCTTGGCGGTTTGGTGACCTAGTTGAGCTTGAAGTTGCGTAGCTACCCGTTTCACTTGCTAGCTCATCAATGTTGTGATTGACTTGCTGCGTCAACTTTGATGGGTCATCTTTGGCAGCAACTCCAATGTAGATTGAATTGAAGAGGAAGTCTCCAATAACGTCTTCCTCGTGATCTCTAGGAGTCAGCGATTTACGTTGCTCTGTCCTCACAAGCCGTTCGTTCGCCTTGGCTTGCACATCTGTCACAGCTCTGCTAATCTGATCTCTTGTGCTCTGCCAGTCGTACCCATCAAACAGGTTCCAGATAACGTGGAGACCTTTAATTTGAGCTTTGAGTTGGTGTAATCCTCCTTTGAGTTCCTCGTGGTGCATTTGAGACCTTTGGCTGATTCGAGGCACATGTTCGTTCCTCGCACTGGTCAAGGAAGGTCCAAAGTGGTCCTCCCGAAAGTGAAGGGCTTCATGCGCTGATTCAGTATCTGCTGTTTCTTGCGACATTTGGAGAGGCTTAGGCTGGTCCACCGTATTGACTGATGACTGGCTGGCCATGGCCTCAAAGTCTTCTCCCATCATACTGTTATCCAGGATGATGGAGCTTTCGGCTGATGGGGGGTTATAGAAGCTCGAGAGGTACTCAGGGTTTTGCGGGACGTCGTCATCTATCATATCACCTTCATCGAGGTCTAGAGAGCGAGTTCCATCATCTAGTAGGCTTTCTTCTTCAGTAACAAAAGCATTGCCAGTGAATGATGCGAGCATGTCTTGAATAGCAATCGCTTCAGTGCGATACCTGAGATCAATACCCTTGGGTATTGGTGGGCTCAGGTCGCTCAGAAGGGTTTGCAAAGTCTGTGTTGAATCAGCACAGGTTTCAAGTAACAATAAGCCTCCCACAGCATCGACATCAACAGCGCGTCCCCCTTGTGTTCCTGAGTCCACAGCCTGGACATCGACTTTACTAGCGCGCAGAGTGCCGACCAGAACATATCCTGCCTTTTTCAAAGCATCGAGATTGGTAGTTCCTGGCGCCTGAGTAGGATGCTCCGATGTAGCATTGTTGAGTACCAATAAAGATGCTTTTTTAATCTCAAGGGCGCTGTGGGTGCAATGATCGTTGGAAGACGCTGAGATTTGAGCGTCTTCAAGTACCACATATCCTTTGCACACATAGCGATGAGGATTAAGCCCCATGCATACATCTTTGATGATGAAATCCACTTCTGGAAGCTTCAAGTTAGAATCGCTATCTGCACGACTGAAGTTGCGTTGTGAAGCAGTTGCTAAAGATACGACTTTGCGAGGCTTTCGAGCCGTCAGAGTAGCAACGGAGTTCATCAAGCTACAGGCAAGGTCTCCATTGGAAACTTCTACTTCTAAGCCCATAAGCGCCATGATTGTTGAAACGTGATATTCCACGCGCAGATTGTGAATTCTAATTCTCACAACTGGAATCATTTCGTTGCCTATATACCGGGCCAATATCACGGGTAGACTGGTGTCATGGCCAGCATGGAATGGCAGAGATGTCCCAAGAAGTTCTTCTGAGTCATTGCGATTGATATTTACGCTTTTGAGGCCAAAGGCTGCCAACGAGGGGAAAGTGACATGGGCCACTTCCGCATTCTTTGCTGAGCAGCTTGCGAGGCCAAAGCGCTCATCGACTTGGACGTGGACCTCGAGGGTCTTGACAAGGGAGAGTATCATGATTCCTGGCCGATCATCTTCTGGAAGATATTTGGCAATGGTTGAAAGCTTTTTCAAATCCTCGAAGACTGAAAGTATTGTGTTGATGTGCTCACGATCTTTCACACTACCATAAAGGTGTTCCACATTCATGCGGATAACGCCGCCTTGACGTCTTTGCCGAAGCAACATGTCAACCATGAGGCCGTCTTTGAACTCATCTTCATCTTGCAAGTTGGAGGGGAAAACAAGCTCAATGAGACGGGCCAAATCAATGTCCTTGGGGCCTTCTAGGTATTCGATCCTGACATTTGACAGTTGGAATGACGCGGCTATCCCATCTGGGTCGTTTCGTCCGCAAGGACCTCGCAATTTAAGGCGATCGATCTGCACTCCAAGCCCTTCGGCTCTCTTGACAATTTTGACAGCCGTGCTTCTGGTTTCCAATGATGCCTGTTGTCCCTGCATTTCCAAGAGAAGACCTCCAAGCCGAACTGTCATCTTATTCTGGATCGAGTTTTGGTCATCCACGAACGTTGGTGGGTGAGAGCTTCGCTCAAAATGAACACTGCGTTTGGGCCTTGGAGAGTTTCGCAAAGTGGAACAGGAATCTTTGGGAGTGATGGTGGATATCATAGAATTGCCAAGTTCAAGCATGCTGCTTAAACCTCCAAACCAGCCGAAGGTTTCATCCAGCCTGCGCGAATCCAGTACGATATGCACTGGTAATGTTGTCAAGTCCATGGCTACAGCATCGCTGGTTTTGGTTATGGTTATGTATACCTCTGCTCCAGCAGGATCAGCCACATCTCGTGTAGACTCCCTCATCTTAAGATCCGAGTTGAAGGACAGTATGGGGTCAAAGTCATAGCCAAAGCTAAAGTGTTTGATAGAGACGCTTGTGTTCGTTAGCGATGCGGAGTGGGTATGATCAACGCGAAGCGCAGTAATTTCAGTCTTCAACAGGACTTCCGAACGACCGACCAAGGCATCATCGTCTTCAAGCTCCCAAGAATATGAGCTGGGAGCATAGTCAACGCTTTCTACAGAATCAAGAAATCGCCACAGCACGCCCGAAAGCACGACAGTGACATTTGTTCCGCGGTTGTCGGCTACAGGTGGGGTAACGGGACTGTCTTTATCAGATTCACTGACCGTTTGGTATATTTGTTGAAGAGCCAAGAGGATTGTCTTCGTCAGCGCCATGTCACTAACAAGCTCCAAGAGACCAAAACTAAGTTCGATGTCGCGCATAGGCATCAATTGACTCTTATTTGTCGCAGTCTCCGATTCTGAAGCAGTGGTGGATCGTTGAGGAGTACCACCGGGCAACAGAATGCTTATGTTAGCCAATTTAAGTACTCGCTTAGCGAGTGCGAAGGGACGCTTTATTTCTTCAGAGCTCCCTAATGGGGAGCTCGTAGAATCGCTTTTAGGCAATCTAGCTTCTTCCAAGTCTACTCTGACGGGTGAAGTTGCAGCCACATTGGTCATCATGCTGTGTGTGGGAATGTTTGACACTTGCTCAGCAGCACTCTCAACAATACGTAAAGCGGGATCGATTTCATTATCATTTCCGTGAAAGGAGGGAGGATAGCTTTCCTTCTTGGCGTGATATGTTTCATTGGAGATTGGCTCATAAAGTGATATCGGTTGCTCAATATCTTTTGAGATGTCATCATTATCATCGGAGAATGCTGGATGCCAACCACCTGGGGGTGCTGGACTGTCCTTCGTGCGTTCTGGAAGCTCTTGATCCATGGCACTCATGTGCATGCTTACCGCATCTTCGTGGCTGTAGAGCTTCGACTCTGTGAGATCTTCCTCTTCCGGGGAGACGGAAGTCCCAGAGGAAGGCGATTGCGAGTGGTGCACAATACCTGGATGAAGAGGCTCGAGAGCTTCTTGGAGACTGCTTCCTTTAATGTGCTCTACTCGCTGCTTGAGTGTATCTGGTCCCCTGAAGTTCCCACGCGAAGTTTTTTCCAGATCTGCAGAAACATCGGATAAAGATGCTGATGACATTTCAGTCGCTAATACTGACTTACCGCGACTTGAGCTAGTTCTTGTTGACTGCTTGTCTGGAAAGGTCGTTTGAACGTTGGAACTAGTAGAGTGTGTGCTTTTGGGAGAAGGCATGGTTGACTGTGCAGCTAAAGACAAAGGCTGAGACTCCGATAAGAGGATCAATTGGATTTGACGGAGAATGATAGTCCGCTTACTGCCCGTGTAATCCGTCGCGGGAGGCTTTCCAGTGACTCCAATTCTTGAATCGCTGAACGGTTTGCCGCTTGCAACACTCACACCATCGACCGTAAGCCGAAAGGTGACCAGTCCATTGTTCTGCCGAGCTTCTGCATCATTACCATCCAGCGATGCAGTGCTTAGGCATAGATTGAAATCTACCTGAATACCCTCAATCTTGACCTGAATTCGATTGGTCACATCTCTGAAAAAGTTCGCCAAGAATGTTGGCAGTGCGAGATCGCTACCAAAACCAACGCTATTACCTCCTTCGCTACTATATGCGGAGACCTCTGACTGCTCCAGAGTCTGCGATTGCGTTTGGAGGAGTACCGACTCCAATTCCTCTTTCTCCTGCTTAGGCTCTGCTTCTAGGAATGACTGAGCCAAGTCCGCCGGGGTAGGTATCATATTTGAATCATGTCCCCCTCTGCCTCGAGCTTCCGGATTCCCTGATTCTGAACGCGTACCACCGGGATCATGTACGTCGGATTGGGAACTCCGAGGGCGATCTGCTTTGTAAGCTCTGGAAGGTTTTCTGACTCCTTGCCTTCGAAAGGATTTCGGAGAATTTGGACCGACATCTGGATTCGAAGATTCAGCGTCTAGCACTATGCTGACGCCATGTAGCTCGATTAAGATTCCGCTGTGATGGAGGTCGGCGGGCACTGTAAGTCGTAGTAGGGCCAAGCGTGCTTGAGATATCGACCATGTTGGCGGAAGCTTGAGCCATGTTGAGATTTTGCCGGCCTTTAGGGCCACGTCTCTTAATTCTATCGTGCTTTTCTTTCCCCATGAAATGTCCAAGTTTTCAAGGGCGAGCGCATCGATGTCGAGTAGATCCAGCCGAGTGAGGGCATATCGAAGGAGGCGCTTTTGCAAGAAGGACGGAATGAAGTACGCCATGATGGTATGTAATTCTCACAGCCATTCTCTATCTTACCGTAGTGGCAGTCATAACGAAAACCCTCCATCCTCGAGACATGCAAGGCAGTGGGTGTGCCTCTGAAGAAGCACACGTGTTCTAATAGAGTGTGAAAGTGACCGTGACTAGAACTTAGGCTTTGAGTAGCCGTCAAGTTTTGTGTCACGTATCTAGTGTAGCTTCAACCTGACGGCAGGGTCACGAGCATGTTGAACGAAGTACCCCAATTCAAGGTAGCGAAGGTGAACCTAACCCAGAGAGCGCTTAATAGAAGAGGGCGGTCCAACCGGACAAGTCAAAAATTGCGCAGTCATGCTGAAATACACGCAGCCGAGGCACTGCTCTTTCCGGGGAGGCCTGCGGTTCTAGCAGTGCCTTAGCTCCAGGGCAAGACGTCCTTAAAGTGTACTCGGACCGATTATTCAAGGAAACGATTATGCTGCTACTGCAAGACTATGCGAGATTTGGAACTTTAACTTAACAGGAGTTACTAATTATATGCAAGGTGGTGCTCAGAAAGACTAATTCGGAGTTGGACCATGTCTTCATCTTCAGTGACAGGCCATTGATGAACTTTGTTGCGGTCTATATCTAGGCTATTGGAGGAGGTCCTACTCATCATCTCCTCCGTACTGAACTGCATAAGTCATTACGATCCATTCACAGAACGCATTCCATTCCTCTATCCATTGTCTCATTCTTTCAGCTCTTGTTCCTTGGCCGTATTTGCCATCGGCGATATCTTTGTTCCACTCCTTAGTATTCTGATCTTCGTATGATGCCCACCTTACGCTGTTCTCTGCGAGTGAGCCTAGTCCTGCAAGCCCAAGGTTTTCCCACCCTTGCAACGCTTGCCAGAAATCGTGTGTCACACCACTGGTCCCGTATCCTAGAATTCCCGGATCATCGTTGGACAAGCAGCACGAAACCCCGCGGGCCAGCAGAGCGGGCAAAGGATGAGCCTTGATTGAACTCGTTAAACGGAGTATTTCATTTGAGATAGGACATGACTCGACTAAGATCCTTTTCGATTTCACCATGTCAGTGAGCAGAGGATGTCGGTACAATGAAAAGCCGTGACCTATGCGACGAGTGCCGAGGAGGATGGCATCAAAAAGATTCTGGTCTGTCTCATCTCCGTCACCCATGCATTCGCCGGCATGGAAGAAAAACGGGATGTCAACGCCATACTCCATGCACCGTTTCTTAAACCAAAAGAGCTCAGGGGTGAGGTCCGCCAGCGATCTTCCCGCGTTCTCATAGCCAACGCAATCGAATCCGCAGATCAGATCTGGAAATTCCTGCTTCATATCAATGCATGACTTCATGTGCTCAACTACCTGCTTTTTCCCCCATGCCCGTAAAGTGGTCCAGATGAAGCGGCAACCCCAGAAGTTTTTGCCATTATGTGACCGCTTGAACGCGTTCAGCTCCTCCTCCCAGACGGTCAACCAATCGGTGCAGTCAGGCGAGGCGCTTTCACTACCCTCCTTGAAAAAGCTAGCAGCGCCAACAACGGCTCGAAAGTCTACCCACCTGATTCCATCTTGGGCAAGATCTTGAAGGAGTTGACGTATGCTTGCTCGAAGGATAGGCTCATAACTTTGAAGTGCGTTGAGGGGCTGAAAGCAATTTGCAAACTTTTGCCAGATTGCATCTACACCATGATAATGTTTCAGAGAATCCTCAGTGGTAATGGTACATATTCTAGTGACCCACGCCTTGAAGGCTTCAATGCCACCATCGGGGTAGGATTCTGCAGCTTCTTTCAAAGGAACAAAATCCGAAGCTGTGTAGTCATTCGTCCATATGGACGAACCCGAAGTATTGACAGACTTCCTATACCGAAAGAGTACGTCTGCTGCTTCTCTTGCTTTTGGGTCTGTCAGGGGAATGTTCGAGCAGATACTCATACCTTCAGTTGCCAAAGCTTGCTCAATAACAAAGGCGACATTCATAGTAGCATCTACATGAGCGTGTAATAACGCCCCTTTAGGCATGCGTTGCACGATGTCAAATGACCTGGTTTTCTCCATGGTATCTCGGGCTAAATGGAACACCATCCCCGGGTACATGTTGATTCCCTCATTTTCGGCCACGTCGTGCTGCAGCTTGTCGGTCCATATTGTGCTACGCTCTTCTGCTAGAATACGTGAGACTATAGAGCAAGCTTCAACAGCAAGCGGCGTAAGAGAATGACGAAAAGCGTTGTCACTTCGCTTTCCTCGCTCCTCCTCAATCAAGGCGTCACGACCGTTGAGGTACTGTTGAAGGAAAGGGTCAGAAAATTGAGGCAGACCCTCTTCGATCTCCCAATCCGAGACATCATCACTTTCATCTGGCTGTTGATTTGGCATGACTAGTACAGTCACAAGCACCAGGAGTCACCACAATGACCTGGTCAATAACGGTTCCGCTTTCCGAACAGACACTTCACTCCAATCAAAGGATTTCATGCAAGACATGAATCCACGAAAGCGCTGATAGCGGAGACAAGTGCTAACCGGTTGCCTTTTGCAGGTTCTTGCGCCGCAGACCACCGATAAGAGGCGAAAACTAGCGCCAAATAGCCAATGGCGTGTGAGATTCAATCGCAAACATGCGCCCCAACTTAGACTTCTCGGGCCTCCCGTTAGGCAGGTCATTCAAACACTATTGCGTCGGAAGCTTCTGATTCTGATTGCGACCCTGCTCCGGCCGAGGTTGGAGAGGGGTACAATGCCTCCCCCTGACGTATTTAAGATAGTTCTGCTGATGCTTCTCACTCCAACCGGAGCCATACCGTCTACTTCTGTTACGAGTGCAGCTTGCGTTGCGCCATTGGTCTGGTGCAGTGACCGAGAAGAAATACGTTCTTTCCTCTTGTTCTACTGGTACTAAAGACGTCGAGAAAGACATGGCGCATCCGAATGATAGCTCCTAATCCAAAGGTAACATCATCAAAGACAAGTCCGCCAGTGGTATAACAGGACAGCAAAGACCTTCGAACAGGCAGTCCGTGTCACAGCCTAAGGAAGTGAACCAGGAAAATATAATGGAAAAGGGTGAAAGAGAAGACAAGTCCAGTAGTAATACCGAAGAATATGGGACAGAGAACCACAAGACCTCAAGTTTCTACAAGAGATACAGACCCTTCTTTCACTTGGCTATCTGGCTCCTATTCACAGGATGGTGGATAGCTGGACTCTGCTTACATGGCATCCACGATTCAACAGGGTCTCGGACGGGTTGGTTGAAAGCTTTCCTGGTCTGGCTAGCCATTACTTTACGCATTGTATTCTTCTATGTCCCAATCACCATCGTTACAAAACCTATGCATTTCGTGTGGCGACACACTGGTGTCAAGTTCGCTGAACTGGTCCCCGAAAAGCTCAAGATCCCACTAGCTGCTACTCTGGTCGTGGCTCTATTCCTTATCGGTGGATTTGCTAGCGCCGAGAGTGAAGACAATACTCGAGATAACCGTGCTGTCTCTTTGTTCGGCTTAGCGGTAGTCATCTTTGTAATGTGGGCGACCTCGAAGCATCGGAAGGCCATCAAATGGCACACTGTAATCGTTGGAATGTTCATGCAATTCATCATTGCCTTATTTGTTTTGAGATCTACCGCAGGATGTTAGTTCTTGCCTATCCCTGACCCATTACTGCACAAGGACCGGCGCTCATATGTGCTCAGATGACATCTTCGCTTTTGTATCTGAACTTGCACGAGATTTGCTTGGATTCGCCAAGAATGGGATAGCATTCTTGACGGATGATGAAGTACCGAAGCTGACATGGTTTTTGGTAAGTTCGGCTCACGCTCAACAATCTAGCAGGCGTCTTATGTCAAAACAGATATCGGTCCTGCCCGCTGTAGTCTTCTTTATCGCGTTGGTTCAGCTTTTGTATTACTATGGCGTCTTGCAATGGTTCGTCTCACCTACTTGCCCCCGAGACTCTATCACCGTCACTAAGACAATCCAAGGTCTATCGGCAAATTCGCCGTCTTCTTCTTCTGGAGCTTACGTGTCTCTGGCGCCGAAGCCGTGTAAGTATCATCCGAGGATCCCTTTTCCTTCAGCCGGTCGTCATATAAGCCCCAAAATTCTCTTCACAAAATACTCCCATCTGTCTCGCGACTCTTTTTTTGACTGGGCGATGCTGACCCTACATTCGCCAAAGGGTGGCTTCGGCTTCTCCCTTTATAGGCCAGGGGGAGTCCGCTATCCTCATAAAGCCATTCGTGGAGTTCCTTACCATGGCTGAGCTTCATCAAGTCATGTGCTCGGGCTTCGCTACCATTGCTGGGTCTGTTCTTATCGCCTATATTGCTCTGGGCGTCAACCCTCAGGCTCTCATTTCTTCATGCGTAATGTCTATTCCTGCCTCACTGGCAATCAGCAAGCTTCGTTATCCCGAAACGGAGGAAACGTTGACCAGCGGCCGGGTAGTCATCCCAGAAGTCGAAGAGCATCGTGCGGCTAACTCCTTGCATGCCTTCGCAAATGGAGCTTGGCTTGGTTTGAAGATTGCCGGCATGATACTGGCAACCTTGCTTTGTATCATTGCGATCCGTGAGTACATTGCTAAGACGCATCGTCTTGGACTCGCTGTGCTGACTCCGATAACTTCATAGTCGGGCTTGCTGACGGCCTCTTGACCTGGTGGGGAAGATATCTCAATATCAACGACCCGCCTCTGACAGTCGAACTCATCGTTGGATACCTTTGTTACCCGATAGCCTTCTTACTAGGGGTACCAAGAAATGGCGATTTATTGAAAGTCGGACAGCTCTTAGGAACGAAACTCATCGTCAATGAGTTCGTAGCTTACTCGGCTCTTCAATCAGACGCACGATATGCAGACTTAAGCCCCAGAAGCCGCCTTATTGCTACATATGCTCTTTGTGGTAAGTGCTTCCTCCGCAGGCTATCATCTGGCAATCGTGGAGAAATTCTCACATGAAAACGCTGATATCCCTTTTCGCCACAGGCTTCGCAAATCTTGGCAGTCTCGGCACACAGATTGGTGTGCTCAGTCAAATCAGTCCTTCAAGGAGCGGTGATGTGGCCAGGCTAGCTTTCAGTGCATTGATTGCAGGCGCTCTCAGTACCCTTACCAGTGCCAGTATTGCAGGGTTGCTGATACAAGATCAAGCTGCATACTTCAATCCTGGAGCTAGCGGCGGCTAGAGAACGAAACGATAGGGTGATGAAGGACAGAGCAAGTGTATAAGCTAGCTAGTCTCTATGCTGGATCAGTGTTGTGTATAGAAACGCAAGTTTTGAACGCTTTCTTAACCACGCTCCAGTCTTGCTTCGCTAGTATAACTGTTTTGCCTGCACCAACGCACAGATTCAATAAACCAGATGCATGGAAGTAAAAAGTGAGAGGACGGATTTTGATTTGGATGGGTTTTGTGACTGATATGGACCTGTTTGCTTTGGACCTTCGCAGCAACGCTGGACGATTGCTTCATCGACTTCTGCTACCACGCCATGCAATTCTTGCCAAACCGTCAACACTGGACTAAACACATCAAACACCTACTGATGCACGTGATATCTGCTCATCATCTACTCATAGCTCATTCCTCCGTCAGATCCTGATGTCGTGCTAGGACCAAGCGTTGAAACTCCGCCGGGTCTTTGTCCCATAATTCTGCGGCTTGCCCGTTCAAAGGACTTGCACTGTGTTACTTGTCAACGAAGGACCTTTGAAGCAGGAGCATCAGGGACGGGCATACTTATTTGGCTCCCCCAGCAAGCTCTGCAGACTCAACAGCACGCTCTGAACGTTGTACACCGCACTCCATTTATCTTTCAAGATATCCAAGCATATCCGGCCCGAAAAGTCGAAATTTGGGTGGTATATTGGTGTCTTGAAGAGCACTGTAGGCGGCGCATAGGGATAATTGGAGGTGAATTCGAATGAGAGCTTGAACGTTAAGTTCGCGTATGGGGTGTCGGTAGGACCAATGATCGTAGCAGTCCATTGCATGAGGTTCTCTGGTGACGAGGGGAAGGCGGAGATGCCAGGTGTGGGGTGGAGCATGAGGTTCATAAGCTCTGTTTGGAGGCTTTAGAAGAACTCGTTAGTTTGCGTTCTCACGTGCTCCGGGGGTTTCGCAGGAGCTTTACCGCTTGGTAACGCTTTGTGCGTCTTGTCGTCGCGGCGCAGACGATAGCTTGGATGTCTCTTGAGCTGTGGGTTGGCCGGGTGCTGCATTCTGAGTATCTTCTATCTCAAAATCTGTCATCTTTAGAGGTTGCAGCACTGAGACGTCGTCGCTTTTGTTATGGAGTGATTCTTCCAGACTTTTGCCCGTAAGCTTGCCCTGAATTGACAGAAGCTATTGCTTTGCCTGTAAGAATGGGATATAGAGAGTGTACAAGATTTGTAGGGGAAGCTATATATAATACTGATCGCGATTTGAGTCGTGTTTACGACTACGGATGGTTGGAGGGGAGATGTGTTATCCGAGCTATCTCCGGCGACACGCGAAATCGCGAGTGCCGCCTTAGAATCCAGGCATTATTTCTTCAAGCACAAACTTGAAACGGAGCCGTGTCAGATTCCCGTTTGCAGCCTATCCATTGGTCGACAATGGTTCGCTATTCCCACGTTCATAGTGTCTAGCAGAGCTGCTCGATTCGTACTACACTCAACATTGAAGAATAATGCATTCCTTGACTACGTTGTTCGGTGGAAGAAGTTTCACTTCAGGACTGTGAATATGATAGCGCACTCCCAGCTTGCACCACTCCCAAGTGAATTACCTTTCAGGATCGTATCAAAGACAATTGGGCAAGGAGCTTACGCATGGTTGGTTGGGCTTCCCCTCAATTAGATATAAGGATGGCCGTGCTGAGCTTAGCCGCAGCATCAAAAAGGCAGCTCCTCTCGATACTCCAAAGCCTATCTTTGCAGTCAAATTCATTCACAAGGACTACGCTGTTCGTCATGGCAGACTCACGAAGAAGCAATTGGATGTCGAGACCAGCTTGCATAAATACCTTGGTGCACATGCTAACCTTGTGCAATTCTTTGATAGCGGAGAGGATTATACCTGGAGATGGATAGCGATGGAGCTCGCCGAAGGCGGCGATCTGTTTGATAAGATTGAATCCGATGTCGGGATCGGCGAGGATGTTGCACATCTGTATTTTACACAGCTGATCAGTGCTGTGGCATATATGCATGCCAAAGGTGTCGGACATCGGGATATAAAGCCAGAGAATATCTTGCTGTCAGCTGAAGGCAGTCTCAAAATCGCAGACTTTGGGCTAGCAACACTTTTTGAGTATAAAGGCCAGAAGAAATTATGTACAACAAGCTGCGGCAGCCCTCCTTACACTGCTCCAGAGGTTGTTACGTGTGATCATAGGGTGAAGAAACGGCTGGACCAAGGTTATGTTGGAAATCTGGTTGATATCTGGTCCTGTGCGGTTGTCCTCTTCGTGCTCCTGGTCGGGAATACACCATGGGATGAGCCACTTGAGCGTAGCTACGAGTTCAATGAGTACATCAAAACGACTGGAAGGCCGGACGATGAGCTTTGGCATAAGCTTCCCAACGAGACTGTCCCACTGCTCAGAGCTATGATGCGCGTGGAACCGACTGAACGGATATCTTTGGAAGAAATTAAGAATCATGCGTGGTTCCGTAGGCACAATCCATATCTGAGCAGCAGCGGCAGACTCGAGAACCCAGTTCAACTTGCGACTCAGATGTTTGAAAGCATGAAAATAGATTTCTCGCAAGATCCAATGCATTCTCAACGAAGCCAGCGATCTGCAGACGCTATGGACATCGATACCGCAAATGGTGCTGCGATGGCCGACACGACGGATCTGCGGAGTCCACCAAAAGAAATCATGTTCGACTGGGAGAGCGGAGGTCTCTCAAGCAATGGTGAAGCATCTGCTGCCACGATTGGAGCGTCAATGAGCCAGCGCAATTGGGACGAGCAACTATCAGAAGAGCCCTTGTGCTCTCAGTTCTCTAGCACCCCACGTGTGCCTATCACAAGGACACAATTCGCGAGACAGTTCCATGATATCCTTCCATCACAGTCACTGACTCGTTTTTTCTCATTCTGGACCGTGGAGCAGCTGCAAAGCGTTCTTCACGATGCTTTGGCAAAGATTTCCATCTCTGACCTGTCGCCTTCACACGACTCATCCCAGGCTAACAGCGACCAAGTTGCATCTATCAAGATCCGGTCAACCGATAGTCGGAATTGTCCGATTAGTGGAGACGTAACCGTTGAAAGACTGCATGGTGTTGAAGGTCAAGCATTTGAGGTTAATTTTGTCAAAGCCAAAGGAGACCCAGTGGAATGGAGGAGATTGTTCAAGAAGATCGTCATCCTTTGCAAAGATGCTGTCTTCAAGCCTGATGAGAGCATAGCTTTGCTTTCGCAGGCCAGTATGCAGTAAGAATATAGCAAAACATTCAAACCGCTTGAAATTCTATCGAGTAGGGGGCCGGTGAGCGTCGTCACCACAGACTGATGATGGCAAAATTACCGATTGATGCGGCTAGTGCGCGACAAAATTGACACCCCTTCAGCCAGCTCGACAGTAAATCCCACGCGTTTTCGACATCTCCACTGAAAGCTCGTAACTGGGAAGTCCTGAATGTACACTGAGGCATGTCTATCACCCCAATCGTGATGAAACTTCGTGATTGGGAAGCCAATGTGAAAGGCGTTGCTTTTCAAGATGTCACTGTTGTCCGAGAGAATAGGACGGCTGCTGAAGAGGAACGAGAGTACTGACCATACACCGTCAAAAGCTCTCTACGATGATCTAGAAAGTGCCTTTCAAGGTGTCACCCGCAAAGCGAGCAGCACCTTCTCTAAATCCCAGCTTCACCTACGAGGTCCATCAGGATCAGAAGTAGATCCACCACTTCCATCTCCAACATCTATTCTGAATTTCCGCGCCACTTTGCACCCTCCATCACAATCCACCAGGCCCCATCGTCCCATATCGCCGCTTCAGAGAGGGTCCATTGGAACCAAAACCCAGAGTCGAACGCCACTTCAAGACACGAAATTCAATAGGGATGCCGCCAGTCACGACAATGTTAATTGTCGCTGCCCACCAATGGTGCTTTCTTCAAAGCTTCGTGTCAGCAGTGAAGAGAATTCGCAGTGGCAAACGGTTGACACATGCTCTACTCGTGCAGATAGCGGGCAATTTGCACATGACGAGGGAGAAAAGCGGGCCGGCAACGATGAGGCTGCCAGCGATGGGAAGGCAGTACGAAAGTCAGAACTCCACGAAACGCGACCTTTGCATTGTCTCAATCAGTTCGCTTGGAGTCCCTGCCCCAGTGAAGCTGACGGGGATGACTTACGTCGAGCACAACAAGACCAAGATCGGTTTGTAGACGCCGCCTATACAAGTAATGTGGCGTCTCTCAATGCCGAAGATTCCTCCTCTGCCGCCGAATCATATGGCAATACCAGAGAGCTGTTGCAAGTTTCCTCCTCCAGGCTCGCCGGCGACCTCCATGTTCCATCAAGGTCTTGTGCTGCGCCTGAGCAACAATCGCGTTTGCACAATGTCTCCCGAGTTCCCGCTCTGGTTTCCGACGGCCTGGCGACTCGCCCCATGTCCGAGAGCGAAATCAAGGAGACATTAAGCGACATTGCCAACTCAATATTCGGAAGTTTCTCCGGCGATGGTTCAAAGCGAAATGCTTCCAGTAGGGGAGGGCGTAGGATGGCACACGAAGCGGTTGAGATGGCGCTCCGCGAGCGCGCAGGAGACATTGCAGCCGACTTGACGACCAGTACTAGCCAGATCACGTCGGATCACACTGGCGCCTCGCCACAGCCCAGCCGCGACCAGAACTCACATCTCCGAGGGAAGGCACCTCCACTGCTGTTTGAGCGACAGACAGCATCCTTATGTGAGGCGGACGGCTCGGCAGCCAGCCTACCGCTAATGAGAAAGAACAGTAAATTGGCACAAGCTGCAGCGGCGGCAGGTATCAAGCAGGTTAGCCGCTTAGGCAGAGCTGAACGAGACTGGGTCACAGAAACGGATACAAAGACAAGTGAAGAACCCAAAAGCACCCTCCCAATGGAGACGGCTACTGGCAGTAGCCTCGATAACTATTCGGAGCCTGGTGGGACGTCTTTATTTGGCGAACTTTGTCCAGAAAGGCCCCAAAATCATGCACGGTACAATCAAGCTTGGTCGGTGCAGCATTCGCAAGACGGCTCGTTGGTGCTAAGTCCAAACCTCATATGTAGGGAAGGCAGGTTGCTACCAAACAGCACTGCAGAACTACCACAATTTTGGAATTGTTCAGCTGCAAGGCCCGATGACTACTATCACCATCCAAGGCCGTTGCCTACGCATAAGCATCCTCTCAATACTTCGCCCCACGTAACGCCTTCACGGATTCAAATACAGGGCAAAGTTGTTCTAAAAACAAGCCAAAAGCGGATGCAGAGAGAGCTTAGTTCCGAATTTGCGGTTTCCCCAAATTGCAGTGATGGAGGTGTGGACGCGGATTACTCTGAGCTCCGAGGAAATGAGTCAAAAGTCCAGGGAATGGGTGCAAATTCGGTCCGTCACCCGTCCTCAACAGGGATGAGTGCCGTCTCTGAAGGTCATTCGAACGAACATGGGTCACCCATGCGGATCAGTAGCTTCGCAAAAACCACATTCCTAGGTCAAAGGGGCAATATGACGGGGACGCCTGATGGAAGTGGTGCCAGAGAAGTCGGAAGCAGTCTCGCAGGCGACAGTAGTCCGGGAGGAGAATTGTCAAGCTCGCCAAAGGGCGACATCTCTGATGAGGGCTCACCCATCTCGAGACCTTCTAGTGCAGTGAAGGTGTTCCATCGCCTTTTGGAACATAATGGTCCTACAACGATGGATCGCAACAGTCAGGCATCTGCTAGCAGTTCGTTCGCATGGTTTGGAAGTAGCGATAGTCATAATTCGCCGACAGAGGCTCTCGCGCGAGTGGATTGGTCGGACTGTCTCCCTCCCTCTGGTCCCAACAGTCTCCAAGCTCAGACCCAACGTCCTACAGATGCCACAAAAAAATTGAAGTTGAACGGGAAGAAAACGACGCTATCTTCGCAGGTCCACAATCAAGCAATCTTCGAAGCCTACCAAAAGCGATGCTCCCGTGTTATAATGCTAGCTTGCATGCTGCTTCCAGTATTCGGGCCACTGCTTGGTCACGGAGGACTTGACATGCTGATTGCCTGGCACTCGAACGGCACGATCACGGAGTTCCGCCAGCAAGAAAAGACATGTATTCTTGTCTATAGCTATAGCTTGCTTACGGTGGGATTGGTAGTACTAGCACTGATCATGATTCTCGTGACAGGGTAACAGATTTGACTGATGCAAGAGCATTCCACTTCATTGTTCTTGTAAGAGAAGGAAAAGCCAGGTGTTTTGCTGTCGCTGTGTTATATCGCTGAGTAGGTAGAACCATGAAAAAGAAATGATGCTCAATTACTTAATCCCTCCAATCAATGTTAATGATTCAAGACTCACCACGTCCGTAAAACAACATGCTAGTAGATCTCTCTCAACAACAAAGCATAAGGGAGCGATTCCGGGTACAGTGCCTTTAGAAGCTTCGTAGACAATCTACAATGTAGGTAGCAATGGAATAGAAGTTTCGAGTTGGCGCACCGCCACGCTTGGCGCAACGCGTTTTCAAGGACGAAGACCAAAACAACTTCGATACAACAAGCATTCAGCACTTAGACATCAGATTATTTTCGCCATGGCATTCTGTATTACGTTTGGAACTCACGGTAAATCTCCGTGTCATGTACATGCGTTCGCGACCACTAACGGCCCTGTCAGACTTCACCAACCAGCTTAAAGACTATGAAGGCGTTACAGCGCAATGTCACAACTGTATGTCGATTACTCCTGACGATTCCTCCCGAAGCATCGTGCAAGCTGTGGAAAATTGAGGCTGATAGAAGGTCAAACAGGTGGTAATTGGAGCGCGCATGTGATGACCAGATGGAGCTGGTTCACAGTCTGCTTTCTGGTAAGCTGCTTTCGCAAAGACCTACAAGACTTTTGTTCGAGGCTAAATCAATGTCCTCACTCTAGCCAGTGATACCACTCTCTACGCACAAATACAAAGAAGTAGCATGTCCAATATGCCACTTCATGCAGGATATAAGGTGCGATCGCCATGCCTTCCTCTATGCCGCAACATTCCCTTTGCCGTAATTGCCAACCGACATGTCGGGATCGCGTTCTAACACATGTTTGAATGTTTAGTATGCGGCCAGATGTCCAATCGCAAGCGCATGGAGGAGGAGGAGGAGGAGGAGGAGGAGTCGGTCCACCACCGTCTGGAGTTCCTCCTGGTCACGGAGGACCGCCACCCCAAGGGAACGGCGGCATGCATTACAAGTGACACACTCGGCAAGGTTGTAAACAATCTGCTTTGGGTGTGCATAAAGGACCATGCATAGCAGCGCCGGCGTTGGGGGCTTACTTTGCGTGAGAAGCAACGCAAGTCTACAGAGTTCTTTTCGACCCTAAGGTCCTACCTGTACAGATTGTGGCTTTTGATGCTTGCCTTCTGTAATGCTTGGAGCTGGTTGGGGAAGTATCATCATCTTTAGTCTACCTGCAATGTGCTATTCTTCAATTTTGGTCGTACTTCACATTGCTGTGAGGCAAGATGCGTGATACGAATGAGGTTTGAAGTTCAGTTTTCTGACCAAGTTAAGAAGATTTGAAACCGAAACCGATGATTGCTAATTCTGTCAGCTACATTCAGGTATGCCCGTCGTCTACCTAGGTCAGGAGTTGATGCTTGCTTGACCGAGCGCGCTCCTTTTTCGGCCTGGATTGGTAGAGTATAGTCATTCCACGCCCACAGACTTACGCGCTCCAGCCTTCTCAATCCTCCAGTGGAGACGGCCCCTGTCAAGGTCTATCCACCGCTGTTCGCGATCACAAGTCGAA
Organism: Bacidia rubella; assembly: GCA_032158265.1. Lineage (NCBI taxonomy): Eukaryota > Fungi > Ascomycota > Lecanoromycetes > Lecanorales > Ramalinaceae > Bacidia > Bacidia rubella. The sequence goes on along the minus strand of JAVTIF010000016.1, from coordinate 911,064 downwards.
GGATGAAATGGTGGGAGAAGCGCCTCGATCCCCTTTCGCCCCGTTCCGCTAGCGGCCAAAGCCAAGTCTGCCAAGTCCGATTACCAGAAATCATAAGGCAACTGATAAGAACTCCAACCCGATCTCACTCGCTCAGCCTCCATTGACCAATACGTGAACCTCCTCATGCCTAGATTGTGGTACTAGAAGCCTAGAACATGGCCACAAGCGAGAGGAACCAGATCTGGCCAGTCTTCGGCTCGCTTTTCTTCGGAGAAAAGGTAGGTCCCTTATGCAAGCCCTGCTCTATGTTGCCTTATCTGCCGTGGAGAGAATCCCGAAAGACAGCTGTTGGTGCGGCGATGAGCACGCGAGCGTGGGGTCAGGGCGCGATATCGCATGCTTCGTTCGACATGCGTGTGCTTTTATTGCGATCGGTGTCCACATATCTTCCATTCGATTCCCACGCTTCATTGCTCCTCTTGTCCCTATCTTGCTTGGTCCCTTTCAGTTGCAACAAGAGCCTCAGGCCATAGGTTGTTAGAAACGCGAAGAGCAGGATTTATTACCTGCTCTGCACGCCCTTCGCTTCGCAAAAGGGTTTGCCCCAGACTGTGTCTACAATGGCGAATCCACCTCCGCTCTCCCAAGCCGTAGGTTACGGCGTTGTTCTAGGATTGGGCTTTCTCTTTGCCTTTGGCATGATATTGACTACTTATGTCCTCAAGAGGTAGGCGTTCTCCCTCTTCCCCAAGCGTGAGCATGGTACCGATTGAAGTCCAAGGTACAATTATGAAGTTCAAACATCGGAAATGTTCTCCACTGCTGGACGCACTGTCAAGTCTGGACTCGTAGCCAGCGCTGTCGTTTCTAGTTGGACGTGGGCAGCGACTCTTCTCCAGTCCTCTGGCGTTGCATACCGATATGGCGTGTCAGGCCCGTTTTGGTACGCTTCTGGCGCCACAGTCCAAATCCTGCTGTTCGCTACTCTGGCGATTGAAATGAAAAGGAAGGCACCCAATGCCCACACGTTTCTTGAGGTTATCAAGGCCAGATATGGTGTCTACGGTCATTTGGTGTTCACGGTCTTTGGACTCATGACCAACATACTTGTCACGGCTATGCTGTTGACCGGTGGCTCTGCCGTTGTCACCAGCCTTACAGGCATGCCGACTGCTGGTACGTATCATCTCTTAGTATTCCTTGTCTTAGAGCGTTGTGAGTCTCAAAACCATTGGTACCAGAGACATACTCCTGTTACCCATCTCACAACTCCTATGATTGTTCCATAAAGCAATGCTGATCTCGAGACGATAAGCGGCTTGCTTCTTACTCCCTATTGGAGTTGTTATGTACACCATCGCTGGTGGCATCAAAGCCACCTTTCTGACAGACTACGTGCACACATTCATGATTCTGATCATCATCTTCATCTTTGCATTTACAGCGTATGCAAACAACGCCGATCTTGGTAGCCCTGGAAAGGTCTACGATCTGCTGGTACAAGCTGCAAAGAGCCATCCAGTGGAAGGTAACGCCGAAGGCTCCTACCTTACGATGCGGAGCAAAGAGGGTGCAGTTTTCTTCGTTATCAATATCGTTGGAAATTTTGGCACTGTCTTCTTGGACAACGGATATTGGAACAAGGCGATTTCAGCAAGCCCTGTGCATGCGCTGCCTGGATACGTGATGGGAGGCCTCAGCTGGTTCGCTATTCCTTGGCTAGCAGCAACTACCATGGGTCTGTCCTGTCTAGCCCTTGAGACGAACCCTGTATTTCCGACTTATCCTTCAAGGATGGCCGACGCAGATGTCTCAGCAGGTCTTGTGCTGCCAAATGCAGCAGTGGCTCTGCTTGGGAAAGGCGGCGCTGCGGCAACACTAATTCTCATTTTTATGGCCGTCACTTCAGCCTCATCCGCCGAATACATCGCGGTCAGCTCTATCTTTACATATGACATCTACAAGTCATACTACAATCCTAACGCAAGCGGTAAGATGCTTATCAACATGGCTCATACCTTTGTGGTTGTTTATGCTGTCCTACTTGCTGCGTTCTCAACTGGACTGTATTGTAAGCATATCGATCTCCCTAAATGATTTTGAGCTAATATGGCTAGACATTGGTATTTCATTAGGCTACTTATATCTCCTCATGGGGGTGATCATATCCTCAGCCGTGCTACCAGCTACTCTTAGCTTAATGTGGAAACAACAGAATCTTGCTGCCGCAGCGCTCTCTCCAATTTTGGGGCTCATCTGCTCGCTGATTGCATGGCTTGTGACAGCGAAGAAAGAGTCGGGTACTTTAAGTGTTGCCAGCACTGGCGCCAAGTAAGTACTTCTTCCTGTAGACCCTTCCTATCAAGCTCCTCATGTCCACGTTTGCTGCTACGCTTGCCTATTCTCAAGTCGTGCGGAGCGTTTTGCGGAACATTACACTGACTAGCTTTGGCTAGTAACCCTATGCTTGCTGGGAATGTTGTGGCTCTTCTGTCTCCCTTGATTTTCGTCCCTGTCCTCACCTACACTTTTGGACCACAGAACTATGATTACAAGTCAATGGCCATGATTCGCTTAGGTAACGACGAGGACATTGCTACCGCTGCTAACACAGACCTCGAGCTCATACCTGGAGGAGTCAACGTCTCAGCGGAGCAGGCCAATGTTGAAAGGACGAAGTTAGACCGTGCCGCTGTTATCGCTAAGTCGATTACTGCCTTCATGACTGTTGCTTTGCTCGTTCTGTGGCCGATGCCCATGTACGGATCGAGTTATGTTTTTTCCAGAAAGTTCTTCACTGGGTGGGTGGTGGTAGGCATATTGTGGCTCTTTTGCTCGTTCTTTAGTGTGGGCTTGTTCCCTCTATGGGAAGGTAGGCACAGCATGGCCAACACCTTTAAAGGAATTGCGAAAGATTTGAGCGGTAAGGGCAGTGGAGCGAAAGTGAGGGGACGAATTTTGGAAGGAAGAGAGGAAAGTGTGAGCGGATCGGATACTGCTGTTGAGAAGCAAAGCGAGAGTATGGGAAAAGTTGGATAAGTAAAATGTCCACGGAGGTTCACTGGTGATGATTACGAAGTTTGACGGCCATAGAGACGTTGCGTTCGTGACTTTAGCTTAAGACCACCTCTATACGCGCTTATTTTGTCCCTCCATATTCAAGCATTTAGCACCCCTTCGAGATTCCTTACAATCATCTACTGAACTGCGCGCTGAACTGAGCCTAACAATAAATGATCACTCGCACTGTCCAGACCCGATATAGCCTACGCGCTGCCGAAGAGATCTGACATGATTACTGCGTCTTGAAAAGTAGAATGGCACAGTGTCCAAGGTAGAAGTAAATGAAATGTCTCGTCTCTGCCACAGACCATTCCGTATCAGCGAATCCATACCACCGGAGCCGCTCTGGCAGGGCAAGTTTCTCCTTGTCTGTAGGCGTTGATCGCGCACTCACCGTGCGTAACAAAACTCCCAAAGTTCCTCCCCACAATACAATGCCACGTTGCACCAAATCGAGAATCAAATTCCTTCTTTATAGCCTGGGCTATGTCCTTCTCTATGCTGTACTTTTCCATTGCGTCCCGCGAGACCGTCAAAGCTTGTGTTTGCATCTCTTCTGTCTAATTGGTCGTCAGTTGTTAGAGTCATGGTCGTGTTCGTGTGTGTAAGCATGGCACACAAGGCATGCTGTGAGCCTCTGATGGAAAGGAACGTACCATGTCCACGGACTTTACCTGCGCTGTGATATTGTTAGCCTGTCTGGAACAGGTTCACTCAGAGTTATGCGAAATACCTTCTAGGTCCTTCTTTTCAGTCGCCATGATAGGTGCAGATTGTCCAATAAGTGCTTGTAGGCTCTTTCAGGTTCACAAAAAGTACAAGGTTTGCAGTGTTTGTTTGGGATCGGAAATGACATAGGTGGGGTATGAAAGGCGCAAGCCGTGGCAGTGTGAGCACTCGCGTAAAATTGCCTTCGAGCTACGTTAGCAAAGATTGATTTGAGATGGTGGCACAACATTCTTAAACATCAACTCTTCAAGGAGCTTAATGAGTCTCAGCACTTGACTCAAAATCTTCGATGGAGGATTTAGAACAGCCGCCTTCCTCTTCGCGAATATTCATCAAGAATATCCCGTCTTCGTTGACATTGGAGACGTTTCGAAAACATTTCTCACAGAAAGCTCCCCTCACGGACTCAAGACTAATACCCCATAGACGGATTGGCTATGTCGGGTACAGAACGCAGGAAGATGCCGAAAAGGCTGTCAGATACTTTAACAGATCTTTCATTGGTATGGCTAGGTTGATTGTGGAGCTCGCCAAACCTATCTACGACGTTGACGGGAGATTTTCAAAGAGACGCAAGCTTGACAGTCCGGGAAACGAATCGTTTCCACGCCAAGAAAGAGACCAGTTGAATGGTGCAAGACAGAAGCTAGTCTCTGCAACGACGGCTGAAGAGGATCGAAAGCTGCTAGGAGAGCCCAAACTAGACGAGTTTCTAGAGGCAATGCAGCAAACCTCCAAGTCAAAGACGTGGCGAAACGAAGAAATTCGCCTCTCGGACAAAACTCACGAAGCGAATAATAAAGCTGCAGAAGCCATCGCGGCTGCAGTTCAGAGCGAGGATGAGTATGAGCCGTTACCGCACACAAAAACAAAAGCTCCAAAGCAACAGGCAAGCATTACTTCGAATTTGCCAAGTCCACCTCAGTCGCCTGCTCGAGGAAACGATTGGAATGTAGGGCAAGGACTCCTAGGTGAGAGCGAAAACGCAAAACATGCAGATCTTCGACCTGCCCCTTCTGATGCAGATTGGCTACGATCCAGGACCAGTAGGCTACTGGGCCTCGTAGATGACGATGAAATCATTGAAGGGCGGCTCGAAGAAACTAATCAGCATCAAGATATAGGTAGAGTTGGCGATTCAAAGTACCACTCAGAACCGTCCAAGCCCCTGCAAAACCCGGAGAATGTTGAGAAAGCTCAGGATCAAGTCACAGAAGAGGCGCCGGCTATCCCCACTCCTGCTACTTCCGGCAATGGACGCCTGTTTGTTCGAAATCTCACATACACAGTTACTCAAGATGAGCTACGTATGCACTTTGAAAGTCTGGGATATGGGACCCCTGAAGAAGTACGTAAACGAGCATTCCATTTCAAGATACAATATTCGTGTGATGAACATCCTGATAGGGACAACTTATGCTTTGCAAATGATTATAACAGGTCGAAGTTCGTTGTAGATGCTTCCGAATTCTGAACCGAACATGATGTTTCCCAGTCAATCTGAGTTCATTTGTTTGTGCGGGCAAGAGCTGATTGGATTCACCAGGTACATATTCCCAAAAACTCTCGGTCTGGCAATAACAAAGGCTTTGCCTATGTCCAATTTGCCGACCCTGACGCTGCGTCGCGTTCCCTTGAAATTCTTGATCAGAAACCGTTCCAGGGCCGGTTGTTGCACATACTGCCTAGTGAAGCGAAGAAGCAGAACGGGCTTGACGAGTACGCGATATCAAAGCTCCCGCTGAAGAAGCAGCAACAAATCAAGCGGAGGACCGAAGCCGCCTCATCTACCTTCAATTGGAACTCCATGTTTATGAGCGCTGACGCTGTGATTTCCTCTATTTCTGATCGACTTGGGACCGCAAAAGCCGAGCTGCTAAACCCAACTTCTTCGCATGCTGCAGTGAAGCAAGCGCTCGCAGAGACGCATGTGATCCAAGAGACCAAATCTTATTTTAGTTCGCAAGGTGTTAACTTGGACGCTTTCAAGAACCAACAACGAGGTGATAGGGCGATACTCGTTAAAAACTTCCCGTACGGCACGAAGCAGGAGGAGTTGACAAAGCTTTTTGATACCTATGGTACCATAACAAAGATGTTAATGCCCTCTTCCGGCACAATCGCGATCATAGAATTCGATAATTCCATGCACGCGAGTGCCGCTTTCAGCAATCTCGCTTACAGAAGATTCAAAGACTCCCTGCTATTTTTGGAGAAAGCACCGAAAGACCTCTTCGATACAGACTCAGCTCAGTCTAAGCTTCAAGATGAAGCCAAGAGAACGAAAGCATCTGCCAGTGATCTTCTACACGCCGAAACAACGCAGGAGGCTCTTGAAACGTCCACTCTATTTGTAAGAAATCTTAATTTTGCTACTACCAATGAACGCCTGCATGAGGCATTTGCTCCCCTTTCCGGATTCAGGTCTGCTAGGGTTAAGACGAAAGTCGATCCAAAGAAGCCCGGTCAGGTCCTCAGTATGGGTTTCGGCTTTCTGGAATTTGGCACTGTTCGGGAAGCTGAAGCAGCTAAGGCAACTATGGACGGGTACAAACTCGATAACCATGGGCTTCTTCTACGCGGATCACACAAAGCAGTAGACGCAGCGCAAGAGCGCAGGAATGGGGATCGAGTCAAGAAGAAGGCCAATAGCAGAACGAAAATAATCATCAAGAATTTGCCGTTCGAAGCGTCCAAAGACGACGTACGGACGCTATTTGGAGCATTCGGGCATCTGCGATCGGTACGCTTGCCAAAAAAATTCGACAGTTCTACGCGAGGTTTTGCATTCGCGGACTACGTTACGGCTATGGAGGCGGAGAACGCGATGGAAGCACTACAAAGCACACATTTGCTAGGCAGAAGGCTCGTGCTTGAATTCGTTGCAGAGGACGCCATCGACCCTGAAGATGAGATTCAGAAGATGCAGCAAAAAGTAAGCAAACAAAGTAATAAGGTTGCGTTGCAGAAACTCATCTCAGGATCGGCCCGGAAGAGCAAAAAGCTGGTCCTTGAAGGGGGCGATGAGACTAGTCAGGGTCTCTGATCCCTTGGTCAGTGCGCAGGAACCACCGATTGCGGCTCCTCTGGACGCTATCAAAATCCTAGCTTTGCCATTCTGGCATCTTTTACTGAAAGGTAATTTCGGGAATTGACTCAGTGAGCCACCTGATTCAACATCCCCTTTTACTGTTCACGTCTGTCCAATTAGCCTTGTCCCAGTTGTCACCCATCATTCCTGGTTGCTTCGTCTCCTAGTGGTTTCCCCCTCTGAAGCTTCCCATTCTTGCCGTTCCTTGAGTTGCTAAGTCGAAGGCGGTATCCCTTGCTTCTGCTCCTTTGATTCTAAGGCTAAGACAAGATTTACCAAGCTAGCCATGACTCCTTTCTTACGGTGCAAGTGGCTTCCGTAAGGCTAAGTCTGTCTTATTGCTTCTTTGTTTAGTGCTAGCAACGTTGTACCATCTGATCGAAGTATAAAACCACCGTAGGCATAATTTGATTGTCATTTGATAATGAACTTCTGTTCTGTTCAGGTTCAGCATTTCTCAATACTACAATTTGCATACCTATGACTTTGACCGACATCATTCCTGGCTTTGTCATGGAGTCACGTCCACACCAACGCGTGCTCCCGTCGAACGCACCTCTTCTGGAAGCATCTCCGGCAGAGCAGTCGCAAATCGAAACCTCGAGTTTGCCTTGTGATGACTTCAACAACGGGCATGACTGTAGGATATGCAGCTGTCCTCATGTTTGGGCCCTATGTTTCCAACCCGACCACGGTGCGTTTGAGTGCCCCCGTGTCACCGACCAAGCTGTACTCCAAAATCCAGCAACTTTGCCGTCCACCAAATTTCCATATCACTGCAGACTCCCTCAGTATGGGCCTGGCGCCGCTCCGTTCTTCCAGAGGCAACATCACCATACCGCACAAGCGGCAATAAAACGAGAGCACACTAAACGAGCCTTCCATCATGGGCTGGGATCTGGCTCTCAGCAGCTCGATCGGCACACCATAGAACGCTTCACATTTGAACCTATCGAGTGGAGATCACCAAAGTATGTAACATATAGAAAGAAGCAAAAGCCTGATAAGGGCAGAGACAAGTCTGGCGGCATATGGACTGATAGGATAGAGTACGCCTTCCAGAAAGGTAAGATAGATGAGCACCTGTTCAGCACCTGTTCAGCACCTGTTCAGCACCTATGCTAAGCTTTTGTGATTCAGCACTTCGCTTATATGGCGGGCGAGGTAGGGCTAAGGATACCATATACCTACACAAAAAGAGTGCAGACGATTGCGGGGCGAAGCTGAGCGGCGGCAACGAATGGATCGCAGAGTGCATCTTCATTCAAACGGGAGAGATTATTGAAAGAAAGCAGGTATCGAGCCATATCCAGGTGCTCAAAGGTAAATTGGACGACAATTCAGAATGTTCGTATCCTATCCATCAAGAAATGGTGCGTTGCTGATCTCTCTAGGGCTTGAGTTGGTCAAGTATATCCCCTCTGATAGGAGAGTCAGGAAGAAAGACGTACGAGGCGTAGTTCAGGAGACTGAGCAATTGCTTCTTAAAAACGATTGCCTTGGATTGAGTCCAAGCTCTACACTCGACCTGTCATATCCAGGAGAAGTATTCTCGACTTCAACGCAAGGCCTCACTATTCGCTCTGCTTTCTTTGGCATGTATTTGATCGACAAACCACAAGATATTGATGGGATTCCCTCAAAAGAAAGCTCCCAGGCCCACCTGCGTTCGGGCCTACATCACACCTACACCACCATTCAAAGCGAAACGGCGTCAGCTCCACGAAGCTTCGACGACATAACAGAATGGCAGGCGGCGTTTCCTTCGTTCCAACCGTATGATGTTGATGGGAATGCGACGCCAGTGTTTCTCTTCGAAGCTGGTATGAGCCTTAGAGACGATCACATCCGGAAATCCTTGATCGAAATCGAGCTCTCGCTTGACGTAAGATCCGGGGGCCGCTATCAAGATTGGTATACCCAAACCCAGTACCGTGATCCGCGTGGAGTGTCTGAAGTTCGCCCTACCCCCATCCGCACAGTAACAGACAGCGGAGATATTGCCAGACTTCGCGATGTGACATTGGGAGCTAAGTACTGGTCCTGCCTCTTCTCACAGTGTTTGGAGCTTAGGATGGAAGTACTAGGAATGAAGAATCTGGAGGTAGAGCGACGCGCAGACAAAAATATGACAACCTTTTTTCGTCTAATAAAGTGGATGCAACAGCTTTGGGCAACCCCAGTCAATGAAGCAGGTCAGCCAAGGTGTGTAGCCACGATTCTTTGGAAGTTCGATTTGGTCGGCCGAGGAAAGACTGGTGTCACGAGCTGGCGCCAACTTGTTGCACCAGGGCTGCCTGTCAAGACACGATCATTACAGCTGAATGACATGGAGATGCCTTTGGTGCCTACCGCGACCTCTCAACAATGTATGAACAGTCTCGGGTCCAAAGTACATCAATACTTTGACGATCCAGATGAATATAAGACAACGTTCACGTCGATGGAGGAACAGTCGTTCGAACTTCTACCTCCTCCACCGCCACTATCAAGAGGAAGCTCCCCAGAGTCCATTTTCCAGACTGACATTGGCTCTTCATATCCTTCGTCTACTTCGCCGTCTTTGCGGGCTTTCATACCTCAGATTCGGCCTCCAATACAATTCGACGGTCAAGATATTTTCGTTCAGCCATTGTCTACTGATGCATACACCTCTTTTGATAGTGTTTCGTCTCAAGATACTGCTTGGAGTTTTGACTCTCAAGATAGCGAGCTTCTTTCCCATGATACTGCATTGATTAACGCAGGAGAGGAGGGGTTTAATGCTGGCCACAATCACCATCACGTACGAGGCCACACGCAGCGGATGTATGAGACTTTTCTGGAGCTTTCCGAAATGGGGACTCAAAATGCTGCCCAAGAAATAGAAGACGGTACAATGATCGGTATCCCACACGATCTTGCTGGTGGAGATTTCCAGATCTCGTTTGACGACCTCCCACAGAACCTAGGTTTTCATAACGACTCTAGTATGAACGCAGCCTACATGCTGCAACAGCTCCAGAGCCATGGCATTGAAAGTTCCAGCGATATCACTCATCCTGACCCACAGACCATGATAAAAGAACGGCTCGACAGGCTACAACGACAACATTTTGACGATTTACAACAAGGTCGTGTAACCGAACTCTCTAACTACGAGGGTGAAATAGAAAAAGACAAGATCTTGGAACCCACATCAGACGATTTAGAGACACAAAAGCCACTGTCGTCACCGTACTACTCGCCTCTCACAAACAGTGAAGGTCCTCTCGAAAATAGCCAAGTTGAGGAACAGGAGCCACGCGTGAAGCAGGAAGACGACCAAAACGATGAGCATGCACAATATGCAGCGTCACTTTCTCAATCACATGAAGCTGCGGACCAAGAGTACTATGCATATGATATGGGACAGTCGAAGCCTGACGACCCGATCAACGAACAGCGATTCAAGCAATTTTCAACCCCACATGAAGAGCTCCTTCACGATGCGCAGCTGCAGGAAACCCAAGCTTTAAAACACTACGACCTTGTCGACGAGCACAATTCAATCTCCGTTCAACCACTACCCCATCAACAGCAGCAAGAGAAAGAAATGAACGAAAACAAGCATTCCAATGGAGTCAACGAACAGCAAGGGCAAGTGTCACAAGGATTGAAGCAAGACGACCACATCGACGAATCCCAACTCATCGACTTCTCCTCCTTAGATTATCATGCACCGATTTTCCATTCCCTTGACGGCCAACTGGAGGAGTACACTTCACCGTACCAGGATGATGTCGATGTTTCGGCTGGGCAGAGCCCGTTTGTGGATGATATGCAGGGGTGGGAACATGTTGAGGACTTTATGCGGCAGGACAATGGTAATACTTGCGATGGGCCAGAGGACGAGGCCGCTCATTAGGATTGAGTTCATGGAGGTCCTTTGGTGCGGTGTTTGGGTTTTATTTCAGAGCGATGTTGGAGCGTGTGGTGTGTCATTCATTCAAGGGGTCCCCTACCACGGATTTGTTGGGTTGAGAAAAAGCTCGGTAGAAGTAGAATGAGAAGTTGGCTTATGTTAAAACTGTTCGGCTTATTAGCTGGAGGCAATACTATTGCAAAGTTCGTCTGAACATCTTGGTTGACGAGCTCTTTTTTCAGCATTGCTATCAGCAGACCTTCAATGAAAAGGATTTATGTAACAGCTTTGAGAGCGAAATATGTTAGCCTTTGGTAATACAAAACACTGCATCAAACTCCATGGAGTGCTACGCTTAAAAGCTTTCCAGTCAGTAGATGCCTGATCGCGCCATGAAATGCTTCGGCCTGCCTCGTGTGCAATTCTTCAATGCGTCTCCTTCGCCAGTCCCCCCGTAACGCCCGGTGTGATAGGCGCCTTCTTCTCCATATTGGCACCACCACCCTCAGCCTCAGGCTCAGCAGCGAACTTCTTCAGATCAGCCATACTGATGCCGTTCTCCAATGCGGACTGGTCGGTCGCATGCAGGAACACTTTCGGCACGACAGGGTCTTTTTCGTCTTTCGCAGCGCTCAGTGCTTCCTTCCATCGTGCGGTACATAGACACCATTTACAGCCTGGTTCTAGCCCAATCGAGCGCAGGTTGTTGCCGCGAGAGGCAGAGAAGTCGAGAAATTCTTTTGATACAACACCTGAGATAAGGTTTAGTGCATGGTTCAAGATCGTAGGTCATGAATGTTGAAGATGTTGAGGTGAAGACAGGGAATTGGAGGAAGCGAAGCTGTAGACTTGCCTGCCACTGCGTGATTTCCACCATCTTCTGGGCCGACTCTGCAGTAGCCATCCCGGTAGAACCCCGTCATGGGTTGTTGCGAAAATAAGGCGAGCGGCTTCTTGAAGACTGTAAGATCGGGTCAGTAAGTACGCAAAGAAAGGGTCTCTATGACGAATAATAAGAGTATCATGGTGCTTTCATACCATTAAAGTGATGGTTGCTTGGTTTGGTAGCCATCGTAGAGTTATCCGAATCCGAGCTGATGGCGGCGCCTGGAGAGAAGTAGAGTTGGTAAGTCACTGCAAGTATAATCGCAACGAAGGAAAGCAATGAAAATGCGCTCCTTAAGCTAATATATTGCTGTGATCTTGTAGATTCTGGCATCATACCTGGAAGAGTGAGACGCAGGTACATCTGAATGACGTCGATACTTGTCTTATCGATAAAGCTGGGGGTGACGGAATCTTCGCTTGCCCCTATCAAGCCCCTTTATGAGCCACTGTGCTGAACGATCTCACAGCACACCCTCACCACCAATGATGTGATCCAGACCTCTTCAACTTCAGCTTATGCTTGACAGAATCATGAGGAACATATAGTACACGCAGTGGCTATGCTGTCATCGCTATTAGACTAGAGTAAACACTGTAGTTCCGTAAGGTTATGACGCAATACCTAGAATCCCTACGCTACGGATTTTCGTGTATCAAAAAAAAAAAAAACAGATGGCTTCTGGTTTGAAGTCCCAATGTCATCGAGTTTCCTCCAGTACCGTTCACGCATGGGTCATGCTCCACATTGAGGGAGGTATCATATCTAATCATATCCAAAGTCGCTGTCTTTCTTCATGACGGCAACCGAAGCTAAAGTACTAAGCAGCGACTACCACGCATCTCTAATCTCTTCTTTGATTGCCGTCAAACGGTCGTGCATTTTCCAAAGCTCGGCAACTGTTTTCGGGTCTGGGTCGTCTGTCGTCCGTAGTTGGTGATATAGTTGACTATATTTTGGATAGTATTGATCTTTGAAAAGCTTAGCTTTCTCAAGCACAGCAGCTCTTGATATCGTGGCCGGCGGAGGACTCGGGCTGTCGGAAGATGGAGGAGTGAGTTCACCTGTTCTTGGTCGTTTGGTTGGCTTTATGTGACCATTAGGCATTTTAGTAGCGTGACCATTTGGTAAGGCCTTGCTTGAGACCTGGTCACCTCCATCCATTTCAGTAGCCTTGCGTTTCAATGTCCGTTGTGATCCATTTAGAGTATTGCTTGAAATATCCTTCTGACTTGTGCTCTCACGCTCCTTCGTCTCGATGAGGGACGTTGATGAAACGGAAGAGTGGGGATGTTCATCCATGTTGGAAACATTCGCAGGAGGGGATGATGCGAGTGGAGACGGCTTGTGAGGAGAACTTGTGTTGCGTGACCGTGGTGATTTCTTCTCCATTGGTGTGCTGCCTCGTGTCCCTTGAGAATCTTCAAGCTTTGGACCTAAATCTGGGGTGGGGACTCTTGGTTTCTGATGAGGAGTCTTCTGGGCGACGTTGACATCTCGTTTACGCGGGCCATTCGCTGACTTCGTATCCCGCCTCTCAGGGACTCGTTCACTAGGCCTGGGTTTAACTGATCCAACCGTAGCGGAAGTCTTGGAAGGCTTAGTGGAGTTTTTATTGGCCTTATCCTCAGACGTCTCGATGTCATTTTTCTTCGTCACCACGGCAGGCTTTGGCGTTCTTGGTTTGGGATCATGATGCGAAGCGTGGCTCCCAATTTCTTTCTCGCTTTTCTTTGCTGTCTGTGTCGGTCTTACCTCAGTTTCTATGGACTCTTTAAGCCCATCCTCTTCGTCTGAGTCATGTACGAATTCGTTTGAAAGCGGTGCACTCGCTTTCTTGACTCCCTTGTTGACTGCAGGATGACTTTTCTTTTCCTTCTCCACCGCTGCACTTTTCTTCGGACCCTTCGATAGAAGACGTTTCGACTGCGCCTCCTTTTCACTAGCTCTTTTCTTCTTTGCTACTTCTTGCGATTTGGAGCGGCCAGCAGGTTGTGTACTCTTCACTGTAGCTCGAGACTGACGCTCATCTTCGTTTTCCGGCGATCGCTTGCCTGAGTCGTCTGAATTATGGACATGGATCCTTGGGGTACTGCTGTGTTGGATGGGACCCTTGTTTAGGTGGTTCAGTTTGGAGAGTGATTTCCCTTTTCCTCTTTCTTCTCTCTTAAGTAGCTTCTGAAAGATGGGGTCCTGTGAGGAAAGGCGCATGCGGTCAAAAGCAGACACGGCTCGCTCAATAGCGGCTGTTCTTTGCTCGGCATCTGGGTACGGGAACTGCCACACGTCCAGCTCCTTGAAGAACGCATCTTTCAAAGTCCACTTGCCCTCGTTGACAGACTTGCCCACTTTCTCTAGGACAAAAAGTGCATCTTCTTCTCTGCAACTCAGCTGCTGAGCAACTTTTCCTGTTGATAGGCAACGAGAAGCAAGAAGGTGAATCAAAGGCTTCCTTATTGCCTGGTGTCTCGTCACGACATTCCGACCCTGGGGCAAAGTTGACTTCGGTATGGGTTTAGAAGAGACTGGTGGGCGGCGAAGAGGACCAACTGCGGGGCTGGAAGGCATTGAGCGAGTGATTGAATCTTTGTTCTTCTTGAGGAACGACAGTGAGCTTCCTTTACTACTACCTTGCTTGAGACTAGCCACTGTTTGCTTCTTAGGTGGTGGTAGAGAAGACGAGTCTGGAAGAAATTTGATCCTTTCAAAATCAGTACGAGGTGATATAGGTGAAGAGTGAACTCAAGGCTTACTTGTTTGATTGCTTTACCTGTTCGGCAGACGCTAATGAGCTCTGGAGAGTTGCAAGGGCGTCGTCAACACCAGCAAGGTCTTTCTCCGCTCTCTGTAGCAATTCCAGCTTGTGACTTAAACAGCCATTAAAGTCGACTTCATGAGGGTTCTCGAACAGACAACTGTAAAATGAAGTAGGACATGTGATAGGGTCTGAAGAGAGAGCTCGATGTCTATTGCCATAGTGAAGTGACTATTGAATGACACTGAGCTTATTGCCTTTGTGAATTGTGTCGAGGTGTGTCAAGCTTACTATTGTCTTTCCGAATGACAGCTGCGGAGCTCGCCCTTGACGTGCAGCCTTCATTAGGTCATGTAGCATGCCATTCTCCAAGTCCAATTGTATAACTTGGGCCAGGTTTACATGGCCCTCAACTGATTCATTGCTTGGGCTCGAGGGCAGGAGGAGCCCTTCCTCAGGAACCTGGATTGCTGTCATGCTGGAGATAGAAGACCAATCTGGCTCCCAAGATGTAGCGTAGAGATAGCTATCTAGCTTGTGGAACGGTCAATGGGCTCTTGTGCCACCGCAGACGGTATGGCAGGCGGAGTCCGGATGCTGGTGAAACATGAGGCTGGCCGTAGGAATCCGCAGGGACTTGGCGATACTGAATTGCTTGTATGACAGAGTGCTCTATCCCTTCATTGATCGGATGAGCTCGACACTGCGATGGTAACTGACTATGGGCATGGCCTTGACAGTGGCGGAGGAGTCCAAGCGTATTGGGGAATGGTGAACAATGAAAGTATGAAAGAGCTGGGAATAGTGTGAAGCGGGCAACTACATGCGTGGGGCACGCGCCTCAGGCGGCCTTGCCAAATATGACACGACTATGACCGTAAAAGGTTTCGGCCCACACCCTCTTCATACAGAGTCCCATTAGGCCAAAATCAATAATGGAAGTACTTGTTGCGAGTTACTATGGAATCCCTTTGGGCTCGATAGAGACGCCGACTATGCATATTCTTCACGTGCGAGCTCTACTGATAGGCACAGATTGCATCCAAGCAGCCGAGCAATTCTGCAGCTAAATAAGTAGGGTAGGTAGGCCTGCAGTGCGGGTTGCTTTTAGGGACACCGCATGCTTGGTTGCTTGGTAGTCTACCCTTTCCCCGTTTTCCCCTCCCAGACTTTCCCTTAATATCCGCAACTCTGGTAGGGAAACCAAAGTGATCTGCGTTCGCTACATTATCTTCTCTTCCTCTCTGCAAAGACGTAGTCTCTCAATCTCAGTCTCACAGTGAATATGTTTCAAGGCACGAGACCCTGGACGGCGAGTGACCCGCCTTCGTGTCATCATGCCACCAAGCCGGATCGACAAGTCTCAGAGATGGCTTTCATCTCCAATTGGAAGTCAAAGGCGAGTTGGAGGGGCGTTTGCTTTCTCTGCTTCGTTGGACCTCTCGCTCTAAGAGCGGCCCATGCCTCTCCGGAAAAGCCTACACCAATAGGCACGCATAGGGCGCCATGGAGGATGATCCGCAGTAGCAGACGCCCTAGAGCAGGCTAGAGTTCCTAGGCGAGGTACCGTCTTTGTCAGCCGAGGACGCCGAAATCTCTGTTCTTGACTCAGGACCCCCCCATGGACATTGTCGGTGAAGATCCAACAATTAAGGAAAGCTTTCTAAATTTTGCTGCTCAATGGTCATTGATTAGAACGGTTGATCATACCTTTCGTAATGATAACTACTTCCGAGACAAGCGAATTCCTGTGCCTCGCCGGCCGGACGTTGAATTGCACATGCATCCCCATACGCTGGGCCGCCGGTGCTACTGGTTCCCAGCTTGAGATTGACTGATTTGCCGCTCCATTCATTGAAAACGACGGAACAATAAGTATGGTGTGCATCATGTGTGACCCTCAAGCACGTGTCAAACTAAACGGGTCTCCTCTTCGGACGTCTACTGAATCGCAAGTGTTTGATCTTGGAACTACTTCATACGGAATTAGTCAAATACAGATGGAGGTTCATGCGCCTTCAAAAGGCTGGTCTTGATTTCCCTCTTCCTCTTCCTCTTCCTCTTCGTCAAGGTACGGTACAAATCTGAAATCGACGAAGCTGACTCCGCTCGACTTTCCCTCTTGGTCCACCTCGATCATGAATTGCAAACTCAGAACGCCTTGCTCGTCACTTCGTAAGCTGACCTTTGTAGCTGCCGCCATTGCCTTGCTTGCACACTTGACTAAAGAGTAATTGTAAGAATTGACTGATGACTTGGAAACTTGGAATGTCTCGAGCAGCTGAGGATCCTTGCTGAATTCTACTGTAGCAGAGCCCAACGGACCGGTAGATGACAGAGTAAAGTATGGGGCTCGGGGAGACGACGCTATGGTCAGGCGAGTGGGTGAAGAGGAGGATAGCTCCTGAATCGCATCATGTAGCCAGCTTGATCTCATGATGATCTTCTGCATCAAAGTGTCTTTCTGCAAGGGAATCTCTTCGTCATAGGATGGCTCGTAGGTCGTGAGCTCGCATGTGGTTGTCACGCCAGCCTCTTCAAGAACGAGACAGAGCGGATCTCCTATCGCTTGATAAGACAAATGGCAGAGGCCAGTCATTCCAATGGCGGCGCGAGGGTCAAAGGCTGTGTTGTTCATCCCACTGCGGGACGACCAGGAGTCTTTAGAATTCCTATCACTGATCCCCAGAATCTGGAGGGTCTCAAGCAAAGACAATAGCGATATCGTAAAGGCAGGCACGTCGTAATCGTCTTCTTCATCAACTTGCTGACCCAGCTCCGGAGTTGGGGTTTGCACAGTATAAGTCGTAAAAAGCGCTCTATCCAGGAAAACGACAGCTTGATCGGACATCAGCAAATGCCACCAGTGTAATGGCACTGCGTACCCTGCATCACTCGTGACTCTTCCACTGCAAAGCGTATTCCATCCCTAGTAATCTTGACTTGTGCTTTATTACTGAAGCCCACACATCGCAGAAGGTGATAAAGCTGCCTCGCGGTAGATGACACCGCGATGAAGATTGGTGCCATGCCGTATCTCTTCCGTAGAGCTTGACGAAGCAGCCTGCAGTTCAAATTTGAAGTCGAGATATGGTAGTGATCAACACGAGCGGGCCAAATAAAAGGATGTGAACAGGCGACAAATGGTCTCAATTCATGATAATGTACATGATGTGTCGTTCTCTACGATGAAATAGTAGCAGTCTAAACGTAAACGCCGACAGCGCAGATCATGTAAACTGCTCCAAATCTTTCAAAGGTTAGCAACAGCATTTCGCCTTGTGATGATTGATGCTCACCCAAACGCCAGTGATGCAGGAATACCAAGCACAGGAACGTTTGTCAGTGATCGATCTACCGTGTGTAAGAAATAACATTCAAATAAACTGCCAATTGACCCTACTGAGTCCGAACAGTCCGGTCAATACGAATGCTAAGACTGTCAATTAATATTTCAGACAGCATGATCTGAGATTGCACACCTGTAAGAAGGAGAGTAGCGCCAACAAGGAACTGTCTCTCCTTAGGTATCACTGGATGAAAAGGACTTCCAGCTGCGGTTTCCCAGACTTCATTTAGCGACATTGGCGTGATGGAGTGCTGTACAGGAAAGTGCATGTACTGTGATCAACGGCAGAGCTTTAGCTGTCCTCAATCAGACCAAATCCTAGCTACCGATAAGCTTCAAGCTAGGAAAGCAAGCTAGTCCTCGACTGGCTCTAGCTGTTTTCAATTACGGGCCGCAACCGGTAGAACTATCCATCTGATAAGCACCCATCCAGATTCACAACAAGAAGAACCTATTTCGACCGTTTAACTTACTTTCTTGACATTTGCTCGCCACAATGGCGCCCATGATCCTAGAACGTGAGGTGTCGACCCCTCACTTTCCATCAATGGCTAACCTCTCCAAGACAACAAACGCAAGGCTGTAGATCAGCCTGACGGTGCAAGCCCCATCAAGCGTATTAAGGACTCCGTTTCCAGCACAGCAAGCCCAGAGACTGAAGGAAAACCAAGTATCATCGCCTATCCAGAGAAGGTTTACTATCATCTGTCTTATCACATTGGGCATCGGAGCTGATGTGTTTTCCTAGCCCGCTGTTTTAGAAGAGCGCAATGGAGACATCGAGTTCCGAGTTGTCAACAACGACAACACCAGAGAAAGCTGGATTATTCTGACTGGTCTCAAATGCATATTTCAGAAACAACTCCCCAAAATGCCAAAGGATTACATAGCAAGGCTGGTCTATGACAGGACACATCTCTCAATGGCTATCATCAGGAAGCCTCTCGAAGTCGTCGGCGGAATCACATATAGACCTTTTAATGGACGGGAGTTCGCTGAAATTGTCTTTTGTGCTATCTCTTCTGAGCAGCAAGTAAAGGGGTATGGTGCGCATTTGATGTCACATCTTAAGGATTATGTAAAAGCTACTTCACCGATTCAACATTTCCTCACATATGCGGACAATTATGCTATCGGCTATTTCAAGAAGCAGGGATTCACAAAAGAGATCACTCTCGAAAAGCCTCGGTGGATGGGCTATATCAAAGATTATGAAGGGGGCACAATAATGCAGTGTACTATGGTTCCACGAATCCGATACCTTGAGGTTGGGCGCATGCTGCTCAAGCAGAAAGAGGCTGTGGCGGCCAAGATTCGTGCATTTTCCAAAAGCCACGTCGTTCATCAACCGCCAAAGGAATGGAAGAATGGGCTGAAACCGATAGACCCACTGTCGATACCAGCCATCAAGGCCTCCGGTTGGTCCCCAGAGATGGACGAGTTAGCAAGACAGCCTCGACACGGACCGAATTACAATCAATTGCTGCATTTACTGAACGACATGCAAAACCACGGCTCCTCCTGGCCTTTCGTTCAGCCTGTTAACAGGGATGAAGTAGCTGATTATTATGACGTTATCAAGGAACCCATGGATCTAGCAACCATGGAGGAGAAGCTGGAAAGGGACGCTTATCCAACGCCAGAGGACTTCATCAAGGACGCCAAGCTCATCTTCGACAATTGCCGGAAGTACAACAATGAGAACACGCCTTACACAAAGAGTGCGAACAAGTTGGAGAAATATATGTATTCTCAGATTAAGGCTATTCCGGAGTGGTCGCATTTGACGGAATAAGGTATTTCAGATTTTGGTGGTATTAAGTGGCGGAAGCATGAACATATGATACCCAAGTCGCGTTTACAATTCATGAGCCGTTATTTCGACTTAGATGAGGGATGTGAGATATGGTCGCGTTAGCTCTCTAGTAGCTTGCAATTCATCTTCGGTCTTTGTCCCTGTTGGACTTTCAGTGTCATGTCACATGCATATCCCGAGACTATATGATCATGTCAAGCTCCTCGCTGACTCCGTGCCAGCCAGCATCTCATAAATGCATCTCCGCGCATACTTTCGCTTCTACCTCTTTGAGGCCCGCCCAAACAACCCGCCGCCTCTCTTCGCATTCCTGGTCTTCGCTCCATTCCCTATACTGCCCTCATCGATCTCCATCTCCTCGTTATCTTCACCCACACCCCGTTTTCCAGCAACTTTGCCCTTGCCATTCTCTTTGTCCTCCAATAGCTTCGCTACAGCCTTCTCATTCGCTTGCTCCCGTCTCCGCTCTTTCAAAGCTCTGCGTCTGATTTCGGTGACTTGTCCTTCCAGCTCCGATAGTACACCAACGCAACGCTGATCCCAGTCATCCAAGACAGATATCATTTGCGGTACACTTCCTGGTCTCAGATCGCGCAGCGGAGCGACTGAGCTGACATCCACGCGCTGGCTAAGAGTGTTGAGCTTGGCCGAGAGAAGGCCGGCATAGATGGTACTGATTACGAGGTCTTCGAGAGCACGAACTGAGGGGATATCGAGGTATTCTTGGAGATGGTGGTAGGTCAGTAGGTGGGGTGTCATTGCTAGGGTGAGAAGGGAGAGCTGGCGGAGTTTGAGTGCTTGGGCGTCTGATAATTTGGGTAGATTGGGAGTTGCTATTGCGCGTCAGTCAGAGAATCCCGTAACAAGAGCTCACCAAGGTGTCTTACATGTGTAATCCTGCCATGTACCCCATGAGAAGATTTGGAGAAGTGTGAAAGAGGCTGCATGTTCTGGTGGAGCATTTTGTAGTGCCTGTATGTTAGGACTTTGAAGAAGCTCGGCAAAGACAAAAGCGTTAGGAGCTGCAGTGGCTTGCGCTACAACTTGGGTAGCTGCTTGGGTTGCATTTGCGGATTTGGCGAGAGCAATGTATGGCTCGACTGCATTGAGAGCTTTCTGTTGTGCCTGATCCATAATGCTGGCGTGAAACAGGTCCTTGAAGAAACAGGATACTAATCTGAGGAGACCACCATAACTAGGGCAGTCGTCAAGGCGAGAGGCTTCACAACCGAACATAGAACGTGCAGAAGCAGGGCAAACTTTTACTTTAACATTATCTCATTGACCGTTGACGCATGACGGTTTAGATACACACTAATGTCACGCTAACCCGAGACCCCAAAAAAACATCATTTGAAACATCCTAATTGGGCCGACCTAGACCGAGCCAATGGATTCTGACAAAGCCGTGAAAGGGCTCACCCCCAATGCAAGCTCCGCATTGTCGCTGACACTCTCTCTTTGTACTTGTTGGCCTCTGTTTCGATCTCTTATTCCCTATACCTCTGTACCTCGAACAATCATGATTGTACGATATGACCCGCAAAGAGTACTGCGTCTACACCGCTCAGGAAGCACTTTAAAGTAAATTGGCACTTGAATACGACCTGTTATACCCGAACCTCCTTTGTCTGACAGCCCGCTACAATGGTGGACTCAACACATATGGCGACCACTACACTACGCGTGCAAGGGATGACGTGCGGCGCCTGCACTTCAGCCGTCGAAAACGCCTTTAAGGGTGTCCAGGGTGCAGGCAATGTTTCTGTCAGTCTGACTATGGAGCGCGCAGTGGTGCAACATGACCCAGCTAGGCTATCTGCCGAATCTGTGAAGGACCTAATAGAGGATCGGGGATTCGATGCCGAAGTCCTAGCAACGGACATACCTATCAGTCTAAATACGAACAATACCTCAGGCGATCCGACTCCGACTGCAGAGAGCAACTTGTCTACGACGACGCTGTCGGTCCAGGGAATGACATGCGGCGCATGCACTTCTGCTGTAGAGGGGGGCTTCACAAATGTCGCAGGTGTTAGATCCATGAGCGTCTCACTGCTGTCCGAGCGCGCAGTGGTCGAGCATGATCCCTCGGTGATCAAGCCAGAAGCCATCGCTGAAATTATCGAAGACCGTGGATTCGACGCTACAATCATAGAGACTAGGGCCTCACCTAGTCCGACGAATCTAGGTGCCCAGTCTACGGGCGCCGCCAACCATGCGAGTAATTTCTATACAACGACAGTCAGCATAGAAGGGATGACTTGTGGATCCTGCACCTCGGCGGTCGAAGGAGCCTTGAAGAATGTTGATGGCCTCATACAATTTAACATCAGTCTACTTGCCGAGCGGGCAGTGATCATACACAGCCCTGAGAAACTGGCTACGGACCGTATTGTCGGAATTATCGAAGACGCAGGTTTTGATGCAAAGGTACTCTCATCGCAGCGGAACAGTCTGGACCAGGAAAGTCCCATCCGGACATTTCGCTTGAAGGTGTTCGGGCTACCTGACTCCGCATCTGCAACGGCGCTGGAGGACAATCTACGCTTGTTGCCGGGCATCTCATCAGCCGTAGTCAGCTTGCCAACTTCTCGAGTCAATGTGAGCCATGTTCCCTCTAAGACGGGGATACGCGCGATTGTGGAAGCTATCGAGAATTCTGGATACAATGCACTCCTCTCTGACAGTGATGATAACAATGCTCAGCTCGAATCTTTGGCAAAGACCCGTGAAATTCAGGAGTGGCGGCATGCTTTCTGGTATTCCCTCTCCTTCGCTGTACCTGTCTTTCTGATTGGTATGGTCATACCCATGTGTATACCCCGATACGACTTTGGATCTTTTAATCTTTATATTCCCGGGTTGTATCTCGGAGACCTCCTTTGTCTGATTCTCACAATCCCCGTCCAATTCGGGATCGGAAAGCGATTCTATCTCTCATCCTACAAGTCTCTGAAACATGGCTCACCTACCATGGATGTGCTTGTGACGCTGGGTACATCGGCTGCATTCTTCTTCAGCGTCGCTGCGATGGCAGTCTCAATCCTCATACCTCCCCACAACCGACCACAAACAGTATTTGAGACAAGCACGATGCTGATCAGTTTCATTACTTTGGGGCGTTATCTCGAAAACAGAGCCAAGGGTCAAACCTCGAAGGCTTTATCTCGACTCATGTCACTAGCACCCTCCATGGCGACAATCTATGCTGATCCAGTTGCCGCTCAGAAAGTGGCGGAAGAGTGGGACGAACCATTTGCCGCCACAAATGAGAAGCCAGGGGCATTTTCGGACGAGAAAGCAAGCTCTACCCTGGAGGAAAAGGTCATCCCAACAGAACTCATCGAAGTCGGTGATGTCGTAGTGCTACGACCAGGCGGGCAGGTTCCAGCGGACGGCGTAGTGACTCGTGGCCAGAGCTATTTCGAAGAAAGCATGGTGACTGGAGAAGCTGCACAGATCATGAAAAGACCAGGTAGCGAGCTAATGGCCGGAACGGTCAACGGCACAGGCCGTATTGATTTCAGGGTAACTCGAGCTGGGCGCGACACGCAACTAAGCCAGATAGTCAAGCTCGTACAGGAAGCACAGACCAGTCGAGCTCCTATCCAACGTATGGCCGATGTTGTGGCTGGGTATTTTGTGCCAATAATCATGGGCCTCGGGCTATTCACATTTGTTACATGGATGATCTTGAGCCATGTCTTGCCAGAAGACAAGACACCAGAAATATTTCGCAGACCGGAGAGTGGCGGCACCTTCATGATCTGCCTCAAGCTTTGCATATCAGTAATTGTATTTGCATGCCCTTGTGCTCTAGGTTTAAGTACACCAACCGCAGTGATGGTTGGTACGGGAGTTGGTGCCGAACATGGCATTCTTGTTAAAGGCGGGGCTGCCCTGGAAACGGCTACAAAGGTTACCCATATCGTTTTTGACAAGACTGGCACTTTGACTATGGGTAAAATGAGCGTTGCTGACACACATTTGGAGCAGAGCTGGGTGAATGATGACGAGAGGCAACGACTGTGGTGGTCACTCGTTGGTCTGGCGGAGATGAGCAGCGAGCATCCTATTGGCAAAGCCATAGTCCACGCTGCCAGGTTCAACCTACGAATCGGCAATGACAGCATGATTGATGGCAACGCCGGCGATTTCAAAGCCCAGGTCGGCAGCGGCATCTCTGTAAGCGTAGAGCCGGCTACATCTACGCCAATGAAGCGCTACAACGTCCTCGTCGGAAACACAGCGTTCCTCTCTTCTGAGGGTGTTAGGTTGCCTCCAGATGTGGAGACATTGCCCGCTACACCCTTGTCCGCTAAGTCGTTGGATCGTCCTCCTACAGGCACAACACAGATTTATACAGCTATCGATGGTGTCTACGCGGGACGATTGTCGCTCGCTGATAGTATCAAGCCATCTGCCTCAGCAACAATCATTGCACTAAGCCGACAAAACATTGTGACGTCTCTTGTCACCGGCGACCAGCGGTTGACAGCGCTGGACGTTGCAAGCCAAGTCGGAATAGCAAAGACGAACGTTCACGCTGGCGTCTCGCCTGATGCGAAGCAGCAGATTATCAAAGACATCCAAGCTGGTGGTACTGTCGTAGCCATGGTTGGAGATGGCATCAATGACTCACCTGCTCTCGCCACTGCAAACGTGGGCATTGCTCTCAGCTCCGGCACAGACGTCGCGATGGAGGCAGCAGACATTGTTCTCATGAGGCCAGAAGACCTGCTCAGTGTTCCTGCCGCACTACATCTCTCGCGAACTATCTTCCAACGTATCAAACTCAACCTCCTTTGGGCCTGCCTCTACAACCTAACTGGTCTACCTTTCGCCATGGGTCTTGGCTTATTGCTTCCAGGCCACTTTATGCTTCCACCAATGGCTGCAGGCGCAGCGATGGCAGCCAGTAGTGTCAGCGTGGTAGGCAGCAGTCTTCTGCTGAAGTTCTGGACTCGCCCCAAATGGATGACGACGGAGAAGTTGGAGACTCTAGGCATGAAGGACGCTAATCTGAAGGATATGAAGATGGCACGCGACAGCTCGTTTGCTAGTTACTTCGGCCTACAAGCTGCCAGGCGCATTGTAGGCAGGAATTTAGGCAAATCTAAGACCACGAACAACGGATATTTGCCTTTGCAAGAAGTTGAAAATGTATAATATGTAATATTGGGTATGATGCGGTGATGAGCTATGACAGGGTTAGCGATGGCGCTCTCGAAGGACGAAGGATTGGACATATAGACCACGCATGGAAGTGGCTTGAATGCATGCTAACAGTTGCAATATACCTTGTCTTCTCTCTTCATCCTTCATTTTCTGCGTCTTTCAGCATCACACGCTACTGCTTAAAGATGTCAGTGTATTTGGCATGACGTAGGGCGAGCTAAGCTTTGGACAATTCAACGTTCGTCAACACCAACGTTCTTTATTCGCAAATCTTCTAAATGTACAACAGGCTAGTCGATTCTAACATGATGGGGCACTAGCCTTGAATGGCGCCAACATCGCAAGCTCCTTCTCGGAGAAATCCAGCAGTCCTTGTAGGCCCCACATCCCTACCTTTCCCAAGAATCTGCCCCATTGACATGCTTGTGCAAAAGGTCACAGACGCCCGACAGCCGCGAAATGTTCCTTCAAGACCTGCCCAGCTTCTCCAACGCCAGTCTTCTCGCTTTGTCACTGTAGACAACATTCTACAACATGCCTACGATATACCTTCAATGCAGCAGCGGGAACCCAATCCAACAAGACCTAGAACTCCTCGAACTTCCAGTGGCAGACCTTCGGATCCCAGGCTCGCGGGGCGTATGGTGCCCCAGCATCTCCCTCCAAGAAGTACAAAGCTCAGCGAGAAGCTTGTGCTCTTGCCTGAGACTGCGGCAGAAGAGGCCGAGCTAGAGGAAAAGGCAGACTACGACGAAGACAATGAAGAGGCACCTACAAGAGACGATGAAGAGATCCTCCGCAAGACAGGTGGTAGGAAAGGGAAGAGCTATGCCGAGCGCCTGCCGAAGGCTAGGAGAGCAGAGAAGCTATCACGAGTCACGGCTTATTGCACTGCTCAAGCCTACAAATTGAAACCTACCGCCGCCTTCCTCAAAGACCGCCACGTAGGCAGGATAAAGCTTTATGACGATTGTCTGTATGTGGTCTACCATCTGCCTCTGCTGCCTGGTAGCGAAGGGTACCGTGTCAGGAGCAGTCCAGCTTTGAAAAGTGCGGGAGGAAAGACCGTCTTGGACGAAGATATAGAACGGAGTGAGATCCGCGACTATGGGGAAGGCTATTTCGAGGAAGCTGGAGGGGACAGCTACGCTGTCCAAGGGGAAGGGGAAAGCCCGCAACTGGAGCAAGAACAAGGCAATGAAAACGCACCCCCACGAGAAGAGAGACTAATTGAGGAGTCACCGCCACTAACGTCTTCGAGTCCAGCAAAAGCATCCCTTGACGCTCTGTCTTTTGCGGAAATGTTCGTCTTCTCTTATGGCGTTGTAGTGTTCTGGAATTTTACAGAGCGGCAGGAGAAGGATATCTTGGCAGACTTGACATTCTCCGAGTCCGACACGGGGATGCCTCTGCTGATACGCGCCCAGACAGAGGACGACTTCGAGACAGAAGAGTTTCACTTTGAATACTCGCCTGCTATACCACGACCGCGGATCTTCAATGACATGATCACGCTTCGAAGCGGGGATCATATGATCAAGCTCGCTATGGCTCATGCCATCGCTCAAAGTACGAAACTATGCTTCTTTGAACAGCGCATGGCGAACCAGATGTTCGAGGCGCAGCACGTACCTAAGCGGTTGGCCCTGGAGGGGAAACTGGGCCTGAAGCGCGAAGAAGTGCTGAGAATATTGGGCGCGCTCTTCAAAAGCCGGGTTGACGTCAATCTGTCTTCTAACGTCCTGGATGTGCCAAATTTCTTCTGGGAGAGCGAGCCAACGCTGCATCCGCTCTACTACGCGGTCCGAGAGTATCTCGAAATCAAGCCTAGGATACAGGTGCTCAACGAACGATGTCAGGTCTTTCTGGACCTTGCAGAAATCTTGAGCGATTCGATCTCGGACAACAAGATGTCTCGGCTGACATGGATCATCATTGTCTTGATCATTCTGTCTATCCTTGTTACTTGCTCCGAGGTTTTCCTGCGATTTGGTCTCCTGTCGAGTCACAGCACCAAGGCTAGTAGTCTAGCAAAGTGTGTGGTGAGCGGGCATAGTGAGCTACTGCGATGATACCCATGTTTGTTTGCATAGATAAGGAGATGGACAATGAGTTATGCTGTACATAATACCACATTGACATTTAGGAAATGATATCATATTAAGATTCAGTTGTTGCTACTTGTGATCTCTAAGCAGAGTTGCTCACTACGAATAAGGACTTACGGAATCGCTATTGCTGCCACTTAGAACGCGGGCAAAAAGTGAGAGTTTTTAATACAATATCGAAACAAGGCTAGCACGGCACCGTAAAACGTGTAAAAGACGCTAGTACTGTTGTGGTTAGCCGCAGCCTGCGAAATTACGAGAGATTGAGACGCCTGCCACCTCGATCTGCTCCATCCCAGCATCCCAGCATCCCACCTCCCAACGCGACAATTGACTCTATATCACACAAACAGCCTCCAAGATGACTGTTGACAGGAGGAAGCAGTAGAACTGTGCAGCGAGCACCGTCGATTAGCCGAGATCACCTTGCTCTACGGTCGCAAAATTGGACAAGGTTTAAGGGGACGAGCATCAACTAATTGCGCGGAGGCTCAAATTCACTGTCACATTGACAAGAATATACTGCTATATATTGCAAACACCGCCGTGTACCTATCAATTGGAGACCAATCATGGCGTCCCCAACACCTTTCGCAGAACCTCGCGATCGACTTCCTACACTATACGAAGTCCTTAGCCGCCGCACGCTGCCACCGGTAGACCTTTTCTCTTTTTACATTTACATGCGAGATCAGCAGAGATCAGTTGACTATCTGGACTTTTGGTAAGCTTCCTGACTTGGCTGTGGGAAGGATTCTCAACAGTCACTGACTGTGTTCACGATAGGCTCGATGTTTCTCAGCACATGTCACTTTGCCGGCACTATGTCAAAGAGCTCAGACGGTCCGTCCTTGTCGATACGCCCGATATGGAGAAGCACGGCTCGAAGCGTTCATCTTATATACTCGATCACATTGGTGACATGAATGATCCATCAGGTCCATCCCAAGATTTGAACCCTCATGAGAAAGCCAAAGATCAGAATCTGTCCGCTTGGCTACGTTCACCTGACAGCCATGTCAACGGAGAGGCCCGCCATTCTCCCCATAGTAGCATAGGGTCCCATCAACAGGGCACACGGCCATCTGGCGATCGCCCGTCGAATGGCACAGATCGAGAGCGCCCTCCCCGACCAAGCTTCATGACTAATGGCTCGCCTGGACATATTGACTCCGAATCACCCGCGCACACTGTCGCTAGAGCGGATATCAGAGCGAGTGCGGAAAAGATCCTTTACACTTACCTGTTACCGGGCTCAGAGCGCGAGATCATCTTGCCCCAGACCGTTTTGACGGACATTACAACGCAAATCGAGGAAGAAGGGCGTGATGATCCTGAAGTTTTCGACGCAGCTAAAGACTATGTCTTTCAAGCCATGGAACGGGACGCTTTCCCCGGTTTCCTCCGGGCGAAGGCTTTCGGCAATCTAGTGCCACCAAGTGCTTTCTTGAGACTGTGCTTAGGACTTCTCGGCATATTCGGCGGGTTTTGGGCCGGCTTTGCCTGTATACTACTTAATAAGCCCAAACACATCCGCTGCTGGGTATGTACAGCCATTCCTCGCGGATCATAATATACGCTGACGCGTGTGCTTTACAGTTGATTCTTCCCTTCACGATTGGAGTCTATGCATTAGCATCTCATCAATACTCTCTCGATCCAGTCCTGGCTCTTGCAGGCTCAAGCGAGTACACTTTTATGAACTGGTCTCGAGTAAAAGAACCCTATGTCCGACGGATGCTCATGAGGCGCGCTATCGTGGTGCTTTCCAGCACCATACTCATAGGCGTCTGTCTCATAGTGCTGTTTATCTTCGTACCAGGGCACCGGCTGTGAAAGCAGCTTTCATTCGATGACTTACGGCTTCAGTGTGATTATTTTCAGTAGGATACCCCTCGCGCAAACCAGGCGTTCTAAGGATCATCCCACGGCAGGGATGCTGGTCATACTAGTCATTTCACTTCGATCCCCAATCACCTTATGACCTACGAGATACTCCAAGCTGACAGTATTTGGGTAGCCGGGAGGAGAAAGCAGCGGAGACGGTGGTGGCTCGTGTGGGGAGAGGAAAAAGTGCTTTTATTGGCCTCCAGTCACGATGGCTCTCCGTTTAGGCACCTTGGATAGAAGATCCGTCTTCGTTTCGCTTCATGTAGCTAAGCTTAAGCTGACGGAAGTTTCGCTAGATCTTCGAACTGATCTGGTACAAGCTAATAGGTATATAATGGCTAATGCAAAAAGCGAAAAGTCAATGATTCTTCTTGATCTCCTTCGCACCACGCCTTCTATCTGCTACGCATCTCAGAAAACCCCATCCAAATCATCAACTGCCAGAGTAGGGTAACATTTGAAACGATCGTAGTACAGAGAATATCTCCACCAAGGCCCTTTAAATCTCCACCCACTATTCTACCGGATGATCATCAACATTCCTCAAACGATGCTCACGGGTAGCCCCATCACTCTACATTCTATCAGCAAACGAAGCTTTCTGTGAAGCTGCCATATCTTGACTCACATCCTTGGCTTCGAAGCACAAGCAGCTTTCGCCCACGGAACGCACCATTACGGCAGCATGTTTCCACAAATCAGTAGCACACCCACTCAGCATCCCCTCATTCCCACCATAGGAGGAAAAAAAATTCACATCACATACCTGCAAAAGCAAAAAAAGGTGAAGCACCACCCCCACCAGAGTAATCAGAATCGAATTATGCTCCCCTACCGCCTTGCTGCCTTTGCAAGCAACGAGAAAGAGAAGGAACACGCTGCGTATTGCACTAAAATGCTCCGCCCAAAAAAGGGCGTGCACGATCTTCGCGACGGCTCTCCCATAGAAAAACATTGCCATTTCCCCTCCCGCACCCGGAGGTGAGAGATGGGATCAAGCAAGTTTCCTGCGTTTCTGATGCCTAAGACGAATCGCGCCCATTTTCATGGGGGGCCCGTAAGGGCTGTACATGGCCGATTTCCCACGAAGGGGAAAAGGGCGATGTGTAGTGTGAAGATTACTCCGAATTTCTCATTTGCGTGAACCCCATGATGACCGACTTCCTGAAAGAGAAGAGGCCTGCAGGGTGATAGTGTCACGGGGACAAAATCTGTTTGTGAGCAAAGAAACGCAGCTGTGGTGGTGGTGGTGCTTGAGAGGAGAAAGGACAACGGCGAGAAAGAAAAGGTTGTGGGAGTCACTAAGGTTCTGAGTGATATTGCCGAGGTTGAGCCGGGTGGTCAACTCTATTTGCTCGCGTTCCTCACTCTTGGAGATTGTTAGAAGGTGCAGAATACGACAAGACCAAATTGTCGGAGCTTGTGACATGTAGAATATGTTATAGTCTTTTACTCCAGCATGGTAAATTCTATTTTCGCTCATTGAATTACGGAACTAGAAAGGTCCACGCCGGAACTGGTCTAACGCCTGAACTTCCTACGCTTGTACGCAGACTTTTCCCTGCCCCTTGATATCCAAGAATCCCCTCGTGGACATCAAAACAACCCACTTGTTGTCACCTGAATCTAGTCGTTACCCTCCCAAACGCCTGATATTATGAACGCTGTGCAGGTAAAATGAATGCCGGTAGGGTTTTTGTGTGAGTGCCTGAGTCGATGGTCCAATATGACAGTTGCTGACAAGGCTATCGAAGATGCTCTACGTCCTTGATACGTAGCAATGTGTATAATAAAGCTCTGAATATGTAGACCAGATACAGTGGCCCCTTGCGAGAGGGAAACCCATTCTAATGGGCGAGAAGCACGGACCCTGGTAACAGTCGAATCCCTTTCCAGAAATATAGTGTCAGGTCACCTGGGAGCAGTGTCAATACTTCCACCACCGGGCCTAGTAGCAGCTCCATCCATGGTGTCATGTACAACGCCGTTAAGATGACCGCTGTTAGCTGCCTCTGATTTGCCGTTAACGTGGTGGGCTCTTTCCGGCTTCTCCTTCTCAGGCGTCTTTTCGCTCTCTTCTGGTATAGTAGGACAATATTGTTTCAGAACTTGCTTAAGTGCAGGCCTGCGGATCGGTTTGGGTAAGAAGTAGTCCATGCCAGAGTCTATGCACTCCTTCTTGTTGCTGTCTTCCGAGAAAGCTGTCAAAGCGATGATTGGCGCTGAATAACCCATCTGTCGGATCAAGCGCGTACTCTGAATGCCGTCCAGATTGGGCATCTGAACGTCCATGAAGATTAGATCGAAAAACTCTTTCTTCTCCATGCCAGCTTTAACGAGGTCAAAAGCTTCTTGGCCATCTTTGGCGAGCTTGATGTCTGCGTAATATCAGTAACGAGGCTGATTGAGTTCAAGTTAAAGAAGCAAGCTCACCGTATATATCCTCCAGTTTCAACATCTTGAGTACCACCTCTTGATTGACTACGTTGTCCTCTGCAACAAGGACGCTTACCTTGCGACCACTTTGTGCTGCTTGAGCAGCAACGCGCTCTACTGCAGCCAACTGCTTGTCGGGATCTTCCATAGGAGATGAGGAAGCAAAGTACGGCTGACTTAAGCCTACCAATCTAGGTTTTGTGGGGGTATCAATTCCATTGACCGCACTGACCGGATTGAGAGCGGGCGGTATGCTGTTGCTGGAAATTGCAGACATCTCTGAGGACGACCGACGTCGTGATATCGGAGCACTGTCTGCTGATTCAATACATACGCTATTAGGACGAGAGTCGGCACCTTTAGAACTCGCTGTGCTATCGGCCCTCTCCTTGGTGAAGGCGAGAGGTATTCGAACCGTAAATTTACTGCCCTTCCCAACATCACTATCGAGATGGATGGATCCTCTCATGAGTGTGGCAAGCTGCGAGCAAATGCTCAGCCCAAGACCTGTTCCAGCGTATTTCTTGCTCAGACCTAGGTCGCCTTGCATGAATGGCTCGAAGACCTTTTGTTGCTGAGATTGTGGAATCCCAGGGCCTGTGTCTTGGACTTCGAATTCAAAAAGCAACTGCCTTGCATTCATGGGCACTGGCGAAGAAGAACGATCCCCTGTAAACATCTGGGTTGCTGACTTTGGCTCCTTCGCATTTATATGTAACGCGGTGTCGGAATACTTGGACTCCTCCCTACCTCTGCCCGTTGCTGTCGCTGAAGAAGCGGAAGAAGATATCATCCGCTTAGCGAAACCCCTTTTCGAGCCTTTGGATGACTGCCTTTTTGATGCTTTCGACGTCATGGAGTCTTTTCGGCTTTCTGCGATCTCTGGTGCGTCTCCCAAACACTTTATCCGTACATCCACTGAGCCATTTGGAGGAGTGAACTTCAGGCTGTTGCTGACGAGATTGATGATGACTTGCAAGATGCGGTGCTGGTCACCCCAGACAAACATATCCTTGATGCGACCAGTGCCATAAGGACCGAAACCAGCCTGCAGCGGCGCAGAGGGTGTATCTAGACTGATGTCTGACGGTCCCATGTACGCCAGCCGAAGAGTGATCTGACCTTCTTTAGCCTGTTTGTCGAATATAGAAAAGATTTGAGAAGTGACATCTGCAAGCCGAAACTCTCTTTCATCCAATGTCAGTTGTTGACCCATCTGATTCTTCGTGAACGTGAGGAGATCCGTAAGCAAGTGAAGTAGTAAGTCACCAGATTTGTATATAATGCCCAGTGATCGTTTGATTTTCGTTGCATCATCCTCTTGCATAGATACAGCACACATTCCCAGAATGCCGTTTAAGGGTGTCTTGAGCTCATGGCTGATATTAGCAATGAAAAGTGTTTTGGATTCATTGGCCACCTCTGCAGCCTTTTTACTGATCTCCAACTCTGCCGTTCGCTCTTTCACCCTCTGCTCAAGGCGAGCGTACTGCATTGTTAGCTCTTCAGACATCTCGTTGAAAGTACGAGTGAGATCCGTCAACTCATCATGAACAATGTGCCTGCCGTCTTGGACTTTGCCGGGTATTCGAAAGGTCCCGCCTCGCTTGCGTTTCTTACGTTCTGTTTCACTATCCTGACGCCGAACTCGCCATGACACAACTCGCTCAAAGAAGCCTTCCTTTTTTGCAACCTCAGAAAAGGTCTCGTCTTCACCGGAATCAGGCTCTTGATTGCCTTGTGAAGAGAATGACCTGAAGCTGCCGTCATCTGACGAAATCTGTTCAGGCTCAACGGTCTTCTTCGTGGCTGCACGCAGCCTGCGGATCGGACGAACTGAAAGATGAGCGACAGGAACGAGAAGGAGCAGAACGCCACCAAGGGTACCGAAGACGCAAGCGAGCAAAACATGCCTCAAATGCCTTATTGGGGAAGTCACCTCTCCGTGTGACTGCTCGACCAACAAAGCCCAGTCCACCAATGATGACATTGACTGTGCGTAGCCAACAGACACATCCCATTTCTCTTCGTTATTAGTGGATATGAGACTACCGCCAGAGTTCCTCAATTCCTTTCCATTAGAGTACGCCTTGAGTACAGCTGGATAGGCCTCCATACGGAAAGCGGGATTGATTGTGCCATATCCTCGTAACGGATGTCGGGTGCTCCTAGACGAATTTTGAGCCGGGGGTATTACATATTTGACTTGTTGTAGTTTTGCGAGATTTTTTCTTACTTGATCGTTGTCGTTTGCTCGTATGGTTGCGGGCAACCTTTGGTTCTGAGTATCTGGCGCTACGATGAGTATTTGACCAGTATCCCCCAGTCCTTGGGTAGCATGGTACAGCTGTATGACGGGCCGAGCGCTAACAACAACGGTCAACCATCCGAGTGTATCTTCAATCGATGTATTGTTGTGGATCCGCACGGTAATTGACATCAGGCCAAAGGTCTCGTTCAGGAGCCAAGGTCCTAGGAAGATAGTAGCATCTAAGGGCAGCTGATCACCTGCAAAGAAAGCACTCGATTCATTGAAAGTCGCATTGAGTGGGGTTGACTTATAGGTAAGCTCTGGATATAATTCCGGTGGGTAGCCAGTGGCGTTATTACCCAAATATGCCTTCGGGGCTTGAGGGTCTGGAGATGGTAAGGCAATACTGCTATTGACTTCTGGACTGGTCACATTGAGCAGTCCGTATGGTCCTGCAGATCCGGTACCATTCTTCGACCAGATCCGAGCTTGTAGAAGGTTCGCAGTACCACCGCCTCCTCCCAACGCAGACTGCAGATCCTGGGTTGTTCGGACCCAATTGGCATCTGTATTGTTGCCCAGATCATTATAGCGTTGCAAAGCGAGTTGGAGGACGACCCTTGTTGAAGTAGCTTGGACAGTGGAGAGAAGAAGGAGTAGATTGGAATTGAGCTGATCGGCATACAGGGACGCGGTGAGTGACAGGGCGGAAGATCTAAGGACTGGTCAGTCGAGTTTCCTTGTATGCAGTGAGTCCATCGTACCTTATGTCGACGACGAAGTTATAGTTGTTCACCCACTATCCACAGCATCATTAGCAAAAATGTTTGCAACGGTCAGACCATAGAGGGGAAGCCCACTGTTGCAATGGCGACCACGGCGAGAGCGACTAGGGTTGTAAGAAGAACTAGAAGTCCTAATTGCTCTCGGATTCCAATGCGCATCTTGGCTAGGATATTGGGTGCCCTCAACCGTCAGGCAACGTCGCTAGCTCGTCTTCAGCATGGTATGATCAAACGTCCGCTCGAAGTTCTCCGCTGGGCGAACGTAAACTTAGGCAGAGTGGTATCCGATCTTGAAGTTGAGTCTTAATTGTGCGGTTGACGGCCGAGCTATGTGCATCGAGCAAGGCGATAGTGGAATCTGCGGTGCTTGCGGGACTGTTCAGCCTCCCCAAACCCCTTCGTTCTAATCCCTGGTTGCTAGCACCGCGTCAAGACAGTGAGAAAGCAAGGCAGACACCGCGAAAGAATCAGTCTTCAACGAATTCCAAGTGTTCACACGAAGAAATGAGTTCGCAGGAGTAAGCCGCCGCTCACGGTATTCGGGCATAGAAGTCCACCACCCTCGAGCTTTCTCCACTATGCCCGTCCTTTTGATCACTAAAGGAGGCAACGCTAGAACTAGGCCGGTCTAGAATCCAGCCATGCCAAGCTTTTCGTCTACAAGATGCCAGACATCAGGGCCGAACCGACACCGCGGTTGCACGCGCGCATTATCTTGTCTTTTGTTTCGTACTTTAAGACGATGGTGATACTGTTTGTTGAAAGACTGCACCTTGGGTGGTTATCCGTATGATGTCAGAAGCCCGCCAAAATTACGTAACGGAGCACCTATTCTGCTTTTTCCGCACTGGAGCTACAACTTCTCGAGACACAACATGAAAACGATCCGATTACTCTTGGTGATACATTACTATGCTCCTCCATGTTCTGGCTGCTTCGCATTCCCTGTACAAATACGTTTGGCTATCCTGATTAACAGCTCCAGTCATGCGAGCAGTTCTTTTTGTCTTTTAAAATTACACATTACGCCAGACTCAATCCTTTGATGACGGGATTCCATCATCTTCTCACAGGTCTCAAATGGGAAAACTTCCTGTTTTTAAATCGCTATAATTAATTGAGATTTCTCGACAGTTGAACCGGGACACAATGCAGTATGCCATGCAGGGCATAGAAAGAGCTCTTGGCCCATAGTGTCTCTGTTGAACGCGAACTCATTTCCCCTACACAGCTTAATGCATTCACCTTATAGTATCGGAGTGAAAGTTCCTTGGAACAGCTTAAGACTGACATCTTGTACAGCATTAATGATCGCACGACTGGAATAATGTTGAAAACTATCTCGAAAGGCCGGCGTGCCCTGATGGGGGCGACAAGGCTCCGAAGCCTGAGCTTTGCATGATCAGCACGCCTGTCTCAACATAGCGTGCGACTCCCTTAGGAAGATGCAGGTCCTTCCAATACTGGTGCCCTTTCGAGGCAACTCCTCGCCTCAACGGGAGGGGCACGAATCGCCAGTTCTACATGTGCACTGAAAGCCACGCAAGGTACCGTCAAACATAATGAGTGAGGCCCGCGAAAGTTATTGAGAGCTTCTGAAAGCCGCGCAGAACGCATGACTTTGTTCATTCTTAGGCGACTCTGACCTTCTTGGAAAGTCGCAGGCCAGTACATGACGCGTCCGCTCGATAGCGTGCCGTTCAGATGACGGAAGCTTAAAACATTGAAGTTTCGGGGCACGAACGGTGATCTTACATTGCTGGAAACCTCGCGCTTGTCCCAAGGCCACATGGTTTCAGGAGTCCTTGAGTCGACCGCTACCTGACCTCTACCCTCCCTGATGTATGTTTAAGAAGGTGAAAAGGAATCGCGCTATCAGCGCCCGCGATTTCTTTAAATTTACTAGCGCGGTATAGCTGGGCTGGAGGCGGGGTGAAACACGTGAGATTCCAGCTGAACTCTCCTGCCTCCCACTCACCGCCATCCACGTCCTCCAGCCTGAGGGGCGCGACCGTGGAAAGCTTTCTAAGAAGACGTGACACTCTCGTGAATTATGTGCATCTGTTCGCCCTTTCCCACGTTCTCATTGAGGGATCTGCAATGTTTTCATGCACTCCCTCGTGAGTCACTTTCGCGTGCTTTGTTCGTGAATTGCAATGGCGGGGGGATTCAATCGTTTGATTTTGGGTGCCTTACCCCCTGATTTCTGTCCTCAGGTGTGAATACTCGCTCTCATGCTTGCCGTTTGCATTCTGCCATTGACTTTTCCTGCCTAAGACATTTGCCTGAGCGATTCATCTCAATCTTCAATTTTGCATACACCATTGCAAGGGAAGACCTGCATCGAGACACCTCAAGCAAGGCATATGATTTGATGCTGCGACCATACGATTTCCCAAAATGTCGCCATCGACCGCATTCCTAAGCTTCTGGCTCACAGACCGAACACGGAACACCTTTTTATCCACTTTGCCTAAGGAAGATTTGGCTTCTTTTCGTTTAGTTTGCCATGACTTCAGCGACAACGCAACACCGTTCCTCTTCAACGATCTTTCAGTGCAATTCCATTCCACCACCTTTACCAAGCACTCACGTCTTATGGCCTTGCAGCGGATCGGGCAGCACGTCAAAACCTTCATTTTCAACATACCTCATTCAGCCGAAACATTCTTACCACCTCTCATTGACTCAGACACCGGCGAAGAGGTTGCTTTCGTCTACGAACCTTACACGCAAACAAGTAAAGATCCGCACTCACGACTGAGCATGCCGAGTTACGGGAGCTGGGAGATGACTGATCTGCTTGTCAGACAGTACCCACCACTCTTCCACGCTGCTGCCAACGTTCCCTCTTTCATAAAAGCTTTGTCTATGGTGCCAAATCTCAAGCACTTGGAGATTTGCTGCCCGAATCGGGAACCAAACCAGCGATACCGACGCAGTATTGTTGACTACGCGCTGATATCTATTCGCATGGCTGTAGAACGGAACAAGCTACCGTCCCTCGACACGCTTTCGCTGATCGACGTACATCCAGCAACATCGTTGTATATGAATCCGATTATGGGATTTGGGGCGCTTCCGAACTCTCTTCGGCGTTGGAAACAGATCCGCACACTGAGGATACGTATGGACTCAACATACCCTGCAGGTAGTGCTCACCTAAAACATCTTCATTCTTACTTGAGCATCTTCACCCCTTCTCTCCGCAACTTGGACTTTCAATGGCTCGGCGACCGGTATCCTCTACCTGTTACGTTGAACGCTGGCTCGTCCTCGAAGAGATCGGACTCTCCGAGCATCAAACCTCTAAGGTTTTCTCGGCTACGCCAACTCAATGTGGAGAATACCATTGCAGACGCGTCTCAGATCGCTCGTTTTATTGCCCGACACCACCGGGCTGTAAAGCACACCAAACGACTGAAGCTTGACTTCAATGATACCTTGCTCAGTAAAGGCACTTGGGATGAGGCTCTAGAGCCTCTAACGCACATAAGCGGAAGCGAGTCATGGAAGTCATCATCAGAGGAGTCTTGGTCAGAGAGATCAGCAGAGGAATCCGTTGAAGAATTTATGGACGTGCCGATTATGTTCAGCCCTGTCGACGCTAAACAGGAGCAATTGCACAGGGTATGGGACGATCATGTGAGGACCCG
Organism: Bacidia rubella; assembly: GCA_032158265.1. NCBI lineage: Eukaryota > Fungi > Ascomycota > Lecanoromycetes > Lecanorales > Ramalinaceae > Bacidia > Bacidia rubella. Next base: position 873,203 of record JAVTIF010000016.1, on the reverse strand, counting down.
AACATCTAAGCAGCATTATAGCGGCATGGCTTCGCTGCAAAGGGCGGGCGCAAGAACGAAGGAGCTTCTGTTTGGGACTGAAGAGCACATGCGAAAGTTGTTCAGCTCCACAGTTCTTGGTTGGAGGTGATCGCTCTAAGAGCGTGGTCATTGTCCTTAAATAGCCTTTCATTAATTGTATATATGATAACGTTCGTTTTCTTAAAGCGGATGCTTAATGCTTCAGGTTGACTAAGTCTGTACGAACTCTAGAAGCCTCCTAGAGTTGTTATGCAATCTTGGGGGGACTCTTTTAGGGGTGCTCGTCCCCGGAGCCTTTTTCATAAATCCGCCCGTTGGAAACTGGCGTATCTAGCAGCCTCGGTATCTTTGGATGTGGGTCTTATGTCAATTGCATCCAACATGATATAAGGGATCTAAAGCCATGCTGTCTCAGCTATTTACAGTCTTGAATCAATAACACACGTTTTGCATACTCTAGTGTCGCATACTACTCCAGTTTGATCCCCTTCAAGTCCTACGATTCCCTATCATCTCTATTGTTTCAACTTATCAGCCAACATGGCCCTCAAATCAGGTTCGACTCAAATAGACTCTCAATTTGATGTATGGAGGACTGGCTAATACATTCATCTAGATTCATTTCCAGCCTCAGCCGCCTTTGATCAAATCAACAGCTCTTTACAGTCGGACCTGGCCGAGCAGAAGGATGCGGTGAAGAAGGGCAATGCAGTATTCGCGTTCAATCTGAAGAATGCTGCGGGTGATGTAGAAGCCTGGCATATCGATCTGAAAAAGGAGGGAAAGGTTGGGAAGGGTGAAGCTCCACAGGATGGAAAAGCTGATGGTACGTGTTTGCTTCTCCTTTGTGGTCTGGTACGGAGGATTCGCTTCTGTGTAGCACAGTTCTGCATACTGAACAAGCAGCGTAATAGCCTCAAGTATAAGGAAACAGAGCTGATATCTGGTGGTTAGTGATCATGACTCTGTCCGACGAGGATTTTGGCAAGCTAGTGGCTGGCAAGACGCAGGCTCAGAGACTCTTCATGTCCGGAAAGCTGAAGATCAAGGGCGACGTAATGAAGGTCAGTCTTGTGTATTTTAGTGCGAAGTAGCACTGTGCTAAGCAGCTATGCAGGCAACAAAGATGGAGCCGGTGCTGAAGAAGGCACAAATGAAGGCAAAGCTGTAATGTTTGAAATAAGGGAAGCCCGGATGGTCTTAATATAGGAAGCCTTTGTGAATTCAATACTTTTGACTTTTCTTCAGCTTTGCCTGAGATTTTGCAGGTTCGCTGAGCAGCCGCATGTCAAATGTGGCCAGTGTTTGCTCTTGAAATGTCAGCGATTCAAGTAGTCTTGCGTGAGAAATGTTTCAAGCCAGTGTCATGACCTGAACACTGACGAGATACCGCGTCATCAATTCGTCGGTCGGTAAGCTTTATAGTAGGTGCCATGCGCGACCGTTGTCTGCCTTGTTTAAACCGCCTCATTGCAGAGAAGATTCATGGAGAAATGGCGACCACGTAAATAAATCCGTTTCTGGAGCTTTGTGGATGCCCTTCTGCAACACCTCGATGCAAAAGGCGATTATGATGACGCTCAACGTTGCTCAATTGTCATCAAAGCCCTCTGAAGCCCAATTTTACACTACTTTCTCTTGAAAAAAAAAAGGATCACTCGCGACCAAGGCACCTGACACGCTAGGTAGAGCTAGGGTGCTTGGCACTCCCGCTATCAAATCCAATGTCCGCGATACTTGTGCTACCTCAACACCTACCACCGCACGAAACAGCAATATGGCAAAGCGCGAAGCGGATCACCAACTCACGCAGCTCAACGTTCATGAGATGGACAATTCAAATATGGGTGATGGCAATATGTTCGGGTCCGCCACCCGAGCAGGTGCACAAACAATGGCGAAAAGACAGTACGTACCCGCCATGATTCCTTCGTGACACACGAGACACACATGAAAACAAAAACAAAAACATAAACAAAAGCAATGTCTCGGTGATGTTTGCACACCCACACACGACCCACGTCCCACAACACAACAACAATCATTACGCACCCTACGCATCGCACCACACATATGGGATACAGCTCCTTCACCCAAAAGTTCATGGAGAATTCTTTTCAAGAGGATTTCCGTGAGCGACACAAAGCTAATGCTGTTATCAACAGGATAGCGAGGCCGCGTACTCGCCGCCCAGGACAAGCTCGACCGGGTATCGGAGCCACCTCTGCGTCATTGCTGCAACAGCAGAATGCCTCGACACAACAGTCAACACCGCAACAGTCATTCCCAACCTTTGGACAGTCATCGCAAGGGTCGGTCAACTTCGGACAGCCACAGCAGAATAGCTTTCAGCAACCTCCACAAAACACTTTCAGCTTCGGTCAATCTTCGACGAACAACACCCAGAATCCAACGAGCCAGTCCTTTCCACCCTTCGGCGGGCTCAACTCGCAAAATAATTCAGTGTTAAACAACCAATTCAATCCGCCAAGCGGCGCTTTCAGTTTCAATGCCACTCCTACGGTTAGCAACCCATTTACCCAAACCAATGCACAGCAGGTTCAAGAGCAACCAAAGCCGTCAAGTAGTATATTCAACTGGCCTCCTACTGCACCGCAACAAAATGGAGCCAGTTTTCCTTCTCAACAATCTTCCACCAGCCAAGAACAGCAAGCTCAATCGCCGATTGCTCAAGCCCTTCAGCAGGTCAAAGAGACCAACCCAAACAATTTATTCGCAAGTATGACCGGGAATGGTCCCAAACCAAACCCATTTGCTGCTTTGGTTCAACCCCGAGTTGCTGAGAACCAATCCGATCAAAACGGTTCGAACTTATTCGCTGGCGCACAAAGTTCACAGAAGACTCAAGCCCAAACTCAAGAAAATACTCCACAGCAGGGTCTATTCCAAGGTCTTCAAGTACTCGCGCCCGAGGGGTCACAAACTCAGGCAGACAATAAGCAAAATTCTACGGCCAACCTCTATGCTCCTGCTCAACCGGCAGAAACCGCACAGACACCCGGGAAAGCCAATCCTTTTGCTGCAAGCATTGCACAGTTCCAGGCAAGCCAGCAGAAGCAACCAAACTCAACAAGTACGAGTGATTCTGCGCCGAGCTCTACCAAGGCCGCAAGTGCTTCCTCCGAAGCTGGAGCAGCAACAACAGCGCAACATCAGCCGAGCTTATTCCCAACAGACACCATGCCTACGTCGCCTGATGCTGCATCACAGAAGGCTCCGCAAGCGCAATCGACCCCATTCCAATTCTCTCAAGCGCCATCAAACCAATTTGAGGGCAAAGCATCAGCAAAAACCAACACGTTGACCTCAGGCTCTAATCTTTTTGGGAACCTCTCACAGCCTTTCCAGGCCTCGAGCGAAAATGCAAATAGTACCAGTGGAATGGGTATGAAGCAGCCTGCAAGTGGAAGTCTTCTTGAAAAGGTCACAAAGCCTATCTCCAATAAGTCACCAAAGTCAGACGTTCCAGGTGAGGGAGCCGACCAATCAGCCCCCACAAGTCTCTTTGAGAGGGTTTCATCGCCAGTAACCCAAGTTAGGGAGGCGCCCATACAAGATGGTGTAGTTGGAAAAGATCAACCCCAGCCCGCTCGCCCGCGACTCTTTGACAGAGTGACATTTCCAGAGGCTCAATCCAATGGAGCAGGAAGCTCACACCAGACGACACCATTAAACGCAGATCAGCCTGCTCGTCCAGGTGTTTTCGACAGCACATCTCGACCAAATGACGATTTCTCTGTCATCAAACGAGCAGATAACCAAACTAACACCGACCCAACCAATACAACCGCATCAAAAGCAGTTGACACTGTGCCAAAACCCCAGCCGTGGTTTACTGCTGACGAGAGACTGCAAGTCTATGTGGGCTGGCGTTTGAAGCAACTGGATGAAGGCCTGCATGCATTCATCGAGCAGAAACCAAATGCAGTAGACCTAGCCCTTACAAAACGGTTTTACGAACACAGTAAAGCGTTGATCATAGCCGCAGGCGAAGGGGCTGTTCCTAGCGTACTAGGTCAAAAGAGGGCCGCTGGTCTACTACCTGACACTGGTGAAAACCAGCCATCTGCAAAACGAGTAACAGTTCCAGGGTCTCAGTCATCTGCACCAGCACTTTTCATGGGGGACCGACAGTCCCAAGCTACTGGATCACCTAGAGCTTCCCACCAACCGTCGCTGAACTCGAATGGTAAGAGGAACGCAGATAATGATACACCGGCGGAAAGCAGTGAGCCCGATACCGGCCCAAGCAAACGTGCACGCGGAGGAGAACCTACCCCAACGTCGCAAACCTCCAATCTTTTCAGTTCGATCCTAGACTCAAAGAAAGAAGCCACTCCTTCCGCAGCACAATCCGCGAAGGATGGCGTGGTCACGTCAAGTGCCGCCTTCCCCCCCAGCTTGTTTCAATCACAGGCTTCCCTAACCAAAAATCCTTTTGGCTCAAGCATTGGGAACTTTGCTGGCTCATCTCTATTCCAGCCTGCAAAATCCGCTGCTGCGAATCTCCACGAATCCTCGTCCGCCTCTTCCAATAAAGCTCAGCCACTCGCCTCCGCTCAGACAAACCAATCCGGACCGCATGCAAAACAGTCAACTGGAATGGATGCTCCATCTACGAATGCGTTCGCTTTTAAGCCTGCTTCAACCCACGCCCAAAGTACTACTCTTCTGGGGACGCCCGATCTTTCGGCCGTCAAGCCACCAAGCTTTGGTACATCAGCATCCATGAATTTCGTGTCGCAATTTGGTGATGCCGCCAAGAAGGAAGCGGAGCAAGCACAGAAGAAACGCAAGGCTGATGATTACGATTCAGACGAGGAAGACGAAGCATCTTGGGAGCAGAAGGACGCAGAAGCTCAAAAACAGAAGAAGCAAAGAATTGAGGAGGCGGCAAAGAATGCTCAACAATTCCGTCCAGAATCAAATTCTACTCCAAAGCTGACAGACATCGACTTCAATTCTGTTCCAGAGAAGACAAACGTCAACTACAAGTCAGCCCCTGAGAAGACAGACTCATCCTCTTCGGCGACAGCGACGAAGCCAGCTGTTCCTAAATCGATATTTGACATGCAAAGCCCACTTTTCACCAAGGACCACGGTAATATTTTTGGTCATCTTGCCAAGTCTGCCAGTGGTCCCGACGCTGACAAGAGCGATGACCAAAGCGATGAAGACGAGAACGAGGGTGAGATCAGGGTCTCGACCGCAAATCATGTCTCCAGCTCCGTTCAGCCAGCTGGGAAGAGTCTATTTGATAGAATCTCAAGACCCGAGGATCCCACATTGGACGACAAAGCTAGCTCCGAGGCAAGCCCGTCAGGGGATCATACGTGGAAAGCTGATAGCCCTATCAAATTCGGTGCTCCTGCTAACAACTCAGCTATACAAAACGGCACCGCTGAGACCTCGTCCAAGCCATCTGCTACAGGTTTATTTGGCGCCGCAGTACAAACTTCTGTTACAGAAACACCAGCAAGTAAATCTGCCGCTAATCCTTTCAGTGATCACAATCCATCAGGAGGAGCAATTGGCTTCGGATTTGCACCAGCCAAATCAGCTGCAAACACATTAGCTCCACCCTCGAAGGACACATCGCGCGCAACTTCACCCGGCATTACTACCGGTGAAAGCGCGACCGAGTCAGCTGCCGAAGGCCCTGAAGACGTTGTTGAGAAGCACGAGCAAATAGACCTTATGTCCAAACGCGTCGGCGAAGAAGAAGAAGAAGTCTTATTGGAAATTAGAGCTAAAGCCCTCCAGTATGAGCACCCGGACTACAACAGCAAGGGTGTAGGGCCCCTGCGTATTCTCAAGCATCGTCAGACAGGAGCTAGACGCGTTGTGCTTCGAGTGGAGCCAAGTGGCAAGGTGCTCATTAACAGCAGAATAAATACTCGATACCTACAGAACGGCAGTACCGTGCAAGGGAATTTCTCGGATGCTAGTGGAACGCTCCAGATGTGGCGAATCAAGGTCAAGACCAAGGATGATGCTGGGGAATTGTTGGAGGTCCTTAAGGGGGGAAGCAAGGACATCCACACTGCATGTGTGGCTTAAGGGACAAGTATGCTTTCTGGGCATAGGGTGTTGGCTGCAAGGGGCAGGTAGAGGGTAGCATCAGAGTGCACGACCCAGAGATGAGCGTTGAAAGACCGATCTCTGGCATCAGTGTCCGATGCTGCTTTTACCTGCCCCCTCACAACCAGCGACATCAAGTGGTTTGGAAATAATCTGCGATTCAATTTCTAAGGGAATTAGGACCGCCTCTGCTTCGGCATTGATGGCGACCAATTCCCTTCATTTTTGAGTTGGTGATCAAGTTCCACCTCTTTACGCTGGGGAGTGTTGGTAATGTTCGAAAGCTTCTCACTTGGTGTATTGTTGTCGGACCGCCTCTCCTTCGGGATTGATGGCGACTGACCGCATCCATACCAGGCGTTGACGCTGTCAGATGAGCCTGCGCAACCATCCCTCGTGTTTGGGAAGTGTACTATTACCTTGATATATGATGCAACTGGACAAACCGAGTATCGGGACAGAAAACAAACAAGATATCATTGTTGCTAAGCAATGAAAGCCAGACGGAGGAAGGTCACCATTGTGATAGAACAGGCGAAGTTATTTAACGAAAGCATTGAAGGCTGCTGGACGGCGATCTCGGCGTCGGGTTGTGTTTTACGGATTGTGCATATGGCAGGGAAAGATACCCTTGAAAGCGTGCATGGAAAATCGATTGTTTATTAGGTCGGCATCGCAGGTATGCATAGCGTGCGTGGTCATGTTCATACGGGCACAGACCTGGTCATTGTCTTTTAGAATGCATAGCGTGTAAAAAAGCGAATGGAAACTTCATCACAGTTATTTGCAATTTTACCTTGTCGGCTTCTCACTTCGTCATGTTCCTAACGAGCTGATATGAAAGACTCTCCACCTCCTACGCATAGGCTCCCTACACAAATACAGCTTCACCATCCTCGGAGTATCTGAATTCCAGTAGAAGAGTGGTAAATCCGCCGGCCTAAGGTCTTGAGTGAAACACCACATTGACCCTAAAGTTGCATTCATAGGTAGACTGCAAGCTCACACATAGATCTACATCCTTTTCGTCGGCTCCTTAAGCGCTATCCCTATCATGACATCATATTCACATACAGAACACAATGATTATTGATATCCCTATTCATCAAATTTTATGTTTCCCTTGCTCACATCAGGGTATACATCAAACCTTCTCTGTCCTTCCAATGGTATCCCTTTCCGGACTTCCTCAATTCTCTCGGATTTCAGACCTGCATAGACGATCTCTTCACTTTCTCCGGCTTCTCCCAGTACCTCAGCGTTTGGATCGACCACCATGCTATGACCCCATGCATTGTAGCTGGCTTCCATGTCACGAGCTGGACTACACGAAGCTACGTACACCTGGTTGTCCATTGCCCTTGCCCTAGCCTGTAAGCTCCAGTGCAGCGCCCCTGTCGTTAGATTGAAAGCGCCTGGGTAGAGCAAGAGAAAGGCGCCACGGCGGGCGGCTATGGTAGCAAGTTCGGGGAAGCGGATGTCATAGCAAATAGCCAGGGAAATTAGGCCATAGGGTGGGATGTTGACCAGCGTCAGCTTGTTCCCCGGACTCAGTACCTCTGATTCTTTGAAGGTGATTTTGTCAGGGATGTCAATGTCGAAGAGGTGGACTTTCCGATGGGTAGCTAGAAGTTTGCCCTCCGGCGAGAAGAGGAGCGAGGTGTTATGGTACTTCTTCGTCGAAGGTACAAACTCGGGTATGCTGCCGCCGAGCAGGTATGTGGATGTTTCTGAAGCAAGAGCGGAGAGGGCGTGGAAGGTGGGAGATTGTTCCTGCGTTGGTGGGGAGGGGAGGAGTGTTTCGGCGTATTTAGGGAAGTACTGAGTGCCGTAGGGAGAGTTGAAGCATTCGGGGAGAACTATCAGATTGGCGCCGGCTTTGTGGGCTTCGAGCACGCGTGAGCGGGCGCGGGCGAGGTTCACTGCTTTGTCAGGGCCTTGATGTTTGTTAGACCTCGGGGGGTGTGCTGTAGGTGAATTTTAGCTTTTTACCTGTTGCAAGCTGAATAAGGGCGAGCTTTAATGGCTGCCGAAGAAGACCTGCCATCTTCCTACCTTGCGCTCAAATCATTGGAGGTATCAACGGTTCATTGACGGTCATAACAGATTTGGCATTTGCGGAATTGGAATGACGTCCAATGTGGCGCCAAGCAGGATGAGCGCGTTCTAGAGCTTGGTTAGCTCACTCCATGATACTGCAGAGGTTCTCTTTGCCAGCCATCTCAGCGTCCTCGATAATTTGGGAGGGAACGGATCCTAAAATAGAATGGAAGAAAGCGTGCTGACGCTTAGAGCATTCTCAATGGGGCTTGGCCGACCTCATAATCCTATCGAAACTACTATGCTGCAAGTTAGATTGACTCAAATGGTGGGAAGACATCTGCAATGTCTATCAGACGAAGAGACAGCCCAACTGATCCATCGTCAGCTAGGGTCACATCGGCAGCCTCTTCATTCCCCCCATCGTTCGAGGATGACAGCTACAACCCAATCCGCAAGCTACACAGAGCTTCTCCAACAACCGTACATCCATCAGCGGGCCGACCCAGACTTATCATACATGACCAGGGCTCAGACGGAACCTTGAGAAGACGTGCAAATTCATGGGATCACAATACTCCACTTGCTCCTCCTCCTCCACCGCCAATTCTAGCCCCGGGGCGTAGGGTAAGGCTCGACTATAACGATTCAAGGCCGCGCAGCAGAGTCAGTGTAGATGATCGCTGAAATCCGAACGATTTGAACGTTCGCGAAAGAGCTCGCAGGCGAGTGGATGGAGGTGCCCCAGGGATACAGGCAGACCGCCGCCTCCGGCGCGAGAGAGATCGACTGAGGTGAGAACGACTAGAAGAGTCATTAGAAGAGGAGCGAGAGGACAGGGAACGTGGACGCAGAGTTAGAGGGATATCGGATGCACGTACTAGTCACTTCAGCCGGGGGGATGACCCACGTCAATCAGAAGAGCTCGCTCGGCTTGGAAGGGAGGAATTGATGGAAGGAAGAAGCAGACACCGTGGTTATGACTATTACGACTTCAGCCCCACAAGTGATGATAGTGCTCGGAGCCATAGTCACCACAGACGCACTAGGAGACCTACATATTCTCTACGTAGCGACAGCCGCAGACCCCGTATACGAAGCCGTGAATCCGTTGCTGAATCATCATCGCATCACTCAGAGTCGCGAACACGGCGTGATTCAGAGCGACGGCAGCTAGCTAGGGCGGAAATTCAACGAGCGAAGCAAGCAGAGGAAGATAGATTCAGAGAGGCACTAGAAAAAGAAAGAAAGGCTGCGCTACGAGCGGAAAAGGAGAGCGGAGAAAGAGGAAATTGCGATAAGGCAGAAGATAGTGGACGAGAAGAAAACAGAAGAGATTGAGGATAGAGAGGCAGCAAGAAGAGCAGGACAAGAGGAAAAGGATGGAAAAGCTAAGGGAAGTAGGGAGAGGAAGTGAAACGAGATCGAGACCGGCGACCGTCGCCAATCCGCAGCAACGCCAACTCCTTACACCGCTACCGAAGAAATTGACACTGAGCCAGCCTCCATTCTGGGACAGCTGCCCATTCCAAGAAATAGAATCTGACAACTACTACGATGACATCCTTGATAGTGACCTGATCATCACAGAAGCACTGCGCCTGATTTTTGATCATGTCGCTATAAAATGGACCGACTACATCCTTGGTATGCACAAATACGTAGCTACTCGGGAAGAAAAAATCTACAGTGACACAGCGAACGACTCTCGAGCTACGCTAGTATGGGATATCTCGAAACAGCTACTACATGCTGACCGACTGCTCAAGTTCCACACTTTACTTATTGAAGATGTCCAGCTTGCCATCGCCAGCATACTTGATTCCGGCGCTGTTGAAGCCGACTGGCTACGCGCAAGTTCCCAGGACTTTGTTCGGCTTAGCAGCGAGGTAGAAGAGACACTTGTAAAGCCAGTTGCACAAATGTTGGATCTCATGTATAAGTCGATAAGCATACGTGACTCTCGACAGTCCATCGAACTGAACACCTCACTCTGGCGCTTGAGCTGGATAACCTTTATTTTTCTCCCACTTGGTTTCCTTTCGGCCTTTGGTATGAATGTATCGGTCTTTAGCTCCGAACCCTCTCTTAAGTGGTACTTCGTCGTGGCAGCGCCCCTGATGGTCCTAGTCCTGCTCACCCTTATGACTAAAAATTTGCTAAGGAAGCCTTCTGATGGTCGCAGTGCCTCGCCTGTTAAGCAAAAAGGCGTATGACGATAGGAAAAGTAGCTTTCTGCCGCCTGAGCTGAGAAGGAATAAAGCGTAGTGCAACAGCGTTTGGCCTGCACTCAAACCCAAAACTTCTTGGTCACCACGGCATCCGTGGTCCACAGTCAAAGGTGTCCGAATCTCTTTTGGTAAATGACAAGTGGGGTGATCGCCATGAGAGTAGTTACAGGACACCAGTCTCGATGCTTTATTCACTCTAAAGGCTCAGCTTGCACGAAGTATCTTGGCCCAAAGTCAAGGCAACTCTTCAGTATTTACTCGAATGAGATTGTTGTTGGGTTTCGAATGGGAACGATGGCAATGCAGATCCCAGCGAACCGGTGCTCGGCCATCTCTACTCCATGTAGATGAACAGGCCTTCTCTGGCTGGAATCCACCTGTTTAGGCACGGCTGGGAATTGTGGATGTCGACGAAGAGGACAATCCTTTCGGAGGATCCTCTAAGCCTCACTGTTATAATGAGGCAGGATTCTTCTTCGAGGTCTCTACCTATCTGTGGACTTTTTCGGGAAGCTGCAGGCGAAGGATTGGATGCAAGAAATACGGCTCATAGAATAAAAGGTACTCTGCTACATCCCTCCTTCTCATCAATAATTTACAAAGACATGCAACGTCCTTGGCAGAGTTGGGCGATATTCTGGGTTGCTCCTTCCACGTTTTTCTCAGGCAGCTTCCTGACGTCTTCCATTTTTATTTCTCCGACACATTTGTTTATTTACTTGATCACTCCCTCCAATCACACCAACCCTACATTATTCATATCCTTACTTCCTCACAAGCATGATTCCGACTATTAATACACCCATACCTTCAGCATATGGATGGCAGAGCTTCTAATATTAGAAGGCCTCCAGAGCTGAATTGTAGCTTCACCACGGCTGTACCAACAATCGAAGAAGGTCTTCAGCGTCGAATTCGGTCTCTCCTACATTCACGCAACGCGAGTCGGCCACCAAGAGCACCTTGTCCATCGCCAGATTTCAAGCTAGCAAGACGTACGACAGAGAGCGTTTTTCTCCCGAGACCCGAAGCGGACAAGTCTAAGTCTGACTGGGACCGCAACGACTCGACTTTGGCAACTTGCTTTCTTAATATGGCATCCTTAAGTTCGGATAGACGGTCTAGCCACCCTTCAAGCCCAGATTGCCGACTTCTGAACCAGCCTAGGCGACCAGGAACAGAGAACGGACGTCATTACTCAGTCCATAAACCGTCGTTATCGGATTCAGAGCGTCAGTTGGACACAGAAGACTCCCCTTTTGTTCAAAAGTTGCCGGACAAGAACACAATGAGGAGATCCGACTCCGTCAAGGCGAGGCCGCCTCCTACGACTCGCTCACCGCATTATCCACTCAGAGTTGTTCCGCCGAAGCGCACCTCTTCCATGGATCTACGTGCGTTTCATGTACCAGGAAGCTACAAATCTGAGATTCGTACCGGCACGCCCAGCACGCCCAGCACGCCAAAGCCCACACTCCTCCACCATGATGGAAACCGCAATCCCGACCTGGAGCACAAATCCCAGAGAGATCCGTCTGACGCCATCGCCCTAGCTGAACCCGAAGCAAAACCTCAAGCCACAGCGACTGGCAGCAGCAAGATTAATACCATGGGACAAAGTTCTGCCGATGAGGACGTAGTTCGATCAGAAGCAAGAACTTCTGTTCCAGGGCTGCATGAATGCCCTTCACAGTCGAGCAGTCTTCGCACAATCTCTATGAGCAATGACGATGATAAAGCTTCACTATTACCAGCGCCATTACGAGGTTCATCGATGGAACCTAGCGCAAAGGAGTCAGTGCAAGCATCGCCAATTAGCAGAGCCATGTCGATGCTGTCTGAGCTTAGCGGTCGCCGTCATTCTTTACCTAGCTCGTCTATTTCGGTAACTACAAACCAGCGACGCGGATCGGCAGCCAGGCCCTCGGATATCAACTACAAAGGTACACCGGTGCGTTATGCCTCGGTGACACATTCAGAGAATCGGGAAAATGATCAACGGACAAATTGGATGCACCAACTTATAGGCAAAGCTGCCCCCACAACTTGTCCACCCTCTAACTTGACTGCACGGCCAAGTCAGAGGCGCACTGGCGAATCTGACAAATTAAGAGCTCGGACGATGCCCCACGCCGGAAGTCAGGGGCAGGTTAGCGGGCACTTTTGTCGGCAAAGTACTGAAGCAACGTCATTTCCACACCGTCAGCGAGAGAGCAGCGCTGCGTTGTCTCAAGTCGTGCTTGACCTTGAGAACCTTCTCAAGGAGGCCTTGTCAATAGCTGGACAAGCAGCGAGTAGAGGTCCGACTGAAGAGGTTACGATGTTACAGGACAAGATACCACCTCCACAGCATGATCAACCTCTTCCAGCTGATGCTGCCTACCGGAGTTCGTCGACCTCCTCCATATCGAGCCTCACTGGGGAGGAGGATCCAATCCTAAGGTCAGTCCCACAGAGAAAAGTGGCGGTACAGGAACCCGAGAACGACATACGCAAACAAGAAAGCTTCAAGGAGCCCCGAGATGCAACACCCTGGCCTGCACAGTCGACTGCGGCAACAAGCCACCAGTCAACCGCGCCGCCAACCACAGGAGCCTTACCTGTAGGGAAGCAACAAGTCGAAGACGGTGAAAAGGAGTCTAACAAGATGGCGCCAAATACACTTCAGGAGCCTTTACGACCAAATACGAAAATGGCAGCTACAGAGCCTCCTGTTCGATCAAACGATTGGGCATACAACCAAAAGCCAGTGGTGCCTCCTCCTCCGGCTCCTCAAACCCCCCTCTCGGTAAAGTCTACGCTCAGAGAAGAATATCGCTCTCTTGCTCGAAACGAGGGTCTGCATGGCCAACAGCGTCCTCCGCTGGTCCAGCCTCAATCCAGTTCTGCTGGGCTTCATAACCGAAAACCCCATAAGGGGGACCTCAATCTCCCGGAGCCCACATCAGCAAGTGACTCAGACTCAGATGAAGAGCACTATGTGGCTGATTTCAAAAATGATGGCCGTCAATATCATCCGGTCTATCAGGAAGCCATGGCCGGTGAGGACAGAGGACGGTCCACGGGCCGAAGTCCAGACTATCCACCCCCACAACGCGAGGATACCATTATGCCCTTAGATAACAAGGAGATCTCTATGCACTCGATGCCGCAGCGTGGAGGAAGTCAGACTGAGCAAAATGACATCAGTCTCAAAGATCGAAGCCATTTGAGCATCCGAGAGCCTCGTGGCTTCAGCCTCAGTCGGTCTCATCGGCGTCGACCCATCGCCCGGGATTGGGATCCTGGCCGCAAGAGGTTCGTCGCCACTGTAAGCTGTATAACGACTACACTCCTGGGTCTCATCCTGGGTATCTATGCTGGTGAAGTACCTGCGCTCCAGTACGCCCTTGCAGATGAGCATCACTACACAATCCTCGGTAATGTTGTCTTCTTCCTCGGCATGGCCCTCACGACCATCCTTGCTTGGCCACTACCAGTGCTTCATGGCCGCAAGACATATACCATGGCTGCTCTGGTGCTTCTCATGCCTCTTCAATTTCCCCAGGCGTTAGCAGTCGCTGGTCCACGAACGCCCTACGTGGCTACCTACAGAGTCGGTGTGCTCGTCCCTCGCGCTATCTCAGGTCTCGTCATGGGATTTGCAAATGTCAATTTTATGTCCACTCTGCTTGACCTTTTCGGCGCGTCGTTGCAAAGTCGCAATCCACATCAAGAGGCTATGAACGAGAATGATGTCCGCCGTCATGGTGGTGGTATGGGAGTTTGGCTGGGTATCTCAACTTGGTGCTCAACAATGTCCATTGGCGTAGGCTTCCTTATTGGCGCTTGTATCATCAGTGGCCTTAATGTCTCTTGGGGCTTTTGGATCACAACTATCCTTTGCGCTGCGGTGCTTTTGCTGAATGTTATCACGCCAGAGACTCGCCGATCTCCTTACCGCCGTTCCATGGCAGAAGTGAGGACCGGTACAGACATCTCTAGGCGGGTTGCTCGAGGTGAGATCAAGATGCATATGGATTTGACAGGCCCTCGGCATTGGTACGAAGAACCGCTGGCGGGATACCGGCTATGTCTTGAGATGCTAAAGCAGCCTGGATTCCTTATTCTTGCATTCTATCAGGGATGGATCTATGGGCAGATTGTCCTGATCATCTCGGTACGTGACTTGAGCCCTTTTGGGTGAGGCCCCGCTAATGCAACTGTAGCTTCTGGGTGCTCTGCTATCCAAGTATTACTACTTCCATCCGCAATATGTGGGTCTTGGAGTGCTAAGTATTCCTATTGGTGCCCTATTCGCTGTTCCCTTTCAGAAGGCAAATCTATTTAGTCGTGCCAGGCAACGAAGACCGAGAACGGACAGCATGACCTTTGAGAAGCGGGTAACTTGGACGTCTCATCTCGTCAGAAGATCGATCTTCAGCATTCTCTTGCCTTTCGCAGGCCTAGCCTACACACTTTCCTCGAACGGAAGAGTTCATTTCATGGCACCCATCATCTTCGCGGGCTTGATCGGCTTCCTCTCCAATCTCGCGATAGCGGAGTGCAACGGTTTGATCATGGAAACCTTCGATACTTCTGATCTCCAGCCCGGTATGACTGGCAGGCCTCGTCGCGTGCTACCTGAGGATGTGCGGCGAAAGCGGACCAACTTCTCCAGCTTTCCCCGAGTCACTGCGGGTTTCGCCGTCGCACAATCTTTCTCCTTTGTCGTAGCCGCAGTGGGGACCGGAGTAGGTGGTGTACTTGAGCGAAATTTGGGTGCACGAGAGGCTACGGGCGTCGTTGCTGGCATCCTTCTCGTCTTGACTCTGCTCCTCTTTGCGGTGCTGTGGCGGTTTAAGGTCGTGCAGATTATCCCTAGTCAGAGGTTTGGGACCACTATCCTGGCAGGGCCAGAGGATGAGTGGAAACCTATCATTATTGGGAGTCCGAGCGGCACTACGAGGAGGATGAATGTGCTGGAGCTGGGCAAGATGAGCAGGTGGACGGAGATTCGGAGAAGGAATAGGCTGGGTTCGATTTGATGGAGGGTAAATAGGAGACTGAAGGGTTGGAGACTAATGGTGCGGTTTGAGTGGAAGTGAAGCTGTCTTCCCTATAGTACTATTACTAATACCTATAATCGAATCGAAAACATCCTATCCTATCCTATCCAGTGTCTCTTTTCCGGGCCATTTCGTTCATACGTACAATGCGCAATTCTGATACCACTGCTCCATGACATTGTCCCGACCGAGGGTATACGTGAACGCCATACAAGAACGCCTCTTCCCACCTCGCGATATGTCAGTCACCAACACCATTCTCGGACTTCTCTTTCCGTTTCTCTGACCCTCGTTTCCTCATCTTAATCGGCTTCATAACCCTCTGCACCCTCTTCCTGACCGTCGGATTCTCAAGAGCAAGACCGTCCCTCCCGCTACTCACTTTCCAAGACTCCGCTTCCGGACTACTCGGCTCGCAGTATTGGCTCCGAGAGTACATATCTTCTGTATCCGGTATCGCTGGCATGCCTCCAATTCCTCCGATGCTTACCCCTGCCCTCGTCCCCCCTCTTACCACCCCTCCCTCGCCCGACAGCGACGACGAAGACGAAGAGGAGCCAGGGCGCGAATTGAGATCAAAGTACGACGTCGCGCCTGCTGAAAACTCGTCTGGAGAAAGTGACGGCGAGGGGGAGGTTGTTGCACTCGCGGAGAAGGAGGAGCGGTGGTAGGATTCTGAGTCTGAGGAGCATGTGGAGGTGGTGTTAGAATTAGAGGAGACGAGCGTGTCGACCAGGGAAGCGACGCGTGAGAGTTGTCGGCTGCTGCGACTGCTGCTGCTTCTGCTGTAGGAGCGCCGGGAGGGCGTGCCGCTGCGGTCGCGGCGGGAGGTGTGGTGGTGTGGGTGGGGTGGTTGCGATGGGCATGGATTGGCGAGCTGGGCGTTGAGGGAGGAGAAGCTGGGGCGTCGGGTGCTGAGGGAGGAGCGCGTCAGGAATTGGGACAGGTCGTTGACGCTCGTTGAGTTCGAGGAGGATCTACGCTGGGTGCTGGTGGTGGTGGTGAGGTCAGCGGGAGGGTGAGTAGACGGTGAGGTTTTGGGAAGGAGAGTGTGGTCCATGTCGAGGGTTCACGAGAGGTGTTTTTGGTATTGGTACTGATTCTGCTTCTTCGTAAGGAAAGGGAAATGGATGGACAGCATGGTAGCGATGGCAGCAATAGCAACAGCTCACACAACAGGCAGACAACGGATTCATGTTCCCGGGGAGATGAAGTGCTTGTACAGACAGTCTGCCTGGCGCTTCAAGAGTGCATGAGGATGCTGAACCATACTGTCGGTATCAATAGCAGATGGGCCAAGCAGGTCTGGACGCTCAACAGCGGATGCAATAATGGGCACGGGGGAGCTCACACGCGAAGGATGACTCTGTCTGTCACATTTTTTGCACTTTCCCATACATGCACCATAACCCCGAGTAGGATGAAGTCAATTATCCGGCGCGCAATGAACGGCGGCTTGGAGAAGGCCTGGACCGTCGGACCAGGTCCATGTTCATATGCACTAGCACTAGCACTAGAGAAGCTGGTTCGTTAGGGAAGCAGTTGGGGAGAGGAAGCAGGTGTCTTGTAAACCCAGGGACCGTCCTTCCGGGGCGACTCGTGCCGCCCACAGCTGCTACTTGCTGTGGTCACCTGGGTGGAGCTCCATAGCTCTTGACATGCCATTTCCGTGTGTTGTAGAAGGCAAGCAGATGTTCTAGAACGTTGGATAGCTTGGAGGCCTAGGCCAACTAGCCCTAAGCAGCTCAAGCGCACCGTTAGGTTGGTTTGGGATGCGATGGGGGCCATGGTTGGTGCGTCTTGGTCTCGCCTCCTGTCGGCGCCTGCAAGATCGCGCAGATCTGCAATCGCTTCTTTCCTATCGGCCAAACGTGTGGCCTGCAGCACACAGCAGCATGTCATCGCCCGATGTGGCAGGAGTCGGTGCTTTCCTTGCGTAGCTGCAGAGGAGCATGTGACCGTTGTTTCGTCTCACCTTGCATGCATGCATGCTGGAAGATGTGAAGCTTGTTGTTGAAGGAGAACACCCGAGAGATGGACCAAGCTATCCAGCCCTGAAGCTAGCCTTTTGTTATTAGTGTCTGCCTTATTTCCGAACCGCCCGGGAATGTCGCCTTGCAGCTGTCGAGGTTAAAGTGTTTGGTCAAACCGACTTCGGCGCCTGAATGCCTCCTCCCAGGCTCAATGCGCTTTCCTCATCGTCCTTACCGGCATATGCCCGTACCATCGGCCGCGGAGTCCACCTCAGGATTCATCCCCGTCCCGCAAACATCAGCGAGAGCCGCAAGATCCTCAGCGTGCTGCAGAAGTATGGCGATGTGGTCATGTACCAGCATCTGAAGCATGATCCAGCCACGAGAGCTGCCAATACAGCTTTAGCATTATACAAGGAAAAGGCAGAGGCTGAGAGCTTAATCAGTGCTAGCCCGCTACGTCTCGAGATGGACAGCTCGAGCGTCAGGCAGCTTACGAGGGGAGAGCTAGAGAAGGCAGACCAAGACGAAGCCATCGAAGGAGGAAGCTCGGGCATTGTCGCAAAGTTCGCGAAGGATTTCCATGTCATCGTCGAGCCTACGAAGATGAATTTCCAGGCACTTATCCAGCGCCAACAGTACTACGGTTCCTTCAGCCTGGACAAGACGGACGTCATCTTCCAAGACCTGCACACCAGGGTCCCTGTGGTTGGTATGGCCGATTGCCGGTTGGACAAGGGCGAGTTGCCGCTTAGGCTCCGAATGAAGAAGATGGAGAATGAGCGGGTCTACAAGCGGGGGGCTTGGAGAGAGCCTTTAAGGGCGATGAGGGAGGAAGGTTGAGAAGGTCATGACTACTGTACGATGAGCATGTTACACGCTCCTCGCTGGCCCATACAAGTTTGAAGCGAAAGCTGCAGTACGCTGCTCAGCGAGTCGCAGGAGTGGGCAACCATCCAAGCTTCGATGACTCTTCCACCGTAACCATTGCGTTGATCTTGATCTGACGCAGCTCCAGCATGTGTCTGCATTCTACTGCCGTTTGGGCACAGGGGCAAAGTAAAGGGGAAGCTAGGCTAGCGTCGTTTGGAACATGCTCATAATCTTCTTAAGATTGTTCATATAATTTAAGAAATTCGTCTATCAATCAACTTTGATCGCCCTATGCCGTGTTAGCGCGTCGAGTCTTGGAAGGAACACAAAAGTTCACTCACGCATATATTCTTCTTACAAACGTGTAAGCGGTCATAAACCCTACAGTCCCCATCAATAAACCATATACTGCACACGCCAGCCCACAGTAACTGAAGAACAGCAGCCCGCTCACGAATCCCTGAATGTTCAATTTGGTCCAGTAAAACCAGACACAATACAAGTAAATCCACACTGCAGAGCCAGCTCCAGAGAATATGCTCTGCCACCACCACTGGTAATTCTCCGTACAGAGCTGAATGTAGGTTGAGACAATAGTCACCTCCATTACGGTAACGATATTCACAAATGAGACCACAGACAGGAAGCCGAAGACGTAGTAGTACCCGGACTTGTCCTGCCATATGCTGCGGAATACGAAAAGGAGTTCAATGAAGATCACGGCAAATGGCACAAGCCCAGTAAGCAGGATGCTGTAAGCTGGTATCGTATACCATGGCTGATCCGGTATCTGTCGTGGTACCTTGCTGGTTTTGGTTGGATGTTCGTAAGGCTGACTATAATGTTCACCATACCAGCTACCCACATAGACCAGTGGCAACTGTACAAGCAGCCAAAGTGCAACGATCCCGACTAGGGTGCCAAACGGTACTGCTGTGCTCGAGGCTTGCGCCCATACCAGCAGATTGAGAACGAAGAGGCTAGTGAAAAGGACTCCGGGGAAGAGAAGCGCCGTAGTCAGTGTGTTGCGTCGCCAGTCGGACCCATTAAATGTTTTATAAACACGAGCCGAGAAATAGCCGGAGATCAGACCAGCGAAGATGAAAAGACCAATTCCAACGCTGACGAAGCCCCCACGGAAACTTGGATTGAGAACACCGAAGGTACTGAGAGTCAAAAGACCAAAAGCCATGAACACGAGCTGCGTGCCTGACCCGATGAGAGGGGCCAGGAAGCTGGCGTAAGGGGGCGAGCGAAAGACATCCCCATGCAGTAATTTCCAGCCAGAGACGTCGTCCACGTATTCCTCGTCGGAAGATACATCAGCATCGGCCTCACTCTGTTGCTCAAGCAAGCCCGCGCTTTTCTCATGAGCAGCTTTTGGCCTGCTCTTGGGGTTCTTCGACTTCAATTTGATCTTGCCTTCTTCGGCGTTACCATCTTTTGAGCGTCCGCGACCTTCTCCTACCACGAGAGTCTTGGCAAATATCATGACGACGACCGCCGTCAGAAGGGAGCTAATAACTAGCGAGTTGATGATTGCAAGCCAGTGTATGCTATTTCCTTCCTCTTGATTATTGAAATATGGATCCCATCTTCTCGACCAGTCGATCTTGTTGTCTTCTCTGTAATATACAGAGTAAGAGTATGGGATCGTTAAGGTCATACCGTCGTCGACTTCTTCTTCAGGGGGGATGTACGATGACTGAGGGTACTGTGCAGCGACATTGGTGGAGTTTTGGGTGAGATAAAGTTCCATGCCTTCATTGTCACCGTGAACGTCTTGTGGACATCCATCTCGATCTCGATGGCCCGCTTCTATACTTTTCGTGAATACCTCGAAACCCACGATGACCCTTTTGGATTCTTTGTCTCCTGCCTTCCCTGGCGCTTTGCGCCACCGCAGGACTAGCATGACATGGTTGTTGATGAAGTATCGCGGTTTTCCGTTGACCGGCGAAAACTCCTTGTAGCCCATCTTGAAACCCGCAGCGTAATATTTCTGGCTCTTGTCAGGGGTCACGAAGCTTGTCGCGCCCGGCAAGTTATCCACTATCCATTCTGTCACATAGCCATCCTCAATCAGCTGTCTTGCTCTTTTCACCCCTTTGCGATCTGACTTCTGGCTACACAGATATCGGCACTCATTATCCTGGCCCATTGCAAGGTCGTAATCCGACGTCATTATTCTGTCCCCTCTCAGAACTTCCCCAAGATTGAGGCTGACCCTCCGTCCGCTTGCATAGCCTGCATGCTTTTCGCCAGTGGGAGGGCAGACGAATGGCAAATCGTAGTATGCATATTGCAACTGTGTATTATCTGAGTAGACCTTGTTGACATGAAGAGGGATAGCTTCATTTTCTACATAGCTTCTAATCGACCATCCTAACACCACAAATCAGTCATCTTCCTGGGCTTCGGTCTTGCGAGCTTACCTGGTATGTAGAATGCGCTGATGGGCGCTATACTGAGGCATATCGCAAGCAATTCTAGAGCACGCCTCCGAGAGTCGCTGTGCATGCTTCTGTATGGACTACCACGCTGGTGGCAGCAGCAGCATTCGTCGTGACCCTGTGGGTGGCTCCAAACACGATGAGCTTCTGAAAGAGAAGTATTTGGCAAGAATGTGAGGATGTGGGTATCACTGTCTATTAGAACCTCGGGTTCGGAAAAGCTGCGGAGGAGAAGGGCAGGGAACGAGCGAGGCGTTGGATGCTTGCGGTGTGGTAACGAACGTGCATTGAATAGATCTAGAAAACAATAACAAGAGTGTTGCTTGCAGATTTGAAGGCCAATGGCCAAGATAGACAGATCTACATATGATGTTCTGGGGATACGAAGCTTCTTAATTTAGCGTGCCGAAAGCGGATAAGGCTTTAGCATTGACATTTTCAGAGCTCAACAGCCTCCGCCTCGTCCGTCACCTTGCACTGAAGCGACTTCACACAACATAACGCCCTTGTTTTAGCGGATAGACTGACCTCACAGTAGGCTCATAGCCCTGTCATAGTAGAACATAATGGAGTTTTTCGCTCACTATGCGCTTTCTCTGCTACCAGCGAAGAATGGTCAAAGCAATGGCCTCCCCATTGCACGTCCACCGACCGATCTCGTCATCATCCCACAAAGTCTTGACTGATCTCAAGAAGCGGATGTATGTAGAAGTCTTGTGTCTAGCCGATTGGATTTTCATGTGTCTAAACAATTGCATTGTTCAAGAGACTTGCGATCGATTTGTGAGCGTTGAAATGAGCTCAACAAAGAGCTTTGTAACTTTGGCATTACAGCATTTTGTTGTCAATAGCATTGTCATTGTCATCTACGATATTACTTATACAGCCCTCACATCTTTGTATTCTCTACGACCAAGGCGTTCCTGAACGCAGATAGTCTTCCCCCGTATCACAAGGATTATCAAGTTCCTGCGGACATTACGAGTGCCAGGATGCCATCCTACGCGAATCTCAATTTGAGAGCGACAGCTCGCCGACAGCAGACTCAGTCTTTCACTCCGTTGACCAGATACCATCACCCTCGCATGAATGCGGACTTCCCAGAAGCAGACCTGGCGTTAGTTCCAAAAGATTTGTGCATAAGGGGAGGCCTGATGTGGACTTTATCACAGGAGACTGAGCATCAAGAATCTAGTACGCAAGATCCTCCTCCGAACGCTGACAAATGCCAAGTCAAGCTCGAACGCCATATCGCTGAGATCCAAGGTGATGTTGCGCGCTTGGAAGGCCAGATGTTGTTGTGGGGAGAAGAGCCTCATGTGTTAGACGATGACCGCAACAATGATCATGAATCAGAACCAGCGAACTTTGGCACTGTCGAAGAACAATACTCGGATCCTCTCCCAACATCGCCGGTGGCCCTTTATCCATGTGCGAAATCCGGAGTCCACGATGAAACGTGCTGTTCAGATCACGAGGACGCCATGATGAAGCTCACTTCTTCCTCGCGTAAGCCAAGGAAGACTCGCTTGCTTAAACAACCTTCTATGGGACTGTACGAAAAGTTTTGGTACGAACAAGATGGTTATTTGGGCCGAGACCGACGACATGTGTTTAGCGTCATTGAGCTTGAAGAGAGCGAAATCTCATCCGAGACGAGCGAAGGCTCATAGAATTACATCTCGGATGATGAACAACTATCCAAAACTTTGCGCTAATCCTTCTCGGTCACGCCGACTGTTTATGTCACGGCAAGAATCCGCGGTAACACTAGCAGATGTCAATTGCACTGTAGGTTTGCGATATGTCAGCTGTTGTTGTTGAGCATAGACAGGTGTATCCTGCGTCCAAGTGGGTCGATTGACTCTCCATCACAATAGGTAACTCGTACACACTCACTGCAGAAGTTGAACCCATCATATCTGGAAATGTTCCTTCGACTCTTTGCGTATCCTATAGCGAGTTGATGTATCAACGATCCTGAGAGGCAGATTTGCCCACTGCTTACAGAAACAAAAGATAAGGGGGAGAGCAGTGCTAGGTAATTGTTAACACAAAGACAACATGCCTTGTATTGCTTAGTACAATCAATGTTGTGTTAATTATGATCTACTAGCTTTGCTCCTATTCTTTCTATGCCTGCAGATTAGAACCGCCCCATTTTCCCTTGGTTGTTGTTTTGATAAGATCTTAGAGAAGCGTCTCAAGCATACGAGTTCGATACAAGAAAAGCGCTAGCTTGAAATAGTTGAGACTTTTCTCGAGCGCATTACAAAGAGCTTAGTGAAGGGGGGCAAGAAGTAACGAGCTGTAAACTTCGAAAGGTAGTAGGAAATCAGGAGCAGTGGTAGATGAGCAACGGTACAATTTTAAGAGTAATCAGAGATCAAGAGCGGTAGTCAAAAGCGGTGGGAAATGACTCAGTATAAGAAGAATAACAACAGGAAATAAAGAATTACAGGAGATCAGGAGCAACAGAAGATGAAAGGCAGCAGAAGATAAGAAGCGGTAGAAGATGAGGGGGCGTAGAAGATGAGGAGCGGCGGAGAAGGTAGAGAGGTGGTCAATGTTCCCTAATAACTGCTCTCTGCCTTACTGTTACCGCCACGTACTACACTGATGCGCTGCTTCCACCCTCAATGTTCCTGTCCTGCTCTTTCCCTCATCCTTCTTTCCTTCTTGCCGTATCCCGTCTTGCTCCCACCTGTCTGTCCTCCCCTCTTTCTTTCTCTCCCGTTCTCCACATCCAGCCCTCATCTGCTCTACGTTTCCTCAGAGGAGCGGCGTAGAGCGGTAAAGTGACGGATCAAAAGGAGATAGAGAGGTGGAGAGTATTGGAAGAGCGATTGACACTGACCTTAATCCTCTTAAGATGCGTGGATGGAAAGCTCCATGGCTCGTTCTCAAAGAAGGGCAAGGCTTTCAACTCTTTTGAATTTTCGTTCGCCTATTGATGCAAGCAATGCTATTGCTGAGAGAAGACCATACGCTTGACCTTTTCCCTGCCATAACCCCCCTAGCGCAAGGCCTGTCCTTAAGTTGCAGCCTTCTTGATGATATCCAAAGCTTTATGAGAGATAGGCGTCTGATGTTGTTCGATGTGTCTCGTAATGGTCCTCTCATTGTTATGCTGCCAATAACAATCCACGGATGTACTTCTCAGGCCTGTTCCCGACTGCCTCGAGTACTGGTGCTCTTCCTCTAAAGGTGTCCTAGCTGTTAGATATTGAAACTTTATGCTGTACGGGACGTGGAGACGCAATACTACCTCTCATTGAGGGTCAACTTCCGCTGAAGATGCAGGTGGCAGTAGCAAGGACCTATTGCCCTGATATGGGGCTTGTCGACCAGTAACGCATCAGCGGTTTACAGTACTCCTTGCAATAGACACATCGCATAGCTTATTCGTGCACATATATACGTTGATGTAGCCTGAGGTTTTCAAATACGCACACGCCATGGGTGTAAGTTGCTCCTGATGGGCATCAAAAGCTGCGGAGTGTGCTTAGAAACCGGTGTTTGCGTGCAAGATGATTGTCTCAGGACTGTATTGATATGGAGAAGGCCAATCGGACTGCTATGCGAAGGATCGCTATTGAAAATGTAGCTTTAGGGTCAAAGGCAGTCATATGAAGAGTACTAAGTGCAGTCCTACGGATAGTGCTGTGTGGGGATTTTTTGCGAACCCTCGGAGTGGTCTTTTCTTACACCCAACGCGCTGAGAGACCATTTCTGGCACCATTTCTGGGAAATCAAAGGGGGGATTTGGAAGCACCAAAGTGTATAAGCCAAGATTTTTCAAATGGTATCTTTTTCACTCAACAAAATGTACTGATTCTTAAGCCGTAGAAGAATTGGAGAGGAAACGAGAAGCCTTCCGTAGCCCACCAGACAATGGACACTACTATGATCTTACGAAGACTTGAGAGGTACGGTGTCTATGTTGCTCAAAGGATCAATACGAACCAGCTGTAATTCAGTCTATTCTCCAGCATTGTGGATGATGGCGATGCCTCCTTTCTCATTTCTCGCTAGATTGATTCAGAGGCAGGGTATCGCTGCCTTCTGGAGTAGTAAGAGGCCAAGCGGTCTCGATGCAGCCACAGGAACGTCGGACTGGTTGAAAATCAGATGATGAACGATGTGGCTGCTGCTAAATACTTCTAGAATATATGGGCTGTGCCTCGCGGTTGCAACGTCCGGAAGCGGTATGGTGCAAAAGGAAGTTGCTGCAAATAGAAATTCGCCGCGATCACACTGTAGTATCATGAGCCACCGCCTTCTTACGACCACTCCGACGAACCTCCGTTCTCTCGTATGATGGCTGATGCTCTCCTTCAGCCTCTGATACGTAGACTTATGGCGTCAGTCATGCACTTTGCTGAGTCTATTGGTCGGATGTTTCCTTAGCTGCGGAGGCCGCCCGGAGGGCATGTCACGGTGACTGATCACCTCGTGAGCGATCAATAATATGCCATTGCATGTTGCTAAGCACCGTCGCTGGGCTATGACTTTGGCCTCGTACGTCTCGTAAAATAGTAACAGCCTTCAGTGTGACTCTTCGGAGCCGGCCAGAAGGTGTGGAAGTTTCCTTGCGTGCTTATTATTCATCGTGTGAGAACGTTCGTATTGCTTTGATATAAGAATGCCTTCCTTGAATTGTTCCTACTCCTTCATTCTTCAGAAAACAGCATATTCACAATCGTTGAGTATTTCCTTACCACACTCGCTTGAGTTTACTGCATATTACATCGGCGTCGAATACTTTAATCCATTAAACACCGTTTAATATCATCCTCTCAATACACAACATCCACATGCAGTACACAACTTTCTTGTCGTTAGCCTTCGCGGCGACTGCGACAGCATGGCCCCACGCGAACAACTCTAGCTCTAGCGCCATCCCATCAGCCTCGAATCCGATAGGAACAACCTCGCTATCTTCAGCCTCTGGAACAATCTCTGTCCCACGGACCACGCTCTCAGGATCCGGCGGAGTTTCAGCCTCTAATCCGATTGGCACAACGTCGCTATCATCAGTATCGGGCACAATCTCGGTCCCCAGAACCACACTTTCAGGCACTGCTGGCCGACCTTCAGGCTCTGCCTCTGGTCCATCAGTACATGTCCCAAGACCATCAGGGTCTGGCAACAGTGGCAGTCACCCGAGCGGACCCTCTGGCAGTGGAAACAATGGTAACCATCCCAACGGGCCTACTGGTTCCGGCCACGGAGGTGTTCCTCCAGTCACCTCAAGCCTGCCACCTCAGATTACCACCATCACAGTCCCTGGTAATGGTCCGTCAACGACAACAAAGACAAATCTCATTACAACAACTTCAACTGTCACCATCACGAAATTCGTTCCCTGCAGTACCATTGTTGGGGTGGACCACGGCACGACCTTCTACACCTCATCGCTGACTACTTCGCTGGCAACAAGCACTACCACTGGAGTAGTGACAGAGTACACCGTCGTTCTCCCCACCGGTGCGCCTGAGAGTGGAAAGCCAGGATCTGGTAACGAACACGGCTCTACTGGCTCTACTGGCTCCCAAGGGCCCAACGGTTCTGCAGACAATTGCCCTCCACCCACAACAGTCTACGTAACAGTGACCATCGGGGCCGATGGTCAAGCGACTCCTGCACCGGGTGCACCAGGTTCGCCAGGGCAAGCAGGTCAGCCGGGTCAGCCAGGATCTCCGGGCTCTCCTGGTAAGCCAGGTCCAATCCCACAGCCATCAAACCCCTCTCAGTCAGACAAGCCACGGTTCCCGCTACCGAGTGGTTCCAACTCAGTCCCATTACCTAGCGGTAGCGGAACAGACGCGCCAAGGCCGTCAGCTACAGGAGCGAAGCCCCATCCATCTGGGAAATAGGACAACCTGACGAAGCAAAACAAGATCGATGATTATGAGAGTTAGCAAGCAATAGACGGATAGATATGCATAGCGTTGGCGAACATTGGATGGCGGTCATCCTCAGATTTTGGGCATACTTTTCTTGAAAATGGATAGAATTTACAGATACTAATATTTTAATGTGTAATATTTCTGCCACGGTCCAAGATTATTTCGTCATGCTGTGCTCACCTGAACTTCTGATGTCTGCTTGTTGCTGTAGAATCCGAATACCCGACACCTAGTATTACTTGCCTCGTGGATGCAGACAGCCAACAAAGGCATACTTCTAGAAGCCCGAGGCAGCCTGAGCAGCCTGTAAGGACCCGGGCAGCCATTTAGGTCGACGGTGAGCCTCATCTATGTTTGAGCCACGGTTGTAATCAGAAAATGAAATTTTTAGTGCAAAAGGCATCCTGAAAGGCGTACTGAAGGAAGACATTGATTCCTTCAACATTTGAGATATGGAGGCGGTGCTGGACCCATGATGAATCTCATTGGTTAATCGGTTCTTCTTGGAGGCTGACTCATCAACTCCGCCATGCACCAGATGTATGGCCCTCGGGCAATGCGAAAACGACGGATATGGCGGCCGAGAGGGCGTGGCGTGGAAACAAATCTGCGACTTACCACGTATGATCTCATTTATTGGCATGGAAGAAATGACCATCTATATGTCAGCCTCTTGCATATTCATCTACCCGTGAAACCGCCACTTGAAAACCAGAGAAAAGGCTGACCGATAACTCTTCTACTTTGTCCAGCGCATCTGTACTACGTCATCCTAGCAATATTTGTGCAGAAAACTAATATCGCATACCTAAAGACGCAAGGCCACGATAATGAGAGTTACGAAATCGCTTGCCTGCTTCATCGCTCTACCTCTCGCCATTTCCCTCACCATCTCCTCAAAACGCAGCAATGAACCCAGATCGCTCGAAGAACGAGACGCACAACCAGAACTTAGAGAACTCGCCGAAGTGCTCACGGCACCGTTGAGCCGAAGAGAAGATGTGGGACTATTCAGCTACCTAGCGAAGCGAAGGGGTGGAGGAGGATCAGGAGGTGGAGGCGGGAGAAGCAGTGGCAGCAGTGGATCCTCTTCATCAGGCTCTTCATCTTCGGGATCATCTTCATCTGGGTCCTCTGGGTCCTCTGGCTCTTCAGGATCTTCAGGATCACGGTCTGGCGGTGGCTCAACAAGTGGGTCACGAAACACAGGAACAGCTAGGTAGGATACACCCACCTCACATACTCTCACCTATATCGTACATCCACTAACACCCTCCAGCTCTTCATCCGCCGTCCGCCCCTCTTACGGCGGAGGCCGCTACTTCGGCGGCGGCAGCACAACACCCTACCGATCCGGATCTCGTTCACCCGGTGGCCTGATCCCCTTCGTCCTCGTTGGCGGCGCTCTCGGCGCAGCAGCCATCTTCCCCGGCATTTGGCTCTACAACGCATACTCATACAACTGGAACCATCGGTACAGTTTCCGGAACCAGACGAACACGACACAGCAGCGTAACGAATCGTTGCCTGTCACGTGTCTGTGCGAGGAGTATCGGGCGTGTGGGTGCGATGATAATGATGATGATAGGTATCTGGATGAGGTGCTCGGGAATGGGAATTATAATTCGTTGAATAAGACGCTGGTGAATGTGGCGCAGGTTAATGGGACGAGGACGGTGGTGCTTAATGGGACGTTGCCAAACGGGACAGATACGGAGAGTGAGCAGCAGAGTCAGAGTAGTACGAGTGCGGCGGGGAGGGTGGTTGTTGGCGAAAGTTTGGGGTTGTGGGCTCTTGGGGCTTTCGTGGGAGGCATGCTTTGGTTGTTATGATGTGGTGTCTTGAGGGGCGAGAAACAATCTTTTGGCTAAGGGGAGACATGCCAGCTTGGGCAAAATTTGATACCCTGGGAGGCAGTTTTATTGGTTTAGTGTATAGACTTGTGGACATGAGTAGTCAAAATATGCATGTTTTTCACTTTGAGCAATTGCTACAACTGTTGGGTCTGCGATACACCAGCATTTCCCTATCGCCCCTGTGCAAGAAATGCATGTATACAGACTGCGCGTACTGTGGACCATCACCGAGAAGCCCAAAGGTGGTATGAGGAAGCAGTCACCGTTGCTTATTGCAACATAGAGTGCCCTTTTGTCAAAGTGGGAATAATTAGGATTGACGAAATTGTTAGTTCATGGAGAGAACACTAGAAGGAGAAGGAAGACAGCGAATGCAGGCGAGCTGCAAGGAAGAAAGTGACGAGAGTAACAGTCGCGACGAGAAGAACGTCGTTTAGTAAGAATCACGGCCGACCTGTAGATTCCAAATCAGGCTTTAGGCAGAGATATGTGGCATTTAAGTCATCAATAGACAAAAACGTAGTTTCCACTCGTCAGCTTGGGAAGAATGATGTTCTTGTATAATGTGCATTTCATTGAAGAGGTTCAGGGGACTGTATGCCTTGTACGTAGAAAGAGCCAATTGTACTGTTATTCTCATTCGGGATCGCTGGACAATGTGCCGTCAATGCCTTTGAAGCTTCCACAGAAAATCCGGTTGGGTATTGTAGGCAAAGATTTGAAAATGGTGGGAGGTCTGTTCACTCTGCTTTGTCTCGACGAAGGGATCAAGCGAAGCTTATGGATTTGAGGAGCCGTGCCAGCGATGCTCAGAAGCATTGAGATCCTTTTCATTCTTATGCCGTCTTGACATCCATTTGCCGTACGCGTAAACCTATTGTACGCCCTCTCTTTCTTCAAAAGCTCTTGTGCGCTCTCTCCACACTTGAAGACGAATCTCGAGACCCCATCAGCTAGTGAATAGTTCTCGCAACATAGTGATGATTATTTTTGCAAGTAGGGCATTTCTGCAATCCTCTTTTCAGACATTGACCGTACCATGTTCGCTGATCCCCAACATGGGCCCTCAGCTTCCTACCCGTAAATATGGCAAAGTGACCAGATGGGGGCAATGGCTCTAGCCAGTAGGTTCATAGTGTGTGAGACGAATGCGGAGCTTTGAATCCCAAATGAGGATGGGTCAAACGCATTGGGGTCAGTACTTTCTGCAAATGGAAAAGCACGGCACGCTGCTGTTGCCTCGACAGGCTTACTCACAAAGCTTTAAGATCCACAACGCATCGCTGAGACTTGTATTTTGCGTGAGGGGGGGAAATTTGGAGTTACCGCTCAGAAAAAGGACCCAGGGTATAAGATAACAAGAAAAGTTGAGTGCTGACAGCACACCCTCAAGATTTTCACCCACGTATTAGGAGGTGCGACGCAATTGGATGCGAGGAACATGTGCAAAAATCAATTCAGTTGCCCAACATATTGCAATCATGAGTGACAAGCAGAAAGGGACAAGATATAGCTGGAAATTCTATGTATTATTATCGTATCTAGGCTTTGCCTTCGCTCGAGTACTGCTAGAACAAAGGTGCTGTTGCATGACAACCAAATAAGCTTTTGCACGCAAAAGTTCTGTTCAATGCCGACGTGATGCCCTTTCATGCTAAATACATGAATGATAATGCTATTCAAGCGCCAATCCTGCCTTTCGAACCCTCCTCCATTAAAAATCATACCTGAACCGTAATCGATGCCATCAAGAGTGTACATGTAGATATGTCAAGACCGTGAGGTAGCTTCAGATTTTCCATCTCTCACTCCAAACTTTCCACCCCAGAAGTGACGTGTCGAGCACGGCGCCAGTGATTGTCATTGTGTCAAGATAGCTTTTACAGGAGAGCGAAACCAGCAGCGGCACCGATGGCGGCAAGGACAACCTCCTTGTTCCAGCTGGCCACAGCAGCAGCACCGGTAAATGGTGCAGCAGATGGGGTGGAGGTGGTGAATGTGCCGTTGGCAGATGGGGCTGGGACGCCGGATGTGCCTGCCTGGATTTGGCCGTCGGCGATTTGAGAAACACCTGCGGCAGTTGAGGTAGGGGCCTGAATCTGTCCATCTGCGATTTGAGTAACGGCAGCGGCGGTGGAGGTGGGTGCCTGGATTTGGCCATCGGCGATCTGGCTCACAGCTGGGGCAGTGGAAGCCTGGATCTGACCATCTGGGATCTGGGCAACTGGTGCAGCAGTGGGAGCAGCTTGTGGCTGGCCATCAGCGATCTGTGAGACGGCAGCAACTGAGGTAGCGACTTGAGGTTGACCGTCAGCGATAACGCTGGCGGGTTGCTGAGGAACAGCGAAGGTAGTGGCAGCGAAGGCCAAGGCGAGGAGGAATTCCAGTGAGAATTGCATTTTGATTGTGTTGTTGTTGGTGTTGGTAGTTGAGGTGGTATTAAGTCGAGGTGATATTAAGCGGGTGGTGAGTTTATTAAGTTGCTGGTTATTATTAATTTACTGATTCAGCGAGTGTAAGTGATCTGGAAAAGATCGAAAGCGACAGTACTATGAACAAACAGGCGGGATGTTTTGGATTTGTATGTGATGTGAGTGAGATGAGAAGAAAGTCGAGGAATGAAGCGGAAATGGTGTTTATCTATGGGATCTCGTAGGGTAACGGGGGAGGCGCAGACGCCGCTTTAGCGAACTTGGCTGGGAGCGCTGGGGAGAGTTGGGAGAGCTGGGAGTGGCCGGGCTGGGCAAAGCGTGTTGATTGCGACTGCATCTTTCCTTAGCAACGCTGCTAGCCAGTGGGCATTGTCAGGGGCAACAGCCCCCGAGAAGCTCCCAACCCCCCCAAAACACCCAGAAGCGTTGCGGCGCTACGGCTTCAAACGGCAAGGCGTTCTCATTTTTAGCAAGAGGAAAGGGAAGGAAAGGGAAGGAAAGGGAAGGAATGGGCTGGACTGTTGTTCTTCCCCACTTTTATCGCGCGATACGAGATCGTGATTGGTACAGACCGCGTCTTGACTGGGTTGCGGGTTGCATATGGAGACGGTCGTGGCAGCGACCGGGGCTCGGCTACGACACCAAGGAAGATCTACCCTGCTAAGCTTGCTTTCCTCCGAACCTGGACCAAGAAAAGAAATCTTACGGCGGCATTCACTCAAATCATCCGTCAGTCAATCAATCAGAGCCAAGCGACAGTTTCTTTGGAACCAACTTTGACGCTTCCCCAACCATGATCTACAAGATCCAGCCTCGTCATCTGCTCCTCTCCAGCCACACTCTCTCAGCCTGCCACTGTACGACCACGGAAGACATCTGTTTCTTTTCTTGTCTCACCAGCTCTGAGTCTCACAGTCATCCTGCTTCGCAGGAGGCGTGCAGCTAAAGGGGGTTTGGGACTAGAGAAATTTCACGATTGGCCATAAACCTTGCTTAGCTCCCTGGTCCGGCGACGACCAGTAAAGTAGTGGCAGGAAAGTTTCTTCGAAAGGAGAAGAACTTCGTGGCGCTAAAGGAACTTCAAGCCTTTTTTCCCCTCCGGCTGCTCGACTCATGAGCATCGATACCGTTCTGCACTACCACTATCACTACCGCTTCGGAACCCCTGTCATGTGCAGATTGAGGGGGCGGAATGAATCGGTGAGCTTGTTGCTCGCAATCTTCTCTGCCATCTAGAAATGGTCTTGTCAATTAGAAATACGAGGTGTGGGCGGGTGAAACTCCTAGAGCTCCATATCCCGCTGCAGGGAGGAGGTGCTTGCGGCAAGAGATCGAAGCATCTCACACAGAATTGTGGCATGCACGTCTCACTTCGAAACGGCATACAGTAGTAAAGTCTGTCTGTAAGCTGCACAGCTTGAATACGCGCAAACGCAACATGACAGAAGACGCGCTGTCAGAGCAGAACCAGCTGTCGGCAACATTCTGATGGGGTTGATTGTTGGCCACCCTCGAAAATCTCCCGAGGTGTCTTGTCACTCTCCATCCGGCTTGCCACCAAGCGGTTTCAGGCCTGGCTACCGGCCTCGACGGGGCCAGAACCAAGCCAACCAGCCCGGCAAGCCATGAACTCTGCCCATCAAAGATATCCAAAATTGGTCAGTGCGTCAAATTAAACCACGCAATCCTGTTCGTCATCTATGCACTCTATCTCGCAATTTCCCCTAGCCTCTCATCTTCTTTTCGCCGCTCAAGGAAGCTCGTCTTCGCATTTTAGACTTAGAGTCGTGATGCAATCTTTTCTCCCGAATTTACCGTTGAGCCTCACCGCCGCTCCGACCGAAATATCTTATTCGGAAAGCGTTTAAATCGCTTGCTGCTGCTGCTCTAAGTAAAATTGGATTCAACGACAAAAGATCGTTCTGTTATCAAGCTGGGGATGTCCCACTGTCCATTACCATACAGTTACACCAACGTCCCGCGACCTTATATGGATGCATGCAGCCGGTGAGGCCAGGCTTTCTGCTGCCTGCTCGTCGTTGGTCCTACTCAAACCTCATCCTGACGGGTTGAGCATCATTGTATTGTGATCATTTGTGCAATTTCAGGAGGCATTGTATCCATTGCTTGACAAGTGCTTTTATCGTTGTTGGCGAGCACTCAAGAATTTCAATAGGCCCACGTCATTTGACTCCCCTTGAATTCACACTCGCTTCTTAGGTAAAGGCATCCTTTGATTTCGCTGGATGGTTCTTTCTCCGCATTACTGCACAGGTACTGCTCAAGTAAGCGACCCACTAACCCTTTAATCTTCTTTTCAGCTGTGACAGGTCTTTTCAGGAGTAGAAGACAATCTCAGCGCGTGTACGGCGATATAGCGAATTATGCTAGGGCTTTCGAGGATGGAGGAGGTGATCAGCGCGTCTTACGCAATTGAGTCTTTGGTAGATGCGCAGCTATATGGAATGGCATCGTCACTAGCAGCAGTATTGAATGCCCGACGTCGGATATCAGACAGTCGGCAATGATCGCTGGAAGTGTATGTATTCAAAAGAGGAAATGATATCAGAGACTGGTGGTCATGGAACCTGGACAAAGAGAAAACAAAACTAATTGCTCGATCCATGGAAAGCCCTTATATGCAATCACCCAAATGTTCCGCCATACGCCCTTCCGTCCCGTGAAATGAAGATGAAGCCCAAGGAAGCTCCATGCTTGTCACGATTTGGAAGCCAGCTCTTGGTGTGAACAGAATGACTAAATGACAACTACAGTATCATGGGCTGCTTACAACGCTTACTGTTTGGACTTCCTACTTTGAGTGAATGCAAGCATTGGAACAAGTGAGCATGTTAAGCCTCTTGAATAAAGACTTGTTGATTCACTAGGAGTATGCTGGACTAACAAGTGGAATATCGCCTTCCAAACGATCTTTCCCAACGTATACGATTTCCCTACGTCTCAGAGCTAGTGCAGGAGATTCCATACATCGAGCAATGGCACTGGTGAAGTTGCAAGTAGCAATAATAAATAACGTAGAATCGGTCCAGTCACCTCTCCAGCTCGCGGACCCTGTCATCTGTCATACGCACGTCCATTGATAACGAGCCGTTCCCTTGGCCTTGTTATTTCCTACGCCAACCACTCCGGTTCAATGACGATCCAACTTTAAGCCAGCATGCGTCGCAATCCGCCGTGATCCTATCCTCTCTGTCAACGTCCTTGATCTATGTGATCCCACGCAAACACATTTGACCTTCAAGCTTGTGCGGTCGCCTCCGAGCGGCTCTCGGCACACAGCGTCACGAGCACCCACATGCCGTAGTCAATTGAATTTACCCTACCATATGACGAAAATCTTCCCGCCATGACCACTACAAAGCATGTCCCGTCCCGTCGCACAAATAATTGTTGCATTATTGCAACAGCTTGCGGGTTGTTTATGGGGACGTTGGCTGAGTCTGTTTTACCACGTTTTGGGTTGTTGGGAGTATCTTTGGGTCTATTGGAGATTACATGAGCCACGTCGAACATGCAGAAGCCGTTCTGGATGAAACGGTTCCTTCAACGCATTGCCGTGAAGGTAATGCAGTTGAGGAACAGCCAGAACCAGCTTGCAAGCTGAGGAAAATTATTCACGAGAAGGAGTGTCATACACATCAGACCATTTCCACGGACAGCGAGTCGGATGCCTTCAAGGTAGCTGGAACAGAGCCTGTTGACTCGGAAAAACATGACTTCGCCAGGCATCAAATGAGCGGTGGATCTGATGCCGCCTCGTTGTCGTCCTTGTCCTCCGATTCTGCCGACAACGCTCGTACGACGACTCTCAGTCGCCAGGTCTCTGTTGATACCTACGGCAACACATACCCCGAAGGAGGCCTACGCGCCTGGCTTGTCGTATATGGCTCTTTCAGTGGTATGACCGCTTCCTTCGGCCTTATGAATACCATAGGTACATATCAAGCCTATCTCAGCACACATCAGCTTTCAGACCTAGACGAGAGCACCATTGGATGGATCTTCAGCCTCTATACTTTCATGGCATTCTTTTGCGGGGTGCAAATAGGACCTATCTTTGATTCAAAGGGGCCCAGGTTCCTAGTAATAGCTGGCACTGTCTGCATGGTCGGAGGCACGTTAGGCATAGCAGAGAGTACAGGTACGTTATTTGTCAGAGCAAAGAGCCTGGCCCTCTCTTCCATGGACAAATGCACTGACTTCAGTCCCGCGTGATAGAATTCTGGCACTTTATACTCTCGTTCTCCCTGGCGGCTGGCCTAGGTACGTCGTTGATATTCACTCCAGCAGTCGGCTCTATTGCGCACTTCTTCCTCATCAAGCGCGCATCAGCCACAGGTCTCGCAACCACAGGAGGTAGCGTTGGTGGGATTATATTTCCTCTCATGTTGCAACGCCTGTTTCCGCAGGTCGGCTTTCAGTGGGCGACACGAATACTGGCATTCATCTTTCTGTTCCAACTCATCGTGGCCAATCTACTCATTCGCTCACGACTACCTCCTCCGCCGAAAGGCAGCCCAGCCACCAGCATGTGGCCGGACTGGAGAATCTTCAAGAATTTGACGTTCTGTCTCACCACTGCGGGGACATTCTTTGTGGAATGGGCGCTGTTCGTACCCCTCACTTACTTGACTTCCTACGCTCTTGCCCATGGGGTATCTCCTACATTCTCCTACCAGATCCTCGCTATCCTGAACGCCGGCTCCTTCTTTGGACGCTGGGCTCCGGGCTATGTGGCCGACAAGATGGGAAGATTCAACACGATGATCGTGACCGTGGGCATATGCATGTTATCAGTACTGCTACTTTGGTTGACCTGCTCAACCTCTGCGAACCCAGTCCCACAAATCATTGTCTTTGCCCTGATCTTTGGGTTCGCTAGTGGCTCAAACATCAGCCTTGTGCCTGTCTGCGTTGGACAGCTTTGCGATACCGAGGTCTTTGGACGGTGGTATGCAAGTTTATATACGATTGTCAGCTTTGGGTGTTTGACGGGCGTTCCGCTTGCGGGAGGAATCCTGACGCAATCAGATGGAAGCTACGGAGGTTTGATTGTTTTCGTCGGAGTCTGCTATGCGGGCGGTCTGGCATCCTTCGGCACTGCCAGGGTCCGGGAAGTCGGTTGGGGTTGGAAAAAGGTCTTTTGAAGATGCTGAGGGGTTCTCAATGAGAAAAGCGAGCGTAGTGCACATCAATCTTTTTTCTTTGGAAATTCGTTACGCTGGAAATGAATGATGAGTAAGTCGGAAAGCAAACATGGAGGGCTTGATATGTTTTTAACTGTATTGAAAGTAAGATAATACTATCATCAAGTCCTGATTTGACTTCAACACATGCATGTATTGCCCCCTCCGAAAAATTTCGCTTGCCATGTCTGCTTATTCTATGCTTCATGCATATTTCACGATCACCTATCGAATCTCAATTTCGTCAAAGCCTGTTAAGCTAGCCTTGAGCTTTTGGGTTCATCCACACACATAGCAATGTCCGCTCGATGCAGGAATTTACAGCTGCGAGGCTGAATGCTCATTCAAGAAGGTGAAGACTGGAACGTGCTCACTAAATGCACGGCGCATTGGCCATTCTGCAGGCGCTCCACGAGGCTTTGAACACGTATGTTTCCGTGGACAAGTAAGACAATTTCTGTGTAATAACAGGACATCTACTTCCCATACTTCCAATGCAGGGCTTCAAACTCCGTCAGAAGGCAGCTGTGCAAGACGTGACATTAAAAATGATACTAGGTCTTTTGGAGGTCATAATGGCCGTACAGCCTTCATATGAAGACTTTCTCACGAGGTTGGTCCCAACTGTCAATGAAAGTCCCTGTGGGGGTCTGAAGTGCCAACATCAGAACTTTTTGCATGTCGACATGATACGCTAGCACTCATATGCTTGTCAGGCTCACACCATGTGCCAAAAGCATTGAAGGCCAGACTCTGTCTACAGACTGCAGCAAGACTGTTCTTCCGTTATAGGTAGTAGGCTTTGAACGAGTCAAAGCAGGAAGGTCCTTGCAGAGGTTAAACACCATCTCTCGCCAATCTAATCTCGACGGAGAGCCCGTCGGTGGCTGATTAAGGTCAGCATTAATATGGCGAACGGCGGTGTTACCTCGCTCCCGGCCGAGGTTCAACATTCGAGTCAATACCGCCGGGTGGCCATAGTGGCCAATTAGGACAATATAGCTCGCTCCTCTGGCGAATCAGACCAAGTCTCTCTCCAGGCCAAGCGGTTGTAACGTTACAGTCCACGCGTCATTTGGCGATGTGAGCGCTAGGACATCAGGAGCATTATTGCACATGACTGCTGCAGCTGCAAGGATCAACAGCATAGCTTGAATCATAGCTGCGAGTACCGTTATCGTAGGGCATGCAAGTCAGAGGCTGAGCGAGCCTGGAGGTCCTGGTCAAACGCCAACGCTTAAGAAAAAGTACGCAGCATAGGCCCACTGTCTTGAAGCTGTTTTACTACAGATTGGGCGGACTAGTTGCAGGCATTCGCACCAACTCTATCCCCGGAGTAATAGTAGCAGATGGCAACAAGACCACTACCTTAGGTCGATCTGGCCGAGATATGCCCACGATTATTGGATATTTCGTGCCGTTGGAATTCCGCACGGCAGAATCCCCCACACTCCATTTTTTGAGATGGCGGGCAAAAGCTCCCTTGGCGCTCCCAGAGCAGCTTAGCGGGAGCTCATCGGTGGTCCCAATCTCCAACATTTCACAATAGCCCAGTCCCTGACTCTTCTCTAGCAGACGGACTACACCGAAGCAAGCAATACACTTACCCCCGGACGAAACGTAACGTTCTCCTCCAAGCATTCTTTACCTATAGTCTGCGAGAGTCGCTCTTCCAGTTATTCTCCTCGCTCTTACATCTTCTTTTCCCTCCCCACAACCCTACGACGAGGAAGATTCTTCTTACTTTGTGGAGCAGGTATAGCATTCCAAACTATACCTGCACCCTTATCGGCCAACCACATTCTCTCTTGCTAGGCTTTTGAGCGCACGCCCACTTCGACTCCTTCAGTCGCAGCACATGTTGGAAGAAAAACGCAAGTTCAAGTGTGCCCTTCTGTATTCGTGAATAGCCAACGCCCGTATAATCAATCTCAGCATCACCGTCGATCAATCAATTTGACGGCAATATTGGAGCGCAAATTGAAGAGCATTCACGATTTAATCATTTCGGACAATAAATCCATAGATACCATTTGTAGTCGCTGAACTCGATCCTTCGCAAGTCACTCAACCATGCCGACTTTTATAAACCCGTTTCGAAAGCACGATGTTTCTGACTTTCCGGATACATATGTGCCCTTGACTCAGACCCAGCGGAACCCCTCGGTGACGAAGTCCGTTGACGGTAATTTTGCGCCAGGCGATGAGAAAGCCGATGGATTTGAGAAGGACGTGAAAGGCGACGATGGCAGATACAACAACGTTGCCGCTGGTGGGGTTGATGAGATGACTTTAGAAGCACTCCGTGCTGAGATCGACGCTGATCTTTCTGCCTACGGCCATGATTCTGCGTATGATCGTAAAGCGAAAGTCATCAATAAGGCCTTGATGGATATTGGCATGGGCTCCTATCAATGGCAGCTTTTCGTCCTCTGCGGCTTCGGCTGGCTAGCAGACAACCTCTGGCTGCAGACCGTAGCTCTGACCTTGCCGTCCTTGACCTCTGAATTCGGCCCTAGTGAAACTCATGTCAGATACACCACATGCGCTACCTTCCTCGGTCTGTGTCTGGGTGCTTCGTTCTGGGGTGTGGCTTCCGATGTAATCGGGAGACGTCTCGCTTTTAATGCGACACTCTTCCTCGCCGGTGTCTTCGGTCTAGCCATTGGCGGAGGACCCAACTGGATTGGAACGTGTGGTCTATATGCTGCGCTGGGCGTTGGTATTGGGGGAAATCTCCCGGTTGATGGCGCCCTTTTCCTGGAATTCATTCCCGCTGCATCGCAAGGTCTCCTAACCCTGCTCTCGGTCTGGTGGCCTGTCGGACAGTTGCTCACTTCTCTTTTCGCTTGGGGGTTCCTGACGAAGTATAAGTGTGATGCAGAGCTGAGCGCTTGCAGCTTGGTCGGCCCAGGTGAAGCGTGCTGCACCAAGGATATGAACTGGGGCTGGCGTTACCTTAACATTACATGCGGAGCCCTCACGTTCCTGATGTTTACATGCCGATTCTTCTTTTTCCATCTTTTTGAATCCCCTAAATTCTTGCTGTCTCGCGGCAGACAGTCAGAAGCAGTCGCTACCATTCACGGCATCGCCTGGAAGAATGGGAAAAAGACTTGGATTTCAGAAGAAGTCTTGAATGCCATTGGAGGCGACCCAGAAGTGGTTAGCGGTCAAAAGCTTTCTATCGTGGAGACGGTCAGTAGATTCTTCAGCAAATTCTCCGGTCAAAGAATTGGCCCGCTGTTCGCCAATAAGAAGCTTGGGATCACGACCGGTCTGATTTGGTTTTGCTGGACAACGATCGGCATGGCCTATCCACTCTTCAACGCTTTCTTGCCGCAATACCTCGCCCAGTCTGGCGAAAATGGTCCAACAGCGGACAGTATCGTATATCGCAACTACGCTATCACGTCAATTGTAGGTGTGCCAGGTAGTATCATCGCCTACTTTACCGTCGACATAAAATATATTGGCCGCAAAGGCACGATCGCCACTGCCACCTTGATCACAGGTGTCTTTGTGTTCCTCTTTACTGCCAGTACGGACCCGAGCTTCCAGCTTGCCTTCACCTGTCTTGAGGCATTCTTCCAAAGTAAGTGGCCCCCCCATCACACATTCTTCCGTATATCAGTCAAGTTTCCTTCGTCACAGACCCATTTCTGGCTTCCCTGCTTGCTACTTTCGGTCAAATGTGGTTGAAATAGCGAGGGAATGCTGACTTATTGGCAGATGTCATGTACGGTGTTCTATACGCGTACACGCCTGAAGTCTTCCCTGCTCCCAACCGTGGCACAGCTACCGGAATTGCGTCCTGCTTGAACCGTATTGCAGGGCTCTGTGCTCCAATTGTTGCCGTCAACGCCGGAGAGGCAAATCCGAAGGCGCCAATTTACGCCTCTGGGGGTCTATTTTTGGCCGCATTCGTTGCCATGTGCTGCTTTCCAATCGAAACGAGGGGCAAGCAGAGCTTGTGAAATGCTTTCTTCGCTTCACATAATGCATAAAGAAGGCTCTTTTCCATCGAAGGCCGGCTTCATTGCGCTCAAAACGAGTGTTCCAACCGCAAATGTGACTCAACATCAAAGTCACTATCAGGATGATCGGCGCTTTGGTTTAGGAGAAGATTCTGAAAAGGCTTCATAGCAATCTAGGTGGCCTCCGAACTCGCAATTTTGAAATGACTCGAACGAGCTTGGAAAATATTGTGTTTTGGACACGCGTACAAACGGTAAAATAAAGACAGGCAAGACCATATTGCTTCAGACTACTTACAATGATACCCGATCGTTCTACTTTACGTGTTGCCCATCCTGTACCGTCGTTATAGCTAGCATTTCCCGACCGGAGCGGCGTCCTTGCTGGACGGTGCATCCAAGTTATTTTGCACAATCCCGGCCATCCCTTCCTTCTTTCCACAAAAAGACTCCACCTTTGATTCCCGCAAAAAGCAGTGGGTCGCACTAGAACGTAATGTGCAAATTCTGCAGGAGAGATCGCCTTTGATGGATATGACCTGCAAAATGCATGAATGTAGAGACACGGATGGGGAAGGAGGGGGGAAAGCCACTCCTATGTACCTTGAGCCAGCATACCGTAGTGAGCCTTTATCCGTGCGAACTGCATGCTTCCGGACGCATTACATGACGCAATCATCACAAAGCCTTTTGACCTGGCTTACGCTTTCCTATGCTAGAGATCAGGACCCAGAGCCATGGTATGCTGACACACTCGGGTCAATTCCGGCGAATGCGTTGTTGCCCCCAAGCGTAAACGTAAACCAAACCTTTATTAGCTTGCATGTGTCCGATATGAGGTATGGAGCATCTACCAGAAGAGATCATTCTACACATCACTGACTGTGAGCTTGCCACCTGCCACCTGCCCCAGACCTACAGTTCACCATTATACCTAATACGTACTCTAGTTCTCTCAGCACGATCGATTACATCGTTGAATGCTGTCTCCAAGCGATACCACGACATCACATCAGACAACGAGCTTTGGAGACATCGCTGTTTCGACGAGTCATCCTCTAAATATGTGCTATCAACCAAACGAACACGATCTCAATTCTTTACGCGGCAAACACGGGAGCGCAGGGCGCTGGACTTAGAGAGGGGTTTAACAGCATCCAGTCGCGGCAATAGAAGCCAAAGCAATGACCGGTCCGCTGCACTAAATGCACCATTCCAAGACGGAGCCACAAAAAGCAAACTCGCCCACATCAGACAAGGCATTGCCAACTGGGACTGTACAGTGCCAGAAGAGGAGGTCAATTGGTACCATGAGTACATTGCCAGACACTCACCTCTTGGACTAGATTGGCTTAGCAAGCCCACTGTTAAGAATGAATGGGATAGTGAGGCTCAGGGCGTGGGCCTTCTTGAGAATGGAATGGTTCTCGCTCCATTAGAGGATGGAAGCGTTTGCATATGGGATGTGAGAGGCGAGGACCGCCGCTCAGTGACTGTCAAGGCTCTGAGTCTACCTGGACTCTTGTCAAAAAGCCTCTCCACAGCAGATCTTCCGCCAATCGAATGTGTTTCAGTGGACAACAGCCGGAACAGAGCTTACATTGCCCTTGGAGCAACGCTTGTTGAAGTCGATCCCTGTACACTTCAGGTTGTTGCAAGGCATCACTATCCCCAAATCATCACTGCTCTCTCGGAAGGGCCAGGTTCTGCACCCCTGACAGTGGGGTCGACCCAATCGCTTCATATCCATGACCCGCTTGTAGGCTCCAATAGCGAAATGCTAGCCGCAAATATCAGCAAACACGCAGGTATTCCGGATGAAAGTGATTTTCATCGTTTGCAGACTGGTGACACCGACTATGCTAATCTTGAGCCTTTGCCCCTTTCAATCCTTCATACAGGGAGTCACATGGTTCACGTAGCCGGCCGCTTCCCAAGTATATTGAATTATGACCGCCGGCACTTTCCTCAGATTACATCGACAGTCCACACATCAGCGAAAATAAGCTGTCTAGCATCCGTCACGTCAACTACCAGCACCACTGCGATAGCAGCAGCAGGCGAGTATAGAAGCAAAGGCTCTCTCGAGCTCTACCCACTGTCATCAGACACGGGGTCCTTAGCTGAAGAATCGACAATCAACCGTACGACTACATCAAGCAGCAAATGCCTTTCACTGGCGGCACATGGCACGCGTCTCCTCTACTCAGACAGTGACGGAATGCTGAAATGGGTGGAACGAGATTGTTCGACTCCCGTTCGTCGATGGAATGTCAACACCAACTACGAAACCAGAGTACAGCCTAGAATGGGCGGCATTTTCAATGCTGAGGTCAACACCGGTGACGTCGCTCGGAAACTAATCCCAGTTGACAGCAGCGATGCGAAAAGTGATGTCATCTTATGGACTGGAGAAAAAATTGGAGTCTTAAGATTTGGACATCAGTTGAAAAACTCGCATGATAAAGGCAAAGTGTTGGACACGTCCGATGAAACAAGTAGTGTGGCATCTGACACACCTAGCGACGAGGAAAGAGACTATTCTACAATGATGCGGAGAGCTCTAGAAAGGCAAGCGGACGAGGTGAGATTTGTCCAAGGGCTGGGACTAGGTAGGTCCTTCTAACAGCTCCGCTTATGATTGCACATCCTTTTTTTCCTTATGTCTCCCGGCCTACTGCTGTACTTCTGCAATTTTTTTTGGGTTGTTTGCGAGTACGTTTCCCGCACTCGAAGAGCCATGTCATCTAGGAGTATGTGATCGTGAACAAAAGCAAGCACATACGCATGCATTGCAAACCACAGCAAAACGGGGCGTTATGTCCTGACAGTCCGCCTTGTTAGCGCCAGGAAGAAGCCTCGCGAGCACTAAGGCAAGCCTCCCTGACTAGCAGCTGGTGTTTCTGAAGACACATTTACTCCACTTGATGAGCAACAAGGCTTTCTTTGAGACTCCAATGTCGTTGTTCGGGATCAAGACCTTGCCAGTATCCTCATGAACTATTCTAACGTTCATCTAGCTCTTTTCTAGAGCAAGATGGTGTTGTATCTGAGCAACGGTACAACTATCAGTCCGCCGCTAGAGCAGTGGCTTTTCGCGTGCAGCTTTAGCATCCTTAGGTCTCTGCAGTCTTGCCCTAGTCTTTCGTACAGGCTGCTTGTGAATGCTCAAAAGACCTGTCGCTGTGGATGTAGCTCTCAAGAATTGCTTAAGATGTGCCTTCCCTTGTACGATTCTGCCTATTCGTCTCAGATAAACAATTGCCATATATTTGGAGCTGTCAAACTCTTTGCTATATCATTACACTAATTACTCAATGCTATGTTCTCCTTTACGCTATTTCTCCTCCCCCTCCTACCCCACCTCGACGTCTCCGCTGCCCAACATCTTCGCGCACAACCTCCTCTTCCGACCCTGGCACCTCTTTACGCCCGCCAATTTGCAACCTGTACAGCTGGCCAAACGACCTGCAACGATGGCAGCGGCGGATGCTGTGATATCGGCGCCAAATGCACCAATACTCGCGGCAACATCCCCATATGCGAAAAGAATTGTGCCGCTGGACCAAGTTGCACGGGGCCTTTGAGCGGCTTATGCTGTGATCTGGGCGAGCGGTGTGATTATCAATCGACTGGTTGTGTCTCGACGAGCTTCGGCTTCCAAGGTCCGAGCTTCGGTGATGGTGATGATAACGAGCCTACCTTTTCTGTGGCGCCGGTGCCGGTGACATCGCAGGTGATACCAAAGCCTATCAGTCTTCCGAGTCCGATTTCTGTTCCATCACCGATTTCTGTACCGGACCCGATCAGTCTGCCCAGTATACCCAGGCCACTTCCGACGAAGACGTACAATACGCACATCTACAGTACGAAACAATACAACACGGACGATCTTCCCGTACCTTCGGGCATTAACGCGCCGATTCCTGTACCGACTTATTACGGGTTTCCTGACGATACCTCTGCTTCGACAAGCTTGACCTCGACGTCGTCTGATTTCGAGCTGGCTACGGGTAGTGAGGCTACTACATCCACGACAACCAATCAAACAAGTACGTCCACACGGACTGCGTCTGTCTCCACCACTGAAGCGTCGGAAGCCTCAACTGCGAGTCAGTCTTTCTCCACCACGAGCGGTGAGGGGCTGGCAGCGTCATCTGCAGCGCCATCTGCAGCGCCCTCGAGCGAGGGGGTTCGGTTGATGGGTGCCACGAGATGGCTCTTCATTGTCTGTAGCGGGGTGATATTGCTAGTGTAAGTATGTGAGTTTGGCTAATTGAACTGCTATTTGGATCTACCTTTGTTTGGAGAGTTCGTTGTGTTGTCATGGTTTTAACGTATTACTCCTGGGCTATACTTCACTGAACCGAGGTGTGCATGGAATGACAGGATCGAACTGTCCAATGGTTGGAAGCGAGAGTTGAATTTCACGTGTATCACTATATGGCATGAG
Organism: Bacidia rubella; assembly: GCA_032158265.1. Lineage (NCBI taxonomy): Eukaryota > Fungi > Ascomycota > Lecanoromycetes > Lecanorales > Ramalinaceae > Bacidia > Bacidia rubella. The sequence continues at coordinate 828,625 of JAVTIF010000016.1, read as the reverse complement.
ACTTGGCCAAAAGCCTAGGTCGAAATCACGAATCTTTCTGCTTTTTACGTTTCCTTTTCTGGTTTAGTATAAACATGGCTCTCCTCACCGCCATCAGCTGTCTCCACCCTCTCTACACATTTCCAAGCTGGCTCCTCCAACGTCCCACCATCATCGCAAATCCCCCTCTCCCTCCTCCTCCTCTTCACCCACTCCCCCAACCCCCTCCATACCTCCTCCTTCTCCCACGGTCTCATCCCAGCCGCCAGCCCACTCGTAGTCGTAGCGACAAACACCCTCGCCCCTTTCCACCCATCCTCCTCCCCTTCCATTCCCCAAACCCCCATATTCTCCCCCTCATCCTGCCACCCATACGCAAACTCCGCCTTCCCAATCTTCTTCCCCTTCCTTACCCTCCACACCGTCTCCCAAATCCCCTTCCCCACAAGACACACACTCTCGGGCCTCCACCTCCGAACCTTCTCCTCCAACACCGCCACCCCAGCCCCCATCTCCTCAGCACTCAACTCACTCGCATCTTTCGTCGGCCTGCTCACGATATTCGTATGCCCTAACGCGAACAAGTGCGGCAGGTTCCCATCCTCCTCGGGCTTACACCGGCGGGGCGTGCAGCCGGAGGTATGCGTGAGTTTCCAGAAGAGGTTGGAAGGGTGGGCGTATGCGTGGCCGGATGTGGCGGTTTGGATCCCTGGGTTCACGCCGATGAAGATGCAGATTAGATTGGGGGCGAGCGAGTCGGTCAGGTGGTTGGTGAGATGGGCGTATTTGGTGGGTGGGGCGTAGCCTGAGGTGGGCTGGGAGGTGCGTTTACGCTTTTTGGCGGTGGAGGGTGGTGAGGTGGGAGGTTGGGAGGGTTTGCGTTTGCGAGAAGGTGAGGAGGTCGTGGAGGTCTTGGGCGTCTTGGTGGAGTTTGATGTAGTGCGCGTTACGCGTTTCTGGGTAGAGGAGGGGCCGTCATTGTATGTAAATTTCTGAAGCGTGGATGAGAACGCCTCAGAGGCTGCATTACTTGCTTCTGTGGTGTTCAGCATGCTTGAAGTTATGGGTCGATGCTGCTGGGATTCATGAGCTTCGGTGCGCGTGTCGAAGTACCCACTCACCCGTACGTAAATTTAATGGTCCATAGCTTCAGTGTTCTGAGAAGCATAGAGTTGTGAGATGCGGAAATAGTGGAAAAAATAATGCAGAGCCACAATTACAGGCCATTTATTACTGGTATCCAAGCTCAGCCTTTCCTGGCCGGCGAGACTACCTCTTGTACTAAACAAATATCCAACTCTCATTCTCATCGACTGTATCTGGAGAGCTCATCGGACTTGTTTCATGTCATCGCCAAGCTATCATTCCATGCGGGGGCTACGCCATATCCTGCCAACATGATTCCCTTCAACGCCAGACACCCTAAAGATACAATAAACCCCCTCAGCGCTTGCCCTTACCCTTGACCTTCCTCTTCCTATATGCAGCCATGGTCTCAAACCCTGGGAGGTTCGTAGGCCTCAACGGATTTGTCAGTATCGGTCCGTCATAGCCTGTTGGCATCGTCACACCCGTACCAGAAGGCTGTGCTGTTCCAGTGCCATAGATATCCGTTGCATTGCCAGGAACTGGGAAAGGCGCTGTATCCGAAGGGTAGCCACCACCTCCGACCGACTCAGGCGGCCCATTACCAAAGCCGCTCTGACTTTGTGCCGGAGCGGTGATCGTGACTGTCTCGGTCTCGGTAGAAGTCACGGTTGAAGTTTCAGCGGCTGGACAGCCCCCTGTGGGACCACCTGGCCCACCTAGCCCACCATTGCTGTACATTCCGGGCATGTTGTCGCTCGGTATTGCACCAAGGCTACTGGAACCGCCCGAGTAGCTGTCAGAGTTGCCTCCTGTTGGTTTAGCGTATCCGCCACCACTATCGCCAGGCGAGCCATAGCCACCGCTGCCGCTACTGGGAGAGTCGTCATCGTATGGTGAACTATTGACATCTGATGGTGAGTTGTTTTCAAAACTATCGCTTATGGGGGACCCATTGCCTGGTGCGTCGTTGATTCCGGTAGGTGACCCATAATTGCCCACGCCAGAGCCCCCAGCATTTGACGAATCTCCTCCACCGAAGAAACCGCCAGCACCGTTCGTGTCGCTTGCAACACTGGGGCTTGTGATAGTTGGTGGTTGGTACGGTACGGTAGAGTTGGGATATGGAGCTGGCGCCCCGGTGGACGGCTTGCATCCATATGCGGTGCCCAAGGGGCAATCACCCAGAGGATTAGTTCTAGATAATAGTAAGCATACTTCCCGGGGCACCCTGCATTCTTTGCAGACAAGGAGAGAGTTGGGCGTACCCTGTCGGATTTGTGCCAAACGGATTAGTCCCTGTGGGATTGCTACTGAAAGGGTTCGTCCCGGATGGACTGTCTCCATACTGCGTCCCGATTAGCAAGCCAATATCCGGCTGGCGGCATTCTTAAATATCAGTCTTACAGGATTGGTCCCCGTCCCCTGCTGATTTTGTGAAGACGCTGCTCCGCTCGCCTGAGGTTGATCGGTCAAAGTGTAGCTGTTTTGTTCAATTTCGTGGTGTCCTGGAGGAAAGTGTCTCCGACCTAATGCCCGAGGCCCTCTGACTGTCTTAATTGGATAGCCAGATAGAAGAGAGTCAAGATCACTTACGCAAATGCCGTCGTGGAAAGAGCAGCTACGCTACTTAGTATGAATGGTAAATGCATAGTGAAAAACTCATTGAACGAGCGATGTAGAACAATTGATGCAACGAGAGTCAGGTCCTTCTTAAAGAGGCATCTCAACTAAAAGAGAGTGACGGATTCGGTCGAAACACATTTTTGAGGCAATGAGAGGTTTCACAGCTCGAAGGAAGAAACGTACGCAAGAGCTGGGACAGGGAGCCATAATGAAGGCCCGCCATGGTCCGTACCAACAGCGAGCAGCTGTAAGACCACCCTTGAAGCAACACCAGCTGACTTTGCCAGATACACGGCTGCGCCAAAGCGTGCGACCATCATGTGCCTCGCATTGTCAACAAGTGTTGGATATGAAAATGGATCGATCCGGCCCCAGGTCCCAGTCTGCTAGCGGCAGCAGTTTATGGAATACGTGTGAGCTCAGTCAAACGAAACGAGCAATATGGGTACGCCATTTGAATGCACCGCCTTCATGATGTGGCACCCAACATCAAAAAGCAAATTACAACCTTTTGGAAAAGACCAGATGTCAATCATAGCGCCGAGCCTTAGCAGTTTCAGGTGCCACAAACGTTATGTTTGCTGAGCCTGGTGAGCTCTCGCTTAGACTAGGTCAACGCTAATTGATCAGCACAAAGGAAAGCACAAGCTTTGTTAACACCCAAGGATCAGATTTGAAGGATCGCGAGGGTCAAGATGTGCTTCTGTCGCATCCCTGAAACTGTCGTTTGTTTTGCGAAACGGAAGGATTTTGTCCTGATTCCGGGATATTCAGAGCCTTACCAACCACACGCTCTTTCCAATGATCATTCACGAGCAGAGCGAGTTCTATCGCAGGCGATCATTCATAAACCATGTCACAGCAAGCGATAGGCCCTACAATGGCGCTCGTTTGTTGAAATCTCTTTGTGATTGGTCTGGGTGACTAACGGCAGTATGATCCCATGGAGCACCGCAAACCAAAGCTTTGAGGCTACGCGGTAAATATTTGCCGCCGATGCATATAGGAGCAAGGCGATGCCAATGTTGCAGGCAAACACTCATTTGAAATTGTGGGTTGATGCCACTCCATGAGAACGTCGTGTCCCAAGAACTGTATCTGCTCCTTGCGGTCAGCATTCCATCAGCGGCATGAGCATACACAGCGGAAATTAAAGGCTCTCCATTGTTGGCGCAGTCTCAGAGAATGAGAAGATATGTGTTTTGATTGCTGATTGTTCAGTCAAGTCGTTGATAGAAAGATCTGTCGGCGATCCTATGGCCCCAGCGTGCTCATCATGCGACTTCAATTCTGGGATACAATAGGGAACAATTAAGCTTACGTAGCATGCATTCAATTTGCATGGATTGGTGGACTGTTAGAGCGTCTGTGAGATGCTTGTAGCAAATGTTTGCGAAGATGGCGATTTAACAATTCTTTGAGCGTCTCTCAGTGTCCCAGTGTCTTGAGAGATACGTAGACATGACACAGCTCGCTTTTATATCACGTCAAGTCACTTCACGGGAACAGCAAACACATTGCGGTGATGTGTGGGGAGACATCTGACCGACCAGAGGAAAATTTGGCCTTTATATGGATCGAATCAGGCGGTCGGTATCATTCAGGCTACCATGGATCAGATACTGGTTTCGGTGACCATTTGGCAATGGCAGACTTACTTGGAAGTTAGCCTTTCGCTCTTTCATTCTACTAATTTTCTCCCGATCTTGTTCAAATTTCTTCACAAGCTCATTGGCGTGAGCCTTTTTCTTCTCTCTAGCTTGGAATCTGTAAAAGTCTTGCAACTCCTGCCGCTTCTCCTTGTGTTTCTCGGCTACTGCTTGTGCGGCCTTTTGTGTTGCTGGGTTCGACCTCCCGCCTCTCGTGACGGTAACAAAACCTTCTTCATCAGGCTCCTGCCTTTGCCGCGCTCTGAAATGCTCTTGCGCAGTCTCCCTGGCGTTGAAAGCCGTCATGTAGTTGTTGACTGACTCCAGTAGAACGCCCGTGTCAGGATATCTGTTTTGATGGGCATGTAGATACCCTACTCAGCGGTTAACGAGCGCTTGCTTTGAGGGACAGCAAGTCGACTGACGAGCAGAGCCCAAGGACGGGACTTTGTCTTCCACTCCTTCACCCCATACTGGTTGATCGTCCTGCGTGCTAGCGGCCTTCACAGCCTTCAAGGCTGCTTCCATGGACGAACGATCCACGAAGGTAACAACACAAGTCCTGCCATTCGTCTGTAGATCTCGGTCCCAAACACGCGGCCATTCTGCTCCTTCTATGTTCACTGGTGGCGGATTTTCCCGACCCCTTTTCCTTTTACGCTTGTTGGGTGCAGCTTTTGGAGGCCCTCGTGGTTCGCTGGAAGCAACGGCCTTCCTTCTTTGCCCCTCGAATAGTATTTCTTCAATACGGCCGGCAGGTAGACCTAGTTGTATAGAGAACAGACTTTTCAAGTGAATCTCTGTGGTGTCGAATGGTATGTTCACTAAGAAAAGCGATCTGGAGGATGTGGAGGTTGGCGTCTTGGGGGAATGCGGGGAGACATAGAGGTAATGAGTCGCCTTTATTGGGAATGAAGGAAGCGGTGGCAGAGACAACGGAAACACAATGTAGCCTGCTATTCGGGAAGGAGCAGAGGTTGACGGAGCCATCTTTGTTGCTCTCACGCACTGACAAGCAGTGCGAGATGCTTTTTTCGTGAACAATTTCAGTGGATTGGCTGCGAGTCGTCAGTGAGAAAAAGGCGCTAGCCAAAGTCAGACATTTCAAACATCAACTACAAAACGGTTTTGTAACTCCACGTCCACAAATGTTCACACATCCACATTTGGCTGCAACAGTCGTGTTACAGACTACTCCCAAATCTACGAGACGTTTTGCCTTCAACGAACCTAGTCCTTGGGCTTCTGTAATTATTCAGATTGCATTCGGACTTTTCCCCTTGTTCCTAGCCTTGTGGTCCAATGATGAGATCGGAACGACTCCCTATCTTTCCTTTGTCGTTCGCTTTCATGAGCTTTTAGAAGTCTGCTTTGTATGTTTGGCTGTGCTTGCACCTTCTCCATGCCATCGCTGCTCTCCATAAACCACCTCTGCAAGAAACGCTTTCCTGAAGAAGTCATTGGACTTCGACCCGAATCTGCAAAGCCCGGCCAGTGGGTCAAGGGTCCATTGGACGCGAGTTCACAGACGCGTTAGGGTCGCACATATTGTTTACCAACACTCACAAGGCTATAAGAAATGACGTCCGTCAACACACAGAAAGGTGCCGGGTCTGTCTGCTTCAATTCCACGTCGTGTCTTCAGATCCATCCTTCACGTCGCACTGATGCCTCACGATCGTGAGCGCACGAGCTGGACAGCTGCTTTTCTCAAGCGACAACGCATACCTCCAGGCTCCAGGCTTTCCGCTTGGCTTCACGGTGAATCTGCCCTTGGACATCACAGTGGAGACATGTCGAATCATCACAGCCATTTTCCACCGGAAAAGCGCCCCCCACGCATCGCAACAGCACGATCTCATCACGAAAACTACTCGCCTGGGCTTCAGTCGCCCTTGCACTTTCTTCAATCACCCATCAACTTTTCGCGGCCACTCACTCCCGATGTAGCACGATCTCCCGAGGGGACCTATGTACATCCAGCCTTCGCGTCACCGAGCCCCATTGAGGGCATACCCAAGAGTCAAGCAAGAGCACATGCGCACAAGAAACGCTCAAAGCATCATCACAAGGCACCACGCGCGGCTTTTTTCAAATCGAAAGACCCTCGCGTACAATGCAAGAGTATTGGGACCTTCGTGTCTGGGACTTTGTTGACTATCGTCCTCACAGTCTGTGAGTTTTAGAAGGTCCTAGGACGTCAAACAGAACTAACGGGAGTAAAATCAGATCTCGCCCTTGCAGCGGCCAATGTCGTACCTACCACAGCTTTTCATGGAACGTTCATATTCATCATTATCCTGCTCACCATGATCTTCGCTCACTTCCTTGTTCGACTCTGTATGCTTACACTGCGCCAACAAGGTCCGCCCAGAAGTCGCCAATCGCACCATCACCGCCACCATTACCGTTATCGCCGGGATCTCGAAAGTGGTCGAGCACCACCCTCACTACCTCCAGTCCGCCTACTCGACCATCATGAGGAGGACGAGGAGCCACGGCGCAGCAGAGGAAGCAGCGATGCGGATAAAAATCTTCCTGCCCCACCTCCGGCTTACGGTTGGTGGAGAGGCAGTGTGCGAATCGATCCTGAAGACGTCAGATACAATCCTGACCAAAGTGAGCTTCAACAGCAGACTCGGAGCCTTGTCTTCGCAGGTAGTGGTCACCAGCCGCCTAGCTACTCTAGCGAACCGCTTGATGGGCATGTTGCGAGATCAGCGCCGCTATTTCATGAAACAAGGAATATTCCACGAAATGATGAAGTTCGAGACGTGTGAAATGACAGAAGATACTACAGATGGAGCGCAAGTCCTGGAGGCTTTTGCAACTGCTGAAAGGTGATGCGCTATAAGATATGGGCCGAACACTTGCATCTGGGTTGATGCGCTTGCAGGAGACGTGCATCAGAGTCTCACCTTGACTGTTAGGAACGTTTGATTCTTGGCATTCATCTGCTTGCTAGCTTCCTAGCTCTCCAAGCAACAAGTTACGATCTGAAGAAGCACTCAAGACTATGATCTGTTAGTATTGGCTTGACCGAGTGAGTATCTAGATTAGGCCACTCACCAATCGGCTCTTGCCCTGGCGCGAGCCGCACATCATTAACAGTCCCTTTATGACCTGACAACTTGTACAGTAAATTTCCAGTTCGATTTTCCCAAATACAAACGCTTCCATCTCCACTACCCACGCCTAGTCTCTCGCCCCGAGCATCCCAGCTCGCTCTGACTAGATTCCTCTCGATTCCAACGGGCGCACCTGCGAATGACTTGATACTCCTGTTATCAGGCGCAAAAGGTCTGATATCCCAAGTCCGTGCTAGTCCGTCGTGCGAGTATGATAAAAGTGATTGCGAGTCTGGCGAAACGGAAAGCGAGGTGACAGTGTCGTTGTGCCCCGACATCCTGTACGCGACGTCCTTCTTTCTAATATCCCAGACTTTTATATCACAGTCTATACCCCCAGTATAAATTTCGTTGCCTGCTTCTGCCACCGCTATGGATGTAATGGGAAAGTCTGTCTCTATGAAATCGACTGCGCGCTTTACTCGTGGATCCCAGATCCCAATGCAGCCATCGTCAGAAGCCGAAAGTAGTACTTCTTCACCTCGTGGCGACGCTGTAACATCGTTGACTATCTCTTCGTGGCCTTCATGTTTTCGTAATCGTTGGCCTGATTCTAAGTCCCATGAGGCAAGGGTCATATCCGCGGAGGCGGAGAAGATGTATGAAGAATCACGAGACCAGCGTAGGGAGAGTATGGCGGACTTGTGACCTGTCAACTGGCCATAATTTTCGCAGGAGCCGTAGGTTCGCCACAACAGTATTGAGCGATCCATGGAGCCCGATGCAATGTGCCGACCAGTAGGGTCAAACCTAGCAGCGAATACCTCTCCAGCATGACCTATGATAATCAACAGCCAATCCTCCAGTCTTGAAATGCAGCTTACCGGCCATCTCAATAATGGGAGCTTGGAGCCCACTCGATCGTGGCACCTATTTGCGCCATCCTATCAGCCGGCCTTCTTCCAAGTCTCATTCAGTATTCTCTCTAGAACAATCGTGTAGCAGCAATGGAACTTACCGCTTCGACTAGAGAATTTCCTCCCGAGGAGCCATTGGCACCAGCTAGCTGATTTCCATTCAGGTTTGCGTCCGACTTCTGCCTCTTGACAACCATCTGCGAGCTCCCAAAGGAGCTCGACGGTGGACGTTTAGCTGCTGACATTTCTGCTCCGCAGAAGTCCACTGAGCGGACTCACTAGTGTCGCAGGAATGCTTTATTGCAAATGAAGGTTGTGTTCGTCATAATGAAGAGCTTAGTTGTTCGCGAGAATAATTCTGATATTGAGCGGCCACTTGCCGGGCCGCGTCCGTCCCAGCAGTCTGGCACACGCTACTCCAGATAAATTTAAGTACGCAGGCTAGGCAGGCACATATCATCTTCTAAAACTCGCGCAGAATGCCTGACCATTGTTGAAAAGGTGGACGACAGTCTCGATCGACGATTTTGTAAACACAATGGCATCAAGCAAGGCAGCTAGGGTTGGAGAAGAGTATGCGACCTCCCCTGTTCGACCCGAGCCTTCTAATACATTTCAGGGCATGGAAGTCAGTCAAGTGCCTATTCTCAAAGACCTCACGTTTATGTGATTACTAGGACACGCATCGACAAGGTCAATGCAGAGCTCGTAACCTTGACCTACGGGACTATGGTCGCGCAATTGTGTACCGATTTTGAGAGCAACTACGCAGAAGTCAACAAGCAGCTAGATCGCATGGGTTACAATATCGGCATGCGGCTTGTGGAAGATTTCTTTGCGAAGTCAGGTACGCAACGGTGCGCCAATTTACGAGAGACTGCGGAAACGATCTCAAAGGTCTGCGCCTCCAAACAGACAAGGGACTGCCACTAATGTCGACCTAGATTGGGTTCAAGATGTTCCTTAACGTCACGCCCACGGTGACCAACTGGACAGCAGACAACAAACAATTTTCGCTCGTATTTGAAGAAAACCCTCTGGCAGATTTTGTAGAACTGCCAGACGACGGCCGGGCACAGGATGAACTATGGTACTCCAATATATTTTGTGGAGTACTTAGAGGAGCGCTGGAAATGGTATGACCTTTTGAGAAAGAGCCCTCAGTTCTGCAAAACTCAGTGCCTGTCTGAAAGAGAGCTGATTGTTTTAAGGTCCAAATGCAGGTTGACGCTAACTTCGTCAGCGACGTTTTAAGAGGCAATGATACAACCGAGATGCGCATTACACTCATAAGATACATCGATGACGAGATGCCTCCGGACGATGAATGAAGCAATGTGCGTTCTGAGCGGAAACATCAGCCTGTTTTTGAAATGATCCAAATTGCAATGCTTCTTGGTGGGCAATCTGGCATGCCCTTTCTGCCTTCCTGCTCCTCGGAGTCTCGGAAACGACACGATCACCGCAAGCTGCTCCGTCATGTCCCCATGTCCAAGTGAATACAAAACTTGCAATGGCAGGATCCCTATGAACTGGCAATTCGTCCATCAACAAAAAGCACTCGCAAATAGCTTGTGGGTCGCTCTATTGTTTTGGAGAGGTATGTCTAGCTTTACGATGACTCCATCGACGTGTAGGGGATAATTTCTTGAGTTGTTTGCACTGAGTCAGCTATAATGCTACAAGCAACGGGGTTGAATATTTCGCATTAATGGCTAATATTTTGCAACAGTTAACAGATATACGGCGCTATCGGATACCTGTGGCAGAGAGGCGCTACCAGCTCTCTGTCATCTTACCAGGCAAATGCTTGGCGCAAGGCCCACGAAGCACGCATACATCAACTTGATCATAGGAAATGGCAATGTACCTTTATTGATGACCGTGTATTTAGTTTCTAACTGTCGTAGTAGATCGAACTCACTCTATGACTCTAGATGTAGTATTGTGGGAAATCAAGTCGTGGCCGGGTAGACTAATTCGGTGCCGCACATTTAGAATATAAGGTAGTAATCATAGGTGCCAAGGACGCTAAATCTTTCCACCCAACTCAAAATCAACGTGCTCCCTACCCTCCCTCTGCCCCCCCCAAACCCGAAGTCGATCGCAAAATTGTGACTGTATTCCCATATCAAGTTCACTCCTATCGTTGCTATGCTCACCAACTTATTACTACAAATCGTTGTCCTCGGGTGAGGCAGTGCCTGCCTCTCCGTTCTGTGTCTCGCCTCGGCTCCGGTCGCAATCGCCGGTGGGATCCCTCATCAACCTGCCACCGCCACTACAACCACGAAACGTCCAAAGTCCTATAGCAGCACACGTTTTACAACGTCAAAACACTTCGCGACAGTGCTCCACTACTTTGTCTGTGCTCAATCATATTATACCCATCAGGCCCACTGTCTCCCTTCGCCAGCCGAGTCGACCGCAAGAGCTACACTTGAATCACCGATGACCGATTTCACCTAGGATCGCTTTTAAGCGTCCCCTTGACCTCGACTCAACTCTGCAAAGAACTTTGCGTCCCTTCATCAGGCTTGCGCCTGGTCATGAATTCAATGCAAATGCAAAGCATGAGTGCTGGTAATCCGGCCATAGCAAACATGTCAATGGCAAATAACATGCCCAATGGTGGAGTGATGAAACAAGCGTCAGAACAGGACGAGGGTTTTGACGTAGAATCGAGGCTGAACTATTGGATCTATGGCTACTTCGTCGAGAAGGAACAGTGGGCACTGTGCCGTGCCATGAAGGACAGCCCGCTTAATTTTCTACCTCCTATAGTGAACTCTGAAGAGGAGATGAATGGCGTGAACGAAGATTCGAAGAATGGAATTACTGACAAAAAACCTTCTGACCTACCCAGTGCTAAAGGCGCTCTGGATGCACAAGGCGGCTCTTTGTTGTCTTGCTGGTTTTCCTTATTCTGGGATATGTTCTCTGCTCAACGCAGACACCCCAACGCCAGCAAGAACGCCAATCAGCTACTCGAGCAAAATAGGGTGAGTCAAGTGGTCCCCATTGATTACCACTGCTGAATGCCCCCAAAAGTTGCAACGGCAAGGCCGCGAACAGATCTATCGGAATATGACAGGCATGGTGCCAAACCAAATGAATCAGAACAATTTCCAACAGATGATGCGCATGGACCCTGACCTAAGACAAAAGGCCATTCAAAACCAGCAACAGAACGGGTACCGAGGGTATGTGAATGCATCCTCCTTCTCTTTGATGGGTCGTGAAAGGGACTATTTGTCAAACATAGCGTTGCTCCTATCGCGCTGACACATCCCAGTATGACACCCCAAGTGCAGATGGCTCTGCAGCACCAGCGGAATGCCCTGATGCAGCAACAACAGAACATGCGAAGAGATCCGTCCGGCATGGACATGAATGGCCAACGGCCTCGCACCCCTTCAAGTGGTGACCATGCACCTTCACCGAAACGAGCCCGTATGGATAGTGCAGGCCTAAATGCACAACAGATGATGCAGAATGGCCAGCGACCTCCTGGCATGGGCCCACAAATGATGCAGAGCAACACAGATCAAGCCAACACTCTGTTGATAAATAGCGGCATCAACCCTGCAAATCTGTCGGATACACAATTTGCCTCATTTCAGCAGCAGCAGCCACAAGTCCAACAAAAGTCTATCCAAGTCTATGCACAGAATATGACGAGGAACCAACGAGAGGGTATGTCTAAAGTCGGTGGCATTTCCGATGGTGGCTCACCAGTAATGCCAGATCCTATGAATATGCCGGGTGGCGCTCCAGAATTTTATGGCGCACCTAACGGCCAGATGATGCGCCCTGGTGGCTTGCCTCCAAATCCAGGAGCACCTAATGGGGCCAACGGGAATCATGCGCTCCAAGACTATCAAATGCAATTAATGCTGCTAGAGCAGCAGAACAAAAAACGGCTATTGATGGCACGCCAGGAACAGGGAGAACCCGGTCAAGCTGGCATGCCTGGACCAATGGGTCCTACAGCAGGCTTATCACCTCAAGGTAGTCGGAGTGGTACTTCTCCAGGACCCGGAGGTGAGCGCAGAGGGACACCAAAGATAGGTCAGCCTATGGATGGCTCACCCATGCCCGACGGGAGTATGAGGGGCTCGCCTGGCATGAACACCTTCGCTATGCAACCCGAAATCTATCAACAGCTGAACCCTGCCATGAGGCCGCCACCACCAAGCTCAAACCCCGGCTTCAATGGCCAGTTTAACCCACAACAGATGGAACAGATGCGCCCGAACGGTCAGGTACGGATGCCGAGCGGCACTTGGCAACCTGGTCCGCCAGCTCAAATGCCAATGGGAGCACAACCTCCAAATCAACCACAGCCGCCTCAGATGGGAACTCCTCAACAGCGGAATGAGATGCCACCACCGCAGGGTCCGCCTCCTGGCGCAGCGAATGGACGTACTGGGTCCGATGATGCGCCTCCAACTCCACAACAAAGTAACAAACCTGCTCCAAAGAAGAAAGAGCCCAAAAAGGTTGGTCATCTTCTCCTCAGTATTTCTAGCAAGACATTGCTAGGACTTTGCTGACATTATCTTACTCAGCAAAAAGAGGGCAAACCGAAGAAGGGTTCAACCAGCGTTGCCGCAACACCTGCGTCTGAAGCAGAAAATCCACCTCCTACGCCCACGCCGTCGACTCCAATTACACCATCTCATCCCAATTCGTTCAATTCGAAATCAGAAGCACCACAAGCTAGCGCAGCACAAACCACGAATAACTCTACGGCCCCACCTGTGCCTGCGCCTCAGCCAGACAACAATGGTGCTGCACAATTCAACACAAACACCGTTGACGGTATTGACGTAAGTTTTCCCCCATGGAGAGTTGTTGTCCGGCTTCTACATTTAGAATAACGTACTGATGTGTATCAGCCTGGCGACAACTACGGAGCTCTGGGCGACAGTATGGGCGATGCAAGCCTCTTAGACAACTTTGACTTCGAGCAATTCCTTGACCAGACCGCTTTCCAATATGACCCTAATTCCATGGACTTGGGTGATATGATGGACGCAGGCCCAATAACCGACACGGCCTAAGACTCTTGATCTCGCTCACTAGGAGACCAACCTATAGTTCGATTGTGATGATGCGCCTCAGCATTTCTGTTACATACACTCCTTACTGATTTTCAGCTGTTTGATACCACTCGGGCGTGGCACACCCGTATCCGGGGCGTTCGGCTCCACCGTCCAAAGCGACATTTCCTTGATTCGAAGATTCTGCAGGTGTTAACCCGCGCGGTCAAAGACGAGATGAAGGGGCCCTAGGGGAGGCGGCTGGCGCAAAGGGGCTTGAATTTATCTAAGCAGATTCCCATGTAGCTATGATGGCGCTCGGTTTTTATGCACGATGATAATAGCTTGAAGGGTTGGATAATAGTTTGCTGGCAATTGAGGCTCACAAGCCATGTATTATACTCAACGAGGCCGCTCTCCTTTTCTGATTTGAATATTGAATCAACTTGCTTTTGCCCGTGATTTTCCCAAGACCCCGCACATCGTCCACGACACTCACTTACTTTTCTTCCCGTATAGGATGTTAAGGTAGCCCTACGTGTTTCTCCTCGGTCCTGTGTTGATAACTCAATGAGCGTTTGGCAAACGCATGTTTCACAACTCTATCCATTAATCTTTCTTTGATCTTTTTGTGTCCTTGTCAATACATCTCCAACATCTTTCTCGTAGTCCAATGCGTCAAGAATGGCTGATTTGCTGCCCTCACTGTTGGTCCCTTCACGCTCTGGCCAAGCACAGACCTTAGAGCATGCAAGCTCGAATGAATCCTTTCACTCCACGCGCTCTCAGAGCTCTCAAAGCGAGTGGACTGAAAATGAGAGACAACCCATTTTTGATGTCCATACCTACCTCAATGACCCTGTGAACGTTGCTTTGCTTGCTTCCGCAGGCTCTAAGCGGAAAGCATCTTCACCCACCCAACCACGCAAAGTATTGGCAACATCTTTAGACAGGTCTGAGCCAGTCCCATTAGGAACAAAGACTTCACATTATGTCTCTACCTTGAACACGTTGTGCCAGACCAAGGGCCTACCAACCCCAGTTTTCGACATTTACCAGACAGGCGAAGGCAGTGACGCGTCCTTCGGCGGCGCAATTCGAGTGGGTCACACAAACATTGGGTGCCAGAAACGATGGAAGAACAAAAAGGAAGCAAGAGAGGGATTATCGGAGGAAGCCTTGCCAACAGTGAAAGAGATGGCTGCTTTGCCAAAGGAGCAACGACAAGTCCAGCCACATGTATCAGCTCTGGTAGAAGCTTGTCAATCCAAGGGGATCCCTACTCCGGTATTTGAGATCATCCAGACAGGCGAGGGCAATGATGCTCAGTTTGGTGGGTCGGTCACAGTTGGCGATACTAGGCTGGACAGTGTCAAGCAATGGAAGAACAAGAAAGAAGCAAGGGCTGGTCTGGCGGAGGAAGCACTACAACAGGTCGCAGATATACCCTCGCGAGGACGCAACTCTCCTGGCAATAATGACAAGAATTGGATCGGACTGCTTCATCAATATCACCAGGCAGAGGGTAGCGATCTCTCGCCCGAGTATAATTTCTACGCCATTGGCCCCCAATCGTACTCCGCCACCTGTAGTCTACAGATCCTCAACGGGCAGACCTTTGGGTCTCCTACCACGTCGTTCTCGAGCAAAAAGGCCGCGCAGACAGCAGCAGCAAAAGAGGCAATCGAGCACCTCATCGCTACCAGCCTTCTTAACCCTGACGGCTCCCCTGTTCAAAAGCGCAGATCCTCGGACCCTTACACTTCCCTCTCATCCACCCTCCGTGTCCACCACGGGGACGACAAAGAAATCAAAGTCGTCAACCCTTCCGCGACCTGCACCCAGTTGGTAGCAGAGTTCGTGCACTTGCTAGGCTTGCCTCAGATACAATATCAGCTCGCTCCAACGTCACCTCATGCACCGAGCTTACTGAGCGGGCACGCAAAATTCGCGGCACCTCATTATGTCCAGGGATTAGAGCAAGAGATTGGAGAGGTCAGGAATGTCTACGGAAAGAAGAACGCTAAAGAGGAGAGTGCGAGGAGGGTGTGGGAGGTGCTGAAAGGTCTCGCGGAGAGTAGGGGGTTCAAGGTGAGAGATGGTTTTGGGGAAGCGTGAATAGTGGTAGTGGCTGGTCAGTCCGCCTCACAGTTGCAACCAAGCAGTGGACATCCTTTCAGCACAAGGGTGAGCTTCATGACATAACGCGCATACGATACCGGATCAAAGGACGCAAACCTTTGCAACGTATACACGCGTAATGACTTTCGGTAAATGTTTCATACAGGTTACTATAGGTTGATTAGATGGCAGAATCAAACCGATATTTACGTCTCTTAAGTATATACATTATCATTCAGATCCACATCAGCTTTTATAAGTCGTGATATTGAGCGTAAGTCATCGTCGTTATGGCATCATTTCATAAAGACATAGATCGAATATAATATCAGCAACGAACTGATTTGCTGGGTAAGGCCCATCCAAATTCCATAGTCATTGTCCAAGAAGGCCTGCCGAAAGCCCTGTTGTTTCACCTACAGTCACCTTCTTGAGTTTTAACGTCGATTAAGACGGATTTGGCCGCCAACGAATGTATTTTTAATCTGATCAGGACCTGAATTGAACGAGAAGCAGGCAATTCAATCTTTTGATGAGGATTAAAAATGGGGTATGAACTCTGACCATTCCACAGAGTTAAATGCTTTCTCCGGCAGCGATCTCATACTGACAAAGACCTCGATGACGATATATGCTCGGGCCACAGAGTAGATGAAGGTGACCGGACTCATTGAGACAAACTCCCACATGGGAATGAAGTCCCTCTCTCGCATGCGCTTTTCCATTGTATTCATCCTTTTCACCGCACCTTGCTTTTTCGGAAACAATCTAATATACCAGCGATCCCATCGACCCAGGCGATGACCGTCCTGATAAGTCTCTGCGGCCAAGAATAAGAAAGTGGTGGCCACGATGGCAATACACGCAGCGCGCCACAAAGTCCGCTCAGTCTTGGTAGGAAAACTGAAGTTCCAGGCAATGAAGTGCAAGCAGCAGTAGGCAAGCATGACGATGAAGAGGAGGACAGCATCTGGCGAAGCCCCAATGACGGGAAAGCGGTCGTTGGTGAAGCGCGGTAACGGTCTCTCTCGTGGACCCGTGCGGAAGTAGAGGTGAGGTTGGATCTCTGTCAGCCAGGAGGGAGACAGATTGTCAACGAAGTCCAAAGGTGTTTGGCGGTACGGCTTATTGGCATCAGGCATTGAACCAGCTTCTCTCAAGATAGTCTCCGTCGATGCTTCACATTCGAGCTCAGTAGGTGACTCGACGTCCAACGGCTTATTAGACCATTGGTAATAGGACGCGAAAGTGCAGAAGACGAAAGAAAAGGTAGTAAGCTCCAGCGTGGTGACGGGTAGATGTTGGATTGCGCGACCCAAGCACTGGATCACGAACCAGCCGGTCTGGAGGAGAGTCAGCGTCTTTTGAAATCCATCTTGCTTGCTCTTGTCCCAAACTTGCTTCTCGGTAATGCTGGGATAGGGAATGTAGTGTCTGGTGACAAGGTAGTGTAACTGCCTGGCATTCACGGGGAATGGCTTGCTGTCACGGGGTTTGATGATGAATCCACCCATGTTTGCATAGAAGCCATGGCGCAAAGTCCAATCCTTGTAGCCATGAGTATGCCACATCTCTACCGAGCGACGAGCCTCAGCTTTCTGACCCGTCGCAAAGCCGACGACGAACTCGGGTCCCATGATGGCCTGGAGCATCCACCTGAATTTGCGCCTGCATTGTTGCCAGTACTTCTCCTTCGGCGCGGGGACATTGAGATGCAGTGAGGTCCAGGTGCATAAGAAGATAGTGAAGAGCGAGGACCACAGGATATCGAAGGTGCCTCGGCCATCAGGCTGACTGACCCAGCCTTGACGGCGGTGGCCTGAGGAGTTCGGATTGGTTGCGTTTGAGGCGGAGGCAAGAGAAACGTGGAGAAGGAAAGTCAGAAGGCGGCGCATGGCTGCAGCCGAGTACTATCTCATTGCGATCGAATAGAGACTCAATGGACTACTGTCAGCTTGTCGTAGCATGACCGAAGATAGCAATCGAGGCTCTCGCGATCCTGTATTGCATAATCACAAGCGAGCAGTAACGAATGCAGGATCTCGCACTTGGAGTATTGAGGCTGAGGACGTAAGCGATGCATGGATATATCATCATAGGGTTAGCATATCTTGCCACTATACTAAGGGCACTTAGTCCTATAAAGTAATCGTGCTGATTAGTTCTAGAACTAGGCGTGCCTGCAAATAGAGGCAACGTGCTGAAATAAACGTCAAGCCTCCCGGTCATCCATTATCCAAGAGGCTGGGCTGGGGCCGTCAGCCCTGCCTTGCTTTTGAGGACAGCTGCACAATTGACAACCGGATTCCGTCGTCAGATGGACTCAGGTGGCTGTGGTGCTACCTAATCCTGCCAGCAAACCCTGCAGGCAGACAGCACAAGGCGAGCAGTAAAGGAATCTTGAAGGTTTGAAACAGCGTCTGTTTTATCGTGTTTGCTCATAAACAAACACGTACCCAAGTCGCTCTTTTTCTTGTGCTTCGGAGACATCATTCTGTGCCAGCCTCAACTATGTCAATTTTCTTTTTATAAACTTATTGCTAGCGCCGCATACCTTGAGATGAGTTCAGAAAGCCTCCTCAAGGGCTTTCCTCACTCAGGAGGAGACAGTCTTGAGTTTGATACTTCAGCAAATGCCGCTGATGAGGACGTTCAAGACTACCTTATCTTTTTGCTTCCTGGAAATCCTGGCGTGATACACTACTATGAGCCTTTCCTTTCCAAGCTGAGATCATTGCTGGATAAGGAAAGCTCTGCCAACAGCCGGTTTCACATATGCGGCCATTCATACAAAGGTTTCGAGTTATCACCAGCTGCTAAAGCCCCAGCTGAGCCGGTTGGTCTCAAACAACAGATCGAGTATCAGGAACAAATTCTATCAAGACATGTCAAAGAATATCAAAAAAATTCACCAGGAAAAGCTCTGAAGGTCATTCTCATTGGCCACTCGGTTGGATCTTACGTGCTGCTGGAGCTGATTCAGAGGCATGCTCGAATGGTCAAAGAATATGACGACGTTAATGACTTTGACTTAATCGGAGGAGTACTTCTATTTCCCACAATCGCTGAAATTGGCCAATCCCCTCTCGGAAGGATAGCAAAAGTAGTCCTTCCCTTTCCAGGCTTTGCAAGGATGATTGGAGCGATTGCCTGGGCCACGACCAACCTGCTGCCAGACAGTGCTCTTGGCAGAGTGATTGAGATGGCCACGAGGTTTCCAGATCATGCTGCGAAAATAACCACTTTCTTCCTAAAAAGCCCTTTGGGCGTGAGACAAGCATTGTAGGTTGGGATCTCATGTTTTTCGGTGGGGAGTAATGCACTAACGCTCAGGCAAAGGCATCTAGCGCTTGACGAGATGCGAATGATCAAAGATCAGTGGGACAGCGAAGTCTGGGATGCTACTACCAGCCCAGGCACGAATAAGCGAGACACTATCAACAACAACTTGGTGCTATTCTGGGGAAAGAAGGCAAGTAAAGTCGTCACATTATCAAAATCAGCATCACTGACAAAGCGCCGTAGGATCAATGGGTCGCTGACGCCACACGTGATAATATCATCAAGGCTCACTCGCAGCAAGGGCGAACCATGAAAGAGGACTGTACTCCTGAGATGATTATAGATGATCGAGGAACACGCCATGACTTTTGTACAAATATAGGTGAGCAGCTCCGGTGTACATGGTGGGAATGGGCTTCTAATCCGATCTCTGCAACAGAAAGCAGCGACTACGTTGCCGGAAGGGTACAGGATTGGATAGATAGCATCATTAAGAAGCATAGCAAGATGATGCGACGAACATCGACATACGGGAAGCCTCTGGCAGGTGGACCCGCCTGACGAGATGATCATCCTCCACAGGCTTGGATAAGTGAGTAATCAACATAGGCCCAGCAAAGATCTACAACTTTCCTCGCCTGCCTAAAAGCTAGTCGTCTGGTTGAGTCACGCTGGCGGAAACACTATTCCGCAACTCCAAGGACGGAAATCTCAAGGCATGCAGCTTCGGGTCCCATCTGGATATTGCTACCTCGCCAAACAATGTAGCCTATTCCACAGGATGGTGTTGAAGAGGAGAACGTTCTCCAGGCATGCTCACAAGCTCCATCGGAGTAACTTGTCGAGGCGGAATATTGTTCTCTTGTCAGGCCATACGAGCGAGGTTGGATAAACCACATCACGTCTCTACAGCCAGCTAGCTTCCAGTCGAATTGCTTTGTAATCCGTGCAAGTGACCCTTGCTCGTTTGCGCATAAAGGTACTGTTCCAGACCCCACGTGCTAAAGCGATAGCGATATCGGTTGCCAAGGAGCTGGTGGGAGCAAGGATGGTTAGGACTGCGGGGGTGGGGATGGGGTGTGCCGCATTGGATTTTTCATCAATTCGCTTCTAAGAACGTCAATTGACAACTTATGACTCAAATCAGATCGATACCCAACGCCTTTGACCGCATGATGGTGTTGGATGCGAATGCTTCTCGCACACAAGCTTTTCATACCTACTCATAGCCTTGCCTATAAGTACTAATACGAATTTAGTTTGCCAGTCCATTAAGCGTTCCTGCCCGTTACCAACCCATAGTCTAAAAGAGATTTCTGTCGCCATTTGTTACGCCGAACACTTATAAAGCGTCCCTTCTCGTTCCAAGCTCTTTGTCCAAGAACTGTCAGATCTATCTGCTCCATCAACATACCCACCTTGCACACATCCAACAGCCCCAGCATCTCAATGAGCGCTGCAATCTCCTATGCGAAGAAGAGTTTGGGCCCAAAGGCGAAACCACAGATTGAGATCAAGCTCAAAGATGGTCAGAAAGATGAATTTGCGCCAGCATACACGTCACTCGATGAGATCAAAGGCGAAATCCTAATCACCTGCCAGAATGATTTGACCTTTGACGACATCTGGATTACGTTTGAGGGAGCTGCTAAAACCTACGTTGAGAAGATAGCAACTACGTCGCCTACCAATGCCAAAAGTGAAGCCTTTCAGAACTTTCTACGACTGGTGCAGCCCGTTGACTCATCTGCCTTCCCAGAATCGCGGGTCCTCGAAGCACACAAAACCTACAGATTTCCGTTCACCTTCGTTGTACCGGCTAGTCTCCTTCCTCAGTCGTGCACACACCCAAGATCAGAGTCCTTTCCTGAGAATGCACATCTCGATCTTCCACCAAGTCTAGGTGACCCGCTTGTGGCAAGTTTGGGAAAATCACTCATGGATGATATGTGTCCAGATATGGCAACCATCATATATTCACTGAAGTGCCGCATGACGAGCGGAAAAAGCCCAAGTGGGAAGCATATGACAATGGCCGAAGCATCAAAGAAGTTACGCATACTTCCCGCCGTAGAGGAAGCTCCTCCATTGAACGTGGAAGGAGGCGAGAAAGATGACTTCCGATTAAGAAAGGAAAAGACGATAAAGAGAGGTGTCTTTCGGAAGAAGCTTGGACGATTGGCAGCAGAGACACAACAACCAAGGAGCCTGCGCTTGCACTCAATACATTCAGCAGAGACTTGCCCAGTGACTACCATGGCAACGGTCAATGTTCGCTTTGACCCGGCAGATGACGGAGCACAGCCTCCCAAATTGAGCACCCTCGCTGCGAAGCTCAAGGTTGCAACATTTTACTCCAGCGTACCAATGAGGGAACTACCAACCAAGTCATCCGACTTCCATTACAGTAGTGTCAAAGGTCTCTTCGTTGATACTGTTCCGTTATCCTCACGCTGTTTGGCCGCTATCAGATGGGAGAAACATGAAACCGGAGATCCTGATGCGAAGGCGCTTCCTCCTTCGTACGCGTATAAGGGCAACACCTTCTACACGGCCAAAGTTGTAGTTCCCATTGAACTACCTAGGAACAACAAGGCTTTCGTACCATCGTTCAACAGCTGCCTAATATCTCGTGTCTATGCGTTAGACATTAGTCTATCTATTGAGCCCCCAAAGGCAACAGTAATGGACCCGGAGATCCATCTCAAACTTCCGATTCAGATCTCTTGCGAGTCGAACTCTCGTCCAGCCCAAAGACGGTCACCTTCACGTGAAAACACATTAGACGATGGCTTCTTTCTTCCCCGAAGCGTTGCTCCTCCAAGCGAAGAGTTCCTCGGTCGTTCCAACCTCTCCAATCCGGTCTCACCCAGTACTACTCCAGGGCCGGGCACGATGACACCGAGTCCATTGTCGCCCCGCGCCGAGCACCCGCCCAGTACAAACGGCGTAAGTCAGGCAGCAAACCCATCGAATCAACGCATTTCTTTCGAGGTGTCATCCGGTCAAAAGCCAGGCAATTCCAATCGGTCCTCATGGACACCTGGTGTAGCCCCTCAACGACGTCCACAAAACGTCCGTCTGATGAGTGCACAACAGCGCTTCCAGTCGTTGAGCTTTGATGATGAGGAAGCGGCACAATTGGCTCAAGATCAAGACGACGCCCAAGTCGAAGATGAGCAGCCACCGGAATACTCCAGCCTAGGTGGCAGAATGAGACAAGGGATTTCCAGCACTGTCCCCGGTTCCCATAGGCGAATGTCCAATGGAGTGGGCATGCATTCGCACAGTACCATACGTCATGGTGCTGATTAACGTTCTACTTCAGTATGTGGGATGTGTTATCGTCGGTCCGCGATTTCTTTACAACATGATACCACGGTTTATGTTGGAATGTGTCTTTGTGATTCGTTCAGTGATGCAAGCGAGGCGAATTAAACTATTCTTTTGCATAATTGAGACAACTCAGGAGCCCTGTGATCTTCATCTGGACCTCTGGCGCACTCAAAGGTTTGAAAAGCAAGGAGTTTCACGGTAAACTGTTATATTTGCATATCTATCTAATTCTTGCATATACTGAATGCTTCAAGCTATTACCGCACAAGATCACCCTTATCTCTTTCAATTCTTCTTCCTCACTAAGACCCCTATATTTAATGTCTGGGAAGCTGTAATGGACGCTTATTGATTGGCTGCGGACTTAACGCCTGGATATAGCTATCGTGACGCCATAATGTGTGCATCGAAACATCACCAGCAAATGCGGAGAACAGGTTGGTGGTTTCTTGGTTGAGTCAGTCGATGATTCGCATTGCATTCTACCCTTTCTTTGCTGCTCGACTAGCACTTCGAACTTCCAAGCCTACTCTTACTCTATCCCGAAGGCTTCCGTTGAGCTTTTCAGCAAGAGTAATGGCTACAGAATACAAGCTCAAAGATCTTACCTCCCTTGACCTTAAACCTGGTGAAAAGCGTGAGGTAGAAGTTGAAGGCATCGAGAGCGGTAAAGTGCTGTTGGCAAAGCTCGGCGACGAAACACATGCATTGAGCTCGAATTGTACCCATTATGGCGCACCCTTGAAGAACGGTGTGTTGACACCAGAGGGGAGACTGACTTGTCCCTGGCATGGAGGTAAATCCAAGAGTACATTTCACTTTTGTTTTACGCTAAACTACAATTGTCAGCCTGTTTCAATGTCCATTCAGGTGATGTTGAAGACGCCCCCGCCCTCGATGCCCTTGCCAAATTCAACATTATCGAGAAGAGCGGGGGAGTGTACATAGAAGGGGACGAGCAGACCATCAAAGCAAGCAGAAGATCTCCAAACACCAAATGCTCCGTTCAAAGCGAGGAGAAGGTTGTTGTGGTTGGAGGGTATGTCAAGGCGACCAACCTGGTGCTCTACATTAGACTGACTTAGAACCAATAGTGGCAGTGGTGCTGTAGGCGCAGTGCAAGCTCTTCGTGAGCAGTCATACAAGGGCAGTATAACGATAATCTCCACCGAGCCATATCTCCCTATCGACCGTACAAAGTTGTCGAAAGCCCTCATCTCGGACGCATCAAAAGTGCAACTCCGGCCCGAAGCATGGTATAAAGAAGCAGACATCCAGACCGTGCAAGATGAAGTGACTGGCGTCGACTTCAATTCCAAGACCGTTTCCACCTCTTCCGGCACATCACATACCTATAACAAGCTGATTCTGTCCACTGGAGGCGTGCCTCGAGCGCTCCCGCTCCCTGGTTTCAAAGATCTCAAGAATATCTACCTCCTCCGAAGTATACCTGACGTGCAAGCAATTCTAAAGGCGGTAGGCGAACAGAAGCAGAAGAAGATAGTCGTTGTTGGCTCATCCTTCATCGGCATGGAAGTCAGCAACGCTCTGGCAAAAGAAAACGACGTCTCCGTCATCGGCATGGAATCAGCACCACTTGAACGAGTCATGGGCGCCGAAGTAGGCAAGATCTTCCAATCCACCCTCTCCAAGAACGGCGTCAAATTTCACATGGGCGCCTCAGTCGACTCCGCCGTCCCCTCCTCCTCCGATTCTCAGTCCGTCGGCTCCGTCAAACTCAAAGACGGCACGACCCTCGACGCTGACCTCGTCATACTGGGCGTCGGTGTCGCGCCTGCCACTAGCTACCTCAAAGATAACTCTTCAATCCAGCTCGAGAAAGATGGCTCCCTCCAAACCGACGAGTCTTTTGCTGTGAAGAACCTCCCCGACGTCTATGCCATTGGCGACATCGCCACATTCCCCTACCACGGCCCTGGCTCCGACGGCAACCTGACTCGGATCGAGCACTGGAATGTAGCGCAAAACGCTGGTCGCTCTGTCGCTGCCACCATCGCATCGAACGGTAAAGCGAAGCCGAAGAATTTCATCCCCATCTTCTGGTCCGCGCTGGGGTCTCAGCTCCGGTACTGTGGCAATACGCCGAACGGGTGGGACGATCTGGTACTGCAAGGTGAGCCGGATAACGGCAAATTTGCGGCCTTCTATGGGAAAGGTGACACGGTCGTGGCTGTTGCGAGTATGATGATGGATCCGGTTATGAGTCAGAGTGCGGAGTTGATGAAACGGGGGAAGATGCCGGGGCTGAAGGAGTTGAGGGGTGGGTTGGATGTTAGGGATGTGGGGCTGACAAAACTGGCGTAGAGTTGGAAGAGGGTGTAGAGGTCTAAAGATGGAGAGTGAGTTGCTGATGAGCTTGATGAATGACGAGGTAGCATTAGTTGTCGATACGTAAATATACTTCCAATGATGGCCATTGCCGAACTTCGAGCTTTTTTCCCAGTAATTCTATGATCCGCCAGGTGAACAGACTGCGACTTGCAATGTGCTGATTAATGTTGATTTTGACCTCTTAGTCAAAGCTTTCTACAAGAACTTTCATTAATGCACGCATGCTAATAACACTCTACCATCTGCCTCTTTCCCTTGTCATGAGACACGCCTACCGCGTCTGTTCATCGAACAACCGTCTCCCCTTCTCGTCCCCTCCCTCCGCCTGTTGATATTCCCTCCTCGGCCCATCAACGGGCGCCATGTTATCCGCAATGGCATCCTCATAGCTCGGCGGTGCATCGGGCGGTATGTCTTCCGGGGAGGGCTCGATATGGTCTGTAGTCTGGGTGGGACCTCCTGGTGCCGGGGCAGTGATACCACCGGTCTGAGTCTGGGGACGCGAGGGGATGGGTGGTGGGATACTGGGGTCGGGGCGGTGTGACATCGCTTCTAGTAGCGCGTCTGGAGGGGCGACGCCCGAATAGATTTGGCAGGGCATGCGGAGCGCTTGGACGTTCATTTCGGGCTGAACGCCGATTAGTAAGGGTGAAGTTGGGGAACGGGTGGAGAGGCACGTTGGGAAGGAGACATACGTATTTCTTGTTACCATGCCCCCAGGACAAGCCGACCTTGATGTGCAGGCCGTAGCTCCGGGAGACATTGCATGTGTGGAAAGTGGGTGAGACGTTGTTGGGTAGCGTACGTTGTTTCCAGAGGGTTGGGGATATCTCCATGACTTTATTAGCACCCTTCTCGCTGTTGGTACTTTCGGCGAGTGTCTTGTGCATGTTACTCGTGCTCAAGACCGTCCAGCTCGTAATTTCGTTTCTTCGTAATGTGTGGGCTCGGATAGTCGTAAAAGCTAAAAGCTCAACGTGTAGCATCTCCAAGAACACAGATCCAGGTGACTCGTTCAGTTTATTGACCAGTATTCGAAGCGGTAGCGAATCATTGCAAGTGAGTATCGCAGGATCTGGGAGACGACCTTCAATAGAGATGCTGGGTGGGGTGATGACTGAATTGGTACTAAGGGTGGATGATTTGCGGAAAAGGCTCGGTTTTTCAGGTGTATCAACTGGTGGTGCAAACTGGTGCTGCACCCGCGCGAACGATTCTCGTCTGTTCGGTGGCGGTCTTGGAGGCTCAATGGGGAAGAACAGGAAGTTGGCGTTGTATCTCCAGTTCTCTTTATAAAAAGCGGGTCTCTGGACGGTAGCCTTGACGTAGTATTGTATTTCTGCCTCCCCTGGCATTCCCCCCAAAGTAGGTGGGAGTGTCTTCTTCACATGCCCGTTCGAGCCTTGGTACATATCGATTCGCATGGAGCTGAGGTTCGCGAGGACGGAGTTGTTATTAATGCAATCATTATTGAAGGGGATCTACATTTCCTTTAGCGCCTGCTTGCATTTCTATCGCAGCGACACCCAATACCTTGAATTTGAAGGGATAGGAGTATTGGCCTGGTGGTAGAGTGTACTGGTTTTTGGATCCCGGTGATGCTGCTGCAATATCTGGGGTTGGAAATACGGTTTGTATTTTGTACAATAGCTAAAGGCTTGGTTAGGGCATTGCCTTGCGAAAGAGGCCTTTTGTGCTACGTACATACCTTGTGGACTTCTAATTGAGTCTGGTTGCGGGCATATGGATCGTATGTTCCAGGAACTCCATAGGCACCAGCAAGCCGAGTACGGCTTTCACCCTCCAATTTCACGGTAATGCCTGCGATGGTCTCTTGAGATGGGAGAGACAAATGAACATGGCCGGACACTTCATCAAGATTCGTGAAGTAGCTGTGAGGTTGATGTAGTTGGACTCTGATGGGATAGGAGTAGGCCATGTCCGTGGAAAGCCAAGGAATAGGATATCACGGTGGATGATCATGTGCGGTAGACTGATGATGGGGCTCTGGCTGAGGCAGCGGAGGGCGGGAACAGAGCATGTTCGTGCTTATTGTCTGTCTGCCTAGAAACACACATCTTTGCTGTCTGCATGTGATGGGGCTGAGCCCGCCAAGTGAGAGTGCACAAATCTTGAAATAATTACCACATCCAAACCGTCATCACTAGCAGCGATATGGGAGATGAAAATTGTTCAAATCGTTCATTCGTTACATACAGGCTTTGATGTGGGTATCATATGCAAAAGTGCGCCATAAGAATACACTCGCTCCCAACCCTAACAAGCACGCCCAAGACACTCATGCAGACACCGACGCATATCTGTCAAGTCGGTTGTTGCAAATCATTACTTTGCGAGCTTGAACGCTCGTTCAGCGCCTCCTCCAACAGAGTGTTATCAATGTCGACAGGTTCAACCTGCGTCGGTTCGCCCCTCACCACCTTTCTGTCGCCTTCAGTTCCTTCTCCCTCTTGATATGGAGGTTTGCCGTAACTCTTTGGTGGCTTTAAAGCCGCTTTCGCGGCCGAGGGTGCTGGCGCGGCTCCCCATTTACCTACGACCCAGCCACCAAGCTTTTTAGAGAGACCCGACTTTGGGTGTGTAGGGTGGAAGCCTGGCTCTACCATTGCTGGGTTAGCCTGCGCAAGGAGAAGTCTATTGTAGTTGCTAGAATCATAGTGCTTCGATGATTTTGAAGTTTTGCCGACCGCAGACATTGAGCTCGTGATAGGATTGACCGAGACTGATGAGGCCCCAAGAGACGTTCGGGGACTGGAAAGTAACCGAGAGTGCTTTGGCCGAAGTTTTGGCACGTCTACGCCACGACTCGATAGAATACTCTCCGCTGAGGAAGCCCGGTGTATTCGTGGCCTGAATGGCGCGCTTGCTGGTTCTAGTGAGACCTTGGGGGTTTGGTCGTTGACGGTAGAGGCAGATTGATTGTCATCTTCAGGCTCCTCCATGATCTAGAAGGGAGGCAAAGTCAGCATAGGCGTCTCAAGTCATTACCAGGGCCATTGGCTTGGAGAGCAGGCTTGTAGTGCTTAAGAAATCCAAGATATGGTGATTCTTAAATTCAAATGTTCAGAAAGGGAAAGGCAAGGGACTTAGATATGAACTCACCGTATTGTGATCTGGCAAAGGATATGGGAAAGTGCTGCCTCGCGAATCCTGTCTTTCCTTTACATCCGTAAGGACGGATGAGATTGTATGCGGTATGAAAGTTATGTTAGGCACAGATTGAGCTGAGAAACTCCTCAACGATACGTCAGAGCCTTGCTTATGATGCTTAGGCGGTAATATGGGGGACTCTATTGTTGTTGATGCCGGGGTTGTTGGTCTAGAGAACTCGAAAACATCATCCGAAGTGTCGAAAACTGATTGTTCTCTATAGGATGAAGGTGGTGAACTCTGCTTTGACGCTTGACCAAGGGAAAATGCAGTCTGAGAAGTCTGAGAAAACCTGTGAGAATGGTAGTATGATGGAATAGTAGCGGATGTTTGCTCCAAAATTCTTGCGCCGGTAGGGGTTGTATTTGTCTGCAGACAAGGTGACTGCGGAGTCCGAGGAGACTGAATGCCACTGTTTGGTGTACGAAGCCCGGGCGAAGTAGCGTTTCTCTTCTTCTTTGGCCGTCGAAGGGCGGACACCTTTTCCTTTCGCACCTGTGCTTTAGGCGCTGCGTGATAATGATGATGCACATGAAAGGGCTTCTCTGTGGACTGTGTCTGCGAAATCTCTGACTCTAAACGACTAGTTTGGTGGGGTATCCCAGCAAGGATAGGCTGATGCTGCATCACTTGCTCACGCAGACTTTCGACCTCTTCATTTGAGCCGTTCAAAAGATCCCTTAGCTCGACGATCCCGAGTTGTAAATTTGCGTTGTCTTGAAGAATTTCCTTGACGAAATTAGACACCACGGTCTTATGACCACCATCGTTCCCAGCCATCGCCCCCGCGGCCCCTTTCAACCTGCCAGCCGCGGAGTCCAACTCGCGCTCGACAAGCCTTCGCCGTTCAAGCCTTGCCATTATCTCTGAGTGCTGGTCTTTCTCTCCTCTTAGCTCGGTCTCAATACGATCGATCTGCTCAAATAGGGTAGCTATCGTGCGTTCGGCGCTCTTCCACCTTTGAATGGCTGTCTGGGTTTCTTCCTCTTTGGTGCTGACTTCATCCTGCAACTTGGCTTGTTCAGCTTCCAAAGCGGACAATTGCGCTTCAAGATCGGAGGTCTGCGCAGCTAGGGCCGTCAACTTGTCCAGTTCCTTGCGAGTCGTTTCGAGGTTGGCATTTAGCGCAAAAACCTGGGCATCGGAGGTGGAAAGATTGTTATTCAGCTCTTCTAGCTGATCCAACAAATACCTATTCTCTTCTATAGTCTTAGCGTTTGACGCCTCTAGATCTTTCTTGTCCCTCTCCAAGCGAGCAACAGTGTCTCCCATGTTGCGACGCTCTTCCTCCACTTCCAGCATATAAGCCTCATGGCGCGCAAGTAAAGCCTGTGCGAGTTCATTAGGCATAGAAGTCTAGGCGAGGGCATGGAGTGGCGATGATCTAAGGTTCTTAGCTTACCTGACCTATCTGGGCGGCGCTTTGCAGGTCCTTCTCAAGCCCAGAAAGCGCGGTGTTGTTATGATCCAAATAGGCACAATTGGAACGTCCACAGCAACAGGTTCCTTTGTGTGACACCGATCGGGTTTCTCCCGTGGATTGCGACAGAAGGTTGTCCAGCGCCGCTGCTGGCGAATTCGGAGTCGTAGAATGCATCGCAGCAGGGCTGGACTCTTGTTCACATGGCAATAACGACTGTTAGGGAAGGTCACAGGTAATACTAGGAGTAGAGTAGCCTAAGTCTTATTTCAAGGATTGTAGGAAGAACAGTGCTGGTGGAAGGCATGTTTGAGGTATTGATAGCTGGGAAGTGGCCCCTCCGCAGACTGCACACATGCGTCAGTGTCATCGATCTCGGGACTAGGCATGCGATTGGTCCAGCCACCATCTTTTCAGAAGGTCCACTCTGAGCACTCCAACTATCTCAGACATCCTCAAAACATGCATCATAGACGATAGTCCATGTTCAGCTCCGCATCTGAATTCCGCTGGAACCTGTTTGCAAGCCGGCTTACCGTATGAGGCATGTACTCGACTACTGGTGTACATTGAAGGTGGAGCAACCCTGATTCGTCAAACAGCCGCGCAGCGCACTGTCTACACTCAATGACATTGAGCTTTTTGGAAGCAAGCGCATGGCTGATATGGACATCTTAAGACGTGGATTGATCCTTCGATTGATTTTGCTCTGCCGGGAGTCACTGCTGCCTGCCCAGTGACTGCCTGACGATATTATGTTACACCAACATGACTCAACCGTGCATAGAATTGTTTCACGACGCTCAATACTCATAAGTGACGCTTCATACTCATGGACGCTATGTCCTGCATAGCTTCTTAAACATAAGTCTTGATAACATGATGAGACCCCTCAGGACACAGTCCTTCCTTCCACCCCGGACGCGCATTGACTTGCAGCTCTCTTCCCCCACCTTCCGCGATTGACAGTGAGAGCTTTCTGGCCTGACGATTGCATCTGCCATAGCGTAGAGCTTAGCTGAGAGATAGTCCATATTGCACAAACAGACGAGAGTCGTAAGAAGAGATGTTCGTCCTTAATAGTATACAGTCGATGCCGAGCCCATGCCAGCGATTTTGTGAAATTTAATCATGGCGTCGTATTTTTCTGTGCCCATGTGTAGATTCTCTGGCAGCACCGCCGTAAGCTGTCCTCCAGAACCTCCATGCTGACCAGAAGTTGATTTGATTATTTTCAGCGAAAACTACCACCAGAGTAGTGATCGCCGCCGTAGTAGCTGGTGCTGCCACTGGCATACCCGGAGTCGGAGTACGTGCTGTTGGAAGCTGGCTTTTGGCGTTTCTTCGTGTGCCGTTCGCATTTATAGCCAACATCAATGACACGCACACTCACCTCGTGTCCTCGTCGACCGAACTTAGAGCATGGATCGACGGCGTGCGTATAGTATGGGCAGCCGCATCCTGCGTAGCGCTCCACGAGCTTGTAACACATGGTCCTTTGAGTGTAGGTTGCTTGGTGGCGGCAAAGAGCTGATTATGAGAGCTGAAGTGGCGCCTGGCGCCCTGGCTGTGATTTTTTATTTGTGATGTATTTGTTAAGTGGCAAGTTAGAAACGACAAAATATTAGAAAGGCAATTCAAAAGAAGGTAATGGAAGCAGCAGCCTGCAATGACACACACAGTATGACACAACAGGCAATGACTAGAAAGAGAGGCACGTGCCTTGAAGGACGAGGGTATCTTTTAAAGGGAAAGAGCGAGTGGGAAAGACGGGGCAACATCTTTTGTGGAGGGTTTGTTACCCCTAGGCATCACCATGGACTAGGCATCCTTTGTGCAAAACATCGCCATGCTCCGACGAAAGCATAGGAAGAGGAATGATATCTGTTGCTTAGCTATGCGTCAATACTAACGATCATGGTCTAATACGTACAGCCTCCGGTGCCGAGACGTCATTCAAAGTTTGAGATGAGTCTAATGCGAATCACAACAGGCCAGTCACGCTCTGCAAACATCTCAGCCTTAACCGGACAGATGCTCCGTCTCTCGGTGAACCAGGGCGCTGGGACGTGTTCTAGACTAGGATATTGCGCAATATGCTTATGCTGAGGAGTAGAGAAGATTGCAGAAAGGCTTCCTGAAGGGTTTGATTGGCTTGAACCAAGCATGTTGGATGGGGAAACGTTGGTAGGGTCGGGGA
This sequence comes from Bacidia rubella, assembly GCA_032158265.1. NCBI lineage: Eukaryota > Fungi > Ascomycota > Lecanoromycetes > Lecanorales > Ramalinaceae > Bacidia > Bacidia rubella. The sequence goes on along the minus strand of JAVTIF010000016.1, from coordinate 797,373 downwards.
TTTCTTCAAGCCCACCGCCGTGGCTGCATTTTAGCATCCGTCAGATCAGGGGCAGAAGAGTCCTCCGTACGTGAGGGTCTGTTGCTGAGAATAGTAGCAGAAGGCAGGCATGTAGGCTAGCTCAGAGGAGTCAAGGTGTAGGCTGCAGGGCGGTGCTCGAGGTCAGCTTAGCCAAGCGATATGATAAGATCGAGTATACGCGCACGAGTATTCTCAACCACACTCAGAGCATAGGTGCTGCGAGGATGCGCTTCTGATTTCGTTGGTAGACTCCGCGCGAAAACCAAAACTCGTGCCTGTCTGAATTTGCAGGCCGGGCTTCACCACCTATGGCTGTAATTCTCTTTCGGCGTGAAAAGCCGCTAGAGTGCGGCTCAATGTGAGATGGTGAGCAAGGCATACTCAGGGAAGCCTGAGCTGAGTCTTCGTTTTTAACTTAGCATTTGTCCTCCGATCTACCCCTTAGCAGCTCCTAGACTTCTTAGCTATTATTAGCTACCTTTTCGACGTGAGGGTTCAAGGTGTCCCTCAAAGGTAGCTTCGGACGCAAGTCCGTCTCTGACTTGTGGACGATGGGTTATGGGAAGGCAGTAGAGTTGCAATCTGAGCAGAGAGTGTATCTCGTCTTCTGCTGTTCCCTCACCAAGTTCGCTCTGGCCAGACATTTCAAACCTACCGTGGTGCGAGATGGTAGCGTTGAGCTTCCCCTTGTTAAACACCAAGACCGTAGTTTTAGCAAAATACTGACAAAGGGTTCATGTTGTGTGAAAATCGCTCCGAGATGTTCAAAGACTCCCCGCATCGAAGCATTTGCAATCGCAGAAAACTTATGGTATGAAATCGATGACATGTCTTCCATATTCGCTTCCTCCGGCGGGCCGTTTCAGGAACCAGAAGTCCAGCCCTATGGGCATAGTTTTATATCTTGGCGCGTGTTGACCGAGATCGAAACAACCATCTAAAACGTGTCTAGCTCGTAGTACTCAAAAGCTATGGGACCTTATCTGAAGCCAGACAGAACATTCGAACTAGTAAAGCGGTCACTCCAATTGTGAGCATGTGATTCGCGACCTCCGAAGATGCCGACCTTTCAGCTTCCTACCGCCTTCAGCTCATCAACCCCTTCAACACCTGACGCTTCCGCCAAACGCCATGATGCCTTTGGATCTTCTTCTTTCTTGCCCTCCAACCCTTCTACAACTCCTGCCGGCCCACCTCCCTCCTCCATCGGCTCTTTCACACCGTCTGATCCCCCGCCCTCATCCTTCCTCGGAAGTTCGCAACTGGCAGAGAGCTCTCCACTCTTTAAGTCGCGGAACCGTTCACTGCATCTGTCGCAATCTGAGCGAAATGCATCACCACAATCAAGCATCGGTAAAGCCACTCGGCGCCTTGGTGGCAGCAGCCGTTTCAACGTTGATAGTATCAATGGAAGCATAGTTGAAGGCGATTTGGGGGCATCGACGAATGGCTCGCAATTTCAGGTTGATAGGGCTAGTCAACGATTAGACGAGCGACGAATCGACGAAGAAGATCTGATGGACACAAACCATGAAGAAAGACTTCACGATTCCTTTCGAAGTAATGGGAGTTCAGTTGGTTTTGGCAACAACAGCATGATCTCCAATACGCGCTCACCACTGGGAAACTCGTTGCTGAGTTTTAAGTCTCCAGATGGCCACCGTCTCAAAGGGCAATTGCAGAACACCCCAGCGAGAGGCGTGAAGCGATCCTTTAAGGGTCCTGTCACAGCTACCAATCCTCACGCCAACACAACAAATACAGCTATATCAACTATTGCGAATGAAGTTGCCCAACGGCAAGGGCCAGCTCCGCTACAAGAGCCCAACGACTTCATTTTCTCGACCGAGGACATAATGTCTGATCTTTACTCGCGTTACAACCAAGATGATGAGCTGTATTCTGTGCGCCAATCGGCCCTGGCATCAGCAGCAGAAAACCTTTCTAGAGTATGGGCAAGCCATTATCCACCAAGAGAAGAGCAGGCGACATCACAAGAAGAACCTATGGTGAATCTTGGCCCAATCGATAATACGCCAGAGCCTTCCAAAGCTGTGTTCATAAGTGATATACTGTTGCGTCTACACCATCCTCCTAATGCAAGAGGCAAACAAGCGCTCGTATCGACAGGTTCAACGAGGATGACTAGAGCTTCAAACATTTCAAGCGACATACAAAAGCTCTGGAATCCGACTGCAATACCTAAAATACTAATTCATTGGCTCGAGAATAACCACAACCCATGGAAGGAAATCATATCCCATGTGGAGAGTGCACGACCAAATCCAGCGACTTCTCCCAATTTCTGGGATGTGACATTCATTTTGATATTACGAGGCCAAATTCGACTAGCCATGTCATTGCTCGCCTCGTCTGATTTCAACCACGCGGAAACTGCAATGAAAGATGGGGAGGCAGACGGCTACACCCGAACGCAAATAGCAAACATACACAGTGTCGTTAAGAGAGCCACAGAAGTATTATCTATGTGCCCTGGGGTGGTCGATGATGACTGGCATGTGACCGCAAGCGACTGGTCCAGATTTCGAGGGTTTGTGCATCAAACCATTCAAGACCTAGTGAAGCTTGCTGAAGGTCGAGAGAACGACCTTGAGCCGGCGAGTCCATCATATAAATCTGCCAGAATCGGAACGCAAAAAGGCATTATGAGCCACAGCCACGTCGCTCGAAAAGCCACTAGCCGCGTACCATGGACAGTCTATCAGAGCATCAAGACAATCTACGGTATCCTTCTTGGCGGTGAGACTGAGATTGTGTCGTCTGCGCAGGACTGGGTAGAGGCGACTATCGGACTTACCATCTGGTGGAACGGCCACGACGATGGACGGGTAGCAGTTGGAAGCCTCGCCAAAACCAGACGCTCCCTTCATCGCTTTCAATCGAAGAACCAGAGGCTTGTCGACATTGACGCAGAAGCTGCTTACATGGAAAGACTAGGCCAATCGTTCAGTCTTGTTACTGACGAGAACGATCATGACAGCTTTCAGATTGATTCCAATGCGCCAAATCAAGTTGCACTTGCATCTGTCTTCCAAGGCGATTTCCAAGCGGTCCTGCGTCTTCTCCATTCGTGGTCCTTGCCTATCGCCACGACGGTGGCGGAGATTGCAACTCTCGGGGGCTGGTCTACAACCGCATCCACCAGTGCTGTCATGGATGAGTTAGATGAGGGCGACCTCATGATTCTTGAGGGCTTTACCAAACCTGAAACCGCTTTAAGAAGACATACATTGATGCTGGAGTACTCGAATGCTTTGTGCTCCGCTGAGATCGAGGAAAAATACGAGGACAAAGCTAAGGACAAGCAAATCATCCGAACAGGTTGGCAGGTAGCCATTGGAATACTCGCAAGACTAGGTGACAAGGAATTCTCTCAAAATGAGATTCGGAAGATACTACGAGAATTGAATCTGGAACTGGCCAAGAACGTGGACATCGCTGTAGCAATGTGCACGAAATGCGGCATGGAGACAGATGCCAATAGCATCTCTACGGTATTCTCTCTTATACTTCCCATGCTTAAGAGAAGCTAACTCTTTTTCTCTGCTGCAGAAATACGCGGATCTTCTGGTCTCAAAAGGCGAAAAACATGGTAAGGCTCTTATTTGCTATGCCAGGGCAGGACTTGAACACAAAGTAAGGCATGTGCTTGACATACTCATTTCCCTCTCCCTGGCCAAATCAGTAGCCTTTCCACCAGCGTCGACTCTACAAGAGAAAGAGGAGTCACACCTCCCAATGCTCCTGAACTTTCCGCAACATAGCGTTGCCTATCTTGCCGACACTGACAAAGGCGCTGCATATTTGGTACAGAGACTCTTCGCAGGCTATGCGACATTACGCAGATTTTACAACACCCGAGACGACGTGGTCGACTCGGAGGAGGATGAAAAGGCGTCTTTCAGTGCACCAGCACGTAAGGCTGCTGCCTTTGAACACCTGATTGCGCTTATTCGCAGCGCGGCCGACAGTATTCAGGGAGGCTTGTATGATGAAGATGCCGGTGCTGTCGTCAAGATTGATGCATTACTGGTGCTTCTTGGGGAAGCCTCCGTTTATGTCAATCGTAAGATGACCCATTTCTTTCGAACACCTTCCAAGCATCCGATGTTACCTGCCCCTTCTCACGCAGTCATGCGACTCAATGCTGACTTGTACTTAGAAACTACAGAGCCGCTTCCTTTTGCCCAATGCTTGCTTCTCCTCAGGGTCATTGAAGACCTTGAGACCGTGGACGACACAATCTATGATCGTTGCGAAGCGTTCTTCAAATCAACGATAGCCTCTTACCACCAAAAAAGTGACTTATCGTCGTCACGTGGATTATTGAAATCTATAAGCGGCAAGTCTGAGGAAAGCAGCTTCTCTTTAGTTGGTAGCTCGATGCTCAACTCGCAAAGCTCTGAAAAGATGAATCAATGGGAATCGATGACGGAATCGCAGGATCAAGTGAAGAGGGGCTGGGATTGGAGAGCGGGTACGACGAAGGACACCAAAGGGGCGGATATTCTAGTAAGCTTACGGACAGGCCTAGCACGCGATATCGCGAGGCATTGGATCGATGGAAAGGTATGATACCCATTTGCAATCAATGAAGTTTTGTCGAGTACAAATTTGAATCGTTCGAAGACGTTGGATCCAGTTCCTTCTCGAACACATGCAATGCCTCGCGAACCTTCAATCTCTTTCAAAATAATGAGGAAATCAGGACTTCCGACTGTCACGCTCACCCCCAAGAAGCAGTTCATCTCGTGGGTGCACCAGCCTCTATCCAGTGTTCGTCAAAGGATTCAGGCGTGGAAGGGCGTCTCAAGTTTCGGCTTGCGGCATGCGAGCCTTTTCCCGCGCGCAAAATTGTTTAATAGGTGCGACTGCTGTCTTCTCCTAGGCTAGCCGTTTCATAAACAGGCTACGGCACACGTGCATTCATGGCGCGGAATGATGCTCAATAGCATGATGTGTATCACTCCGTCTTTCGAAAGCTGCAGGCCGCATTCTTCGCCGTTTCTTGCCCGCCCGTCTACTTGAAACCGCCTTGAATCTGGTGAGCCGGACATCGTGGGGTCTAATATGAGCAAAAGGCTCGTTGAGATTAATGGATGGCCGTCAGATGCCGAAACTATTGATCGTCCATAAAGTCGAGCTTCATCTCCTGTGCTCCACTATGGACGTGAATGTGCCCGTCGTTCCTTTGGGTATTCGACCTCCTTGTGATTTGCCTTTCCGTTCTCTACCAAAATGAAACTGTCATTCTTTTCTGTCCTCCTCCTACTTGCTGCAGGCAGCAATGCAGGAGTTGCTGGTAGGAAGTACCGCCGCGACTGCGCAAAACGTGACGTGCCAGCTGGCACTGAGGCCAAACCAGCAGGGGGCGACACAGCGCAGCCTCTTATTCTTGCTGCCAAACAAGAAGCTCCTCCTTCGACACCGGGCGATGCTGATACCGGCAACCCCGATGCAGGCACTCCTGGTACAGGCACTCCTAGTAAACTACAAGCAGTTCCTATTACAGACAAGTCAGGTAAGAAGATCAATGATTGCATTTGAAAATCCCTTGAATTGACCAAACATATCTACACAGGACTTAGCACCACAAACCTCACAAAGCCAAACGGCCAAACCAGCAGCGGCTGTCCGGGTTTCCGAAACGTGGTGTTTAACACAGCTGCTAGGACGAACCCTGGGTTTCCTGCCAAAACCTGGCCAAGCATACAAAGGATGGGTGTGGATAACTGGAGTATGATAGCACCGTTTTGAGACTTTGCTGCAGCTGAACTGACTTATTGCCGTCCTCAGTCGGCTTTTCTCTCGAAACTCTCGACAACAGTACCAATTACGGGCCCATACCAGCTACAGATTCCAAGATACTTGATCCCCATCAAATACGCATGGTCATGGATAGAGAAGATGTCGGGTATGGCCTTTCAGTGCTCAAGGATCAGACGCCAGAGTACCTAGCACTGTTCAATGAGGTCCGTGTCCTACGCCCTTCCATGCTTCTCAATTCTTCTCCGCAGATCAATGCGCTCATCAGCTAACATCATGCAATTGCTGTGTAGCCAGATCATAATTTCTTGGGCTACACACTCACAGCCACACCTGCTGAGGCGTTCGCACAGCTCAAGCCGTTCTACGAAACGCCACATCCAGGCACCCAATACCTGTCTCCCGGCTGCGCTGTCGACCTGCCGTGGCTGGAGGAGTTTCAGGCTGCCTGCATGGCAGGGGGGATCGATTGTATGGCTCAGACTTCGATCATCTCATACCACATTTACAACACAAAGGCGGAAGAGGTCATGAGCGGCCTCAAAAAGCTCCATAATGCATTCTCGAAGCCAATCTGGATCACTGAATTGGCACCATCCAGCACAGGGGACTGTGGCGGGCTCGACGAGACTGGAACCATCCAGTGGATGAAAGATGTGTACAAGGGTATACAAGAGTTGAACCGGCAATGGGGTCCCGACAAAGGTGTCCAGAAAATCTTTTGGAACTGTGGCGAGGCGGGTAAAGGAGAGAATGGCTTAGCGGCTGGATCTTGCAATCCTAGTTTGACGACATCTGACGGTAACCCGACGGCATTGGGCAATGCCTATGCAAACTTGTGTGAGGTGGCAGACGCGCCTCAAACCCAGACTTCGTGATATTGAAAGGCTGGGAGTTAAAAGACACTGGATCTTCTAATTCTAATAAGTAGTCCGTTAATGGATTTGTAATCTTCGAAGTCGAATCGACTCCGTCGTTCATCAAGACTTTTTCTTGTCGATCACCTGCCCGTCAATTCCCCTACGATGGAGCGCCCTTCTGCCGTTGGACGCTTTATGCTCCTTTCTGACCCGACTTCGATCCCTGTCTGTGCAAGATCTACTCCATTTTGACCATGTCGGAAGCTTGCGTGCCGAGACTTCCTGCTCGGGCACTTGCTACTGACTCCCCTTTCTGCCTCCAATCTCAACTGCTCCCACCGCCTCCGACTTGCGCCGCCCATCCATACCTTCTCACAGAAAATCTGGCTCTTGGCTCGCTCAAGCCACCGCCCCTTTCTCACTTTTTCCTGGCGATGGAAGTAGGTACACGTTATGTAGAAGCCATGAATGTGGGCTGGTATGACGCCGCATATGAAGAGGATGCACGAGAGCACGAAATCTGTGTAGGGACCTGTGAGAAGGGAAACCGTAAAAGGAGGGGAAAAAAGGCTCAGGAGAAGGTAGAACAGGCGGAGTAACATTGAAGATGGAGCTATGTGCAGCAATTAGCTGTACGCGCAGGAGCTTGTTCGTCTTTGTAGAGAGGTGATTTAAAGAGTGAAGTGAGACAGGCACGCAGTAAGCAGATATCAGGGTGGACGATAACTGTTCATAGTGCAGACCAGACGCTATATATACCTATTGTTCGTGGTAGTACAGACCTGATTCCAAACTGAACCTTTCAAGCCCACCTCAGGCAAGTCGATGAACCGGCTTGGCATGATCTACGTCAGCCTCGCAGACTCAATTGTCGTGTCAACCTTTCCGACCTCCCCTCCTCCTCACCACAACAGCATCAGTGCATGCAAGTCACGGAGTTGTAGGCATGGCTGGTCGGTACGTTCCACCAGCTCTTCGCAATCGTGCTTCAGCATCAACTTCGACGTCAAACGATGATGCAGACGTCCAGTTAGACCATTCCACGCGTCGTAGGCTTTCAGAGCTCAAGATGAGCCCGGAGCACGAACGTCCCTTACATACTTTGCATGAACTCAATATGCACTATGGCGATTCGTTGGAATCAACCACACTTCACGACGCTAAGGACTTGCCCAACAAGCTTGCTTATGTTGTCTTGTATCGTGGTGCGAATCCGCGTTGGTACACTGACCATATCATTTTCGCAAAGACGCACCTCCGCCTACTGCCAGGCTATTCTGCGTTTCGTGAAGGAGAAGGATCAGCTGAGTGGACGGATCCTGAACCCGCTTATCAGACAGACCATACAGAGCCAGCCAGTTCAATTGGTTCAGTGGGTAAGACGCCCCAATTTTCAGCCCATGAATAATATGCACTGTCTTCTCAACATTGAGGAAATTCGCAAATTGGCAGAGTTACACCACCAGAAGGTGAGACTGACCAGTTTGTAGCTCAAGAAGATTATGCAGTGCCTTCTCCAGAATCAGGGAAATTGCAACCTGGTAAAGATAGGCCATCAACCGGTGAAACGGCCCAGTTTATAGCCCGTAAAGATCACGAACTGCCTTCTCAGAATAAAGAAAAGTCACAGCCTAGCAATGGTTCACCACATATCATTCCAACGTTCCTAGAAATAGCTGGAAAGCACAAGCAGCCCCGTCGCTTTGTGTTCCATGGCTACTTTCGCCTTGCTCGTATCAATTTCCTTACATCACAAAGTGAGGAGCTTGTTCGAATGTTGGAGCAGAAGTGGGCAGCTGGAAATACCAAGCCTGGTGTGACACGACAGCGAGATCCTGAGAAATGGGCACAAACCTTGAAGCTGGAATGGGCTGTGATCCAGATGGGGAAGATTCCGCGTAACATGCTGCCAGGAGATCCCCAGATCGAGCTCCTGCCTGAGGGAAGGATCTCTGAAGAGAAGTATGACGGTTATTCCAAAGCCAGGCAAGATGCAGAGGCAAGAGATGATGGGGCGCAGGCGGAGACAGCAGAGGCAGACGGGACCTTTGGCAAGGCAGCCGCAGCTAATTAAGGCTTGAAACAAGTGGATGACTCTAAGAAAGATAGTACATTGGACAAGCTAGTGTCGTGATAGTCAGGCACAGGGTACATCGAGATACCATATCGGCCAGGAGGCGCCACGCTCTTTTGACGACCTGACTCAATAGATTCTCCGGGGTAATAGGGAAATCGTGAGCTAATTGATATCCTTCTAACATGCTCATGCTGACCGTACGCTTTTCAGACGTATGCCGGTCGACCTTGTAGTCGTACCGAACAGGGGAACGAAGGGCATTCGATTATGGTAAGGAATAGAAAATCCATCAGGAGCTCCTGTGTTCAAGTCCGACTCCTGTTATGGCGTAGCTGGATCAGGGTGAAAGGACAAATGTCTTGAGATAACTAGATGAAGCGATTTCTATTTGCATTTCTATATCTCACATTGCCTTGCTATACTAAATTGTTCTTACCCTGTACTTTTCCCATCCCATTCGTTGGCAATCAAAAGCGTTTTAAGTCGAACGCTGACGCGTGCCATGTTGCATTCCCATTGTTTCGCAGGCATTCTTGTTCCTGGCCGCAATTTTCTTGAGGCATACATAATCGTGCTCCATGCGTCGTTGGTCTTAACCCACCAGACTCATCGGGCAGAGGTCTCGAGGTCGCTCTTCAAAACGAGGGTATTTCGTGAACCTATCATGATTGTTGTACCATGGCTGAGCGTGTCAACATCATTCAGTCTACAGCAATCTCAACGCATTGTCCGAAGGATGTCAAGATGTTGACATCCGATCCCTGAAATATAATTCACATGAAGACATGCAAGCGCGGCGACTGATCAAGGTTCCGAAAAGTCGTTTCTCGAAGATAACTTGACAGAAAGAAGAATTCACTGATGGTGAAGTTGTCTTCGATCTTAGGAAGCTATAGCAGAAAGACACAGTACAGCTTACATGCATTTTGGGGTGGTATATTTCTTTTCTTGAATTGCAGGAATGATGAGATCTTCCTGGGGAAGTCTCAACGTCCACGGAATACCCCATTATTACTCTGAAATTGGCTGCGGCTCCCATCTTTGCCTCGAAGACATCCTGTAGACAGATGGCAAAGGAGGTTGAGAGCATGTATGGTTACGTAGATCGTGGGCAGAGAACGGAACATGTGCCAATGCTTCGACATTATACGTAACAGGCATTCTTTTTTTTAAGTGTACGATGGCTACAGTCTGGCATGCTTTGAGTGAACTGTACGAGAACTTAACTTCTCTTCCTGATAGCATGATACCTACCGTGGTCTGCCGTAAACTTAGAAAGATACTCTATCGCAATTTAGGTGAAAGTATCTAAGGTCAAATATTGACAGGAAATGGATTTGTAAAAAGCATTAAGAGGGAGTGAGCACAATACAAGCAGTATCCCACTTCGTGAACGGTGTTTAGATGATCATAAGGCAACAACATATGAGAATGATATGAACATGGATAAGAGACATGATCATGTGTTGCATGCATGTTTCGGTCAGTCAAGGCATTTGTGATATTGAAATAATGGCAAAAACGTATGGTTTCGATCATTCTGTTCACATCTGGAGACACCAATAAGTTTATTAAAATCGGCTTGAATAACAGATTTCACAAGTGAAGCAAGATACGTCCATGCAAAGACTCCTCTATGATAATTACATCATTACATCCTCTGCGTCAATTGTTAGGCAACAGGTATGTTCTCGCTTTCAACATTTTGGCTGAATCTTTTGTGATAGGAGAAGGGTGTTACCTCGAAGAAACCATACATATAGGTGATGACCAGTCTAGATTCAATTGAGGTACGGGAGAATTAACGCGGTGAATCCGGAATCGCAATTGAATGTAGCCATGGGCGAAGTTCTCTTCTCACCTGGCAAGAAGGTATCCATTGCACATAGTGTAATGCAATTTGCTCAACTGTAAGCCCTTAAGGGAGAGAACGATCTAGATCGACATGGCGTAGCGACTCCCAGACTGTTGCTTTGTCTTAGTGGTTTTGGTAATCAAGCATGAGATACACGCAGCACAAGGGTGTGAATGAGCAGATTGTGGGGGGTTCGTCATATTGACACGTTCACAGAGTCATGAGAACGTTATAGTCTTCTAGGCTTGAGGTGCCCATGACTAACGTTCGCATGCTAGAGGGTGATTCCATAAAGGCTGGAGGGCGTGTGCCGCCTCCATAACACTAAGTTTGCCCGGGCAATATAAGAACCAATAATGTGTGTTGATCTGTTAGCTAGAAGAGAGTAAGGGTATGGCGAGCAAAGATGCAGTGTTAGTAGGAAAGCAAAGTTGGCCAAGGACGCCTGTATTTCTAATGGTGATCGAGTAAGCGAAAGCCGAAGTTTCATCCAAGGGACGCGCCATATAACCAGGAATGCCGCCAACGCATTGCAAATCACCAAGGATGGTGCAAGGCCGGGAAGTCCTGGTATACTGTATGAAGTAACGATGAAGGATGAATGTGGCTGTCCTGTTGAGGATGGCAAGGCGCGAGTAAGCCGCTCGCATTCAAAGCTTGCGTCCTGACGTTGCGGCAGACGGGGCCGACGGGGGGAAGCCTGGTGTAAATGAGCACAAGGAATGGACAAACTTCCGAAGCGTTCAATACCTTCCTGACTTTAGCCACTCGCGGTAGGAAGTCCGACGAGTCATACGACTGTTGAATCATTTTGTGGAGCCCTTCTCGAAGGCGTTGCGTTCAAGATCGGAACTAGGCGTAGAATTTGCAATGGCACAGCTAGAACATCGAGCGTTTGAGTCGTTGAGGTCTTGTCAAGGTCTGGAGCTTCTATCGATGGCATAACGGTGCACATGATTTCCGTGCCTGTGCCGCAAGAGCGCAGCTACCCGTGTCGTAACCTGGTAGTTGGCACGAGAACAACGGGATGAGATCTGATGAATCTCGGTAACACCGTTCTGATTGGATGTACGCAGACTCTGTGGAACTGACGATATTTGCTGCCACGAGGACACGCCCTGCAGTCTCATGTCAGCCGCAGCCATCATTTCAAGTTGCTTTTCGTGAGACCGCCTTAACCTACCTGGATAGAGATGTCTTTGGACTGGAAAAGGGATCTGTCGGCCAGGTACGGGCCTATTCCGGCCCCTAATGTCGATCGGTATGCTAACTCTAGGCGTTGCAACCTGTTCTTGACCAATTTCAATGTGTGGAATCAATGTCGACTCGTTTCAGCGAGGACCACTTTGCCGTACGATAACGACAGCAGCTATTGTTACAGGCCGGGACCCGGATCAGGGAAATGCTTCGACGAGCTGTCACATACAAAGAGAAGGCTCCTAATTCCTAACTCCTTCACGTGAAGAACCAGCCCCACTGTTTCTTGATTCACTAGTGAATTGCTACCGTTGGCGTGGTGGTTTGGCTATGGTTGTGTGTGTGCCGTGTTGCCTTAGTGTCGGATCAGGTGTGTCTGACAAAAGCTCGACTCAAAGTACACCATCTATGAGTCATTTCGTTAACCCAATGCTTGCGAGGGTCGAGAGTCGAGATCATCGACGGATGTCCTTCAATGGTGAAAAGTGGGGGAAATGGTTCCAACATGAAGCCCCACCTCATCTGAGCAGCAATGATAACCGTTGGTACGATGAGTATGCGGAGCACATGCTTTTTCCTGAACCCTGGTAGCACTCTGCATAGCCGTTATGCACAATGATCTTGCGCATCTGAAGTCTAATGGTGAAAAGCGGGGAACACAGAGATTTCATGCTAGCAGACTGCAATTAAATTGCGGCTCGGGGCAGGTAAGCTGCATCCTACTGCAACGCATGGTGGCGTGGACAGTTCTGTTCACTTTCCGTGTGCTGTATGGCAACAATCATGTATAAAGCACCGGAAGACATGGTTTCAGCTTTTCTTCACTTACCTTTCTTTGTTCTTTGTACAACGTTCGATCATTTGACAGGCTATGGTTCAGCGCAAAGGTTCCCCTCTTAGATGCAAGCTGCAAGCTTGTTGATCCGACGACGCCGGCACCTGGTTTGAGGGGGAAAAGGGTGCCGGAAGCCACAGTTCTGCTAGAATAAAGGGTATATAGTCGACGTAGGGTCTTTGCTAACGTCGATGACTGGGTCACGGCGGCATGTCGGCCAATCGAGGGCCCAAATGATGTCAAAAGCAACGATTGTTGGATGAAGGCATACGATGAGACTGTTGTTGGGGACATTGCCAAGGCACATACACATACGTCAGAGGCATTCCTGTGGTTTTGTTCGAACGGTATAATGCCAATGATGGCAATAGCATCGAAACGCCACGAAACGCCAAAAAGGCCGAATCAAGGAATGTGGTCAAAGGAAGAAACGCCACGAGACAAGAGAGGTCCAAGACAGGAATAGTTGATGGCTCCGTGGGAGAGTGAGCTCAGATGGAAAACGCCATCTCATCCAGCACTGGCTTGATGAGGACAAGCGGCTGAGCCCAGGAAATGACAAATTTTCTCTAGCCGCATAAAGCCCTGCTAACTTGCTAAGTGCTCGCTAAGTGGAAAGGTTTAGGCTGACGACAACAACAGCGATGGTGCTAATAATAATAATAATAATAATAATAATAATAATAATACTTTTTACTTTCTGCTTGTTCCAGCCTGCACTCTATCGCCACCAAGCCCCTTGCAAGCATTGGTTTCAGCTCGTGCCCTCATTGTGCACATATTGAGGCCAATGAGGATCCTTTGAGCCTGTCCGACAGTATTGTATGTGTGGCAACATGGGCGTGACTGGATGAATAGTAGAGTAGAGTTGAGGGATGTGCAAGTAACGGGGCGGAGAAAGCGTCCCGTTGCAAGCATCAGTCTGCGGGCCGTTCGCTACCAGATTTTGACCCTACAAGATAATAAGAGATTGAGACATTATCCGACTCTGATCCAATCGTCCTGTTGCCCAGTGGTTGATTGGTGGGATTACTGATCCAATCCTGGCCGTAGATCGTCTGCCACCACTCAAGACTGCTGTCCCCCTTGCGGCTTGCAACCCTCGATCACAGGATGGAAAAGCGCGGCCGTTGAAGAGACATGAGGCTAAGGGAGGAATTGCCAAAAGTCAGTCCCACAGCTCCTGCTGTCCTGCAGCAGCTAAGGAGCTGGGTCCCACTCTAATTTCTCACTATCGTCTTTCCGGGTTTACGGCGACGATTAGCTTGCCTAAGCTGCCTGTACGCCTGGCTGTCCCCGTATGCTTCCTCTCTGCACTTCCCAAGTTGCCATCGTCGGGTCGATTCCGGTCCCGCCCTAATCTTGTCTTTGTTCGCTTTTTCCCCTCAAGGCTCAAGGTATGGAACATGGACAAGGATCATGCTGTCAGACCGCAGCACATTCAGAAGTCAGAAGTCAAAGAAGCGAGACCAACGGATCCCGATCTGCAAGGTGGCACTGTGGCAGGCGGCCAGCCGCGAGTTAATTCTTCCTTCCAATTCTTCCACCTAACTGTTTGGACTAAAAAGATTCGATACGCAGCGTAGCTTGCTTATAGCCTCCGGCTGTATTTCGTTGGCCCTAGCCCATGGGCGTGTCAGGAGTCAGCACTCAAGATTCGTGGAATGAAGCGAATGCATCCTGCAGCGCTAATCTCTCAAGCCGGCCTATCAGCCATCTCGCCAGGCGACCAAAGAGGCGACCGTGCATGAGAGGCTTTGGTCGAGTCCGTCCTTTCCTCCACCCCAAAACTCCCCCCTCATCCCAGCACAGATCAGTCATAGCGCGATCTTGATTTTCGTCGTCTCGGGTATCTGATCCCATCTTGAATCTTCGCCATGCCTGTCCTAGGGCAAAAAAGACAAACCTTAGAGGAACAAGGGCTTGACCTGCATTTACTCCTCTTGGAATCGCTGCACGCTCGTAGAGCTTCGTCATTCCTGCATCTTGCGTCTGCTCTGGTCCACACATCCTAGCCATCTGCTGCTGCTGCCATTAATCCCCATGGCGCCTCTCATGCTATTTGAGCGTTAAGTGCTTTTCCCCCGCTAGCCTACGCTCCACTCCCCATCTTCTCACTGCTCATTCTCTTTCTTCTACCCTATCTATATTACCCTGAGCAATGTCAACTTCGCGCTATCGTTTCATGGACCAAAGTTCCTTCCAATTCGCTGCCTCTCCCTACCCCACCACTTGTGACCAGCATGGATGGCATCAATAACAACGATGTGCTTCTCCATGACCTCTCTGCCCCTCAGTCTGCAATTATCCAGCCACCGCCACCCAGGGAGAAAAACAAAAGACCTCAACTGTCATGTAACCCATGTCGTGCGCGCAAAGTCAAGGTAAGTCAGTCCAGGAGTACGCAACATGCTGTGTTGATTACGCCCAGTGTGATCGTATTCAGCCATGCTCCGCTTGCTCATTGCATCAAATTGCTGAAATATGCCAATATGACTTATCTGAGTCGGAGCGGCAGCCAATCCTGCAGGCTGAAGCTCTGAAAGAAAAGGACAAAACTATTGCCGCTCTTCGCGAAGAGCTTGCTTCGTTACATGGTGACTCTGTAAGACCCGAGTTTGAAGACCATGGTACCAAACCACAGAAAGTTCGCCTACCAGCTCACTCGCCCCGACAAGCAACTTTCCAGGCCCAGCATGGCCAATTCCAGGGGAACGAGCAGGAGCGGCTTTTCTTTGAGCAGTCTGGAATGACCAATATGGCCGATGATGTTCGTCTATTCCTATTTTTGATGACTATCGTAACCTCTCATAGTTTGACCATTTGTCGTTTGAGCGCCGACAACCGAACTTCGATCGTCCAGTCCATTTCGAATCAGACATTTTCATGACGCGGGCCACAAACTTGTACCCCTTTCCGACTCTGTGGACTGCAAAGGATGATACGTCAACTCTAATACGACTGCTGCCGCCTGAGAACGACCTTTTCTTTTACCTGGAAACGTTTCAGCGCCGATCATTGCTCTTTTCATTTCCGCACGTCCCTGATCAGATTACCGAGCCTGAAATAAGGACCTTTCTCGAGAACGCTGAGCATAATGCCGCTCTTTATCCAGATCTGCTGGCTTTACTCTTTGCAGCACTCGCCCTGGGCCTGCAAGACGGCGTATTTGACAAGTTTGGAGAGAAGTGGACAGCTGGGGCCGTGGAAGCAGAAGCGAAGAAGGGCGACGTTTATAGTGAGTGCTGGCTTTTGTCAACGGTGCCGTTCTCGTTATTCACAAAATGTAGTCGCTGCGGCAGTGCAGAGTCTTAGGCTTGCAGCCTTCATGAATCGTCCCAATCTACTTGTCGTTCAGACGCTTGTGATGATCGCTCCGTATCTCACGAACAGTGGGAAGTTCCTCGATGCTTCGGCACTATTAGGCCTGACAGTAAGGTTAGCTGAGAGTATCGGCTGTAAGGTGACCATCATACTTCTCAGAGTGCCCCACTAATAGTATTTAGTACATCGTGATGCCAATCGCATTAACGTGCAGGTTCCTAACAAAGAGCTAGCCGCACGAAAATCGCTCTGGTGGTGGATGATACACACGGACCAACAGTACTCTATAACACTAGGACGACCATTAGCAATTTCCATGACCGGAGACTGCCCAACCTCAGAAAACTTCATCCCCGACCAGACATGGAACAACATCTCAAGTTACATCGAGCACTTCAGCCTTCTCGCAAGACAAATCATCTCCGCTCCTTTCCTACCAAACGACAAGATCGATAAGTTCACAGATGACCTTTTGTTGCTGCATCAGTCATTACTGCCAAGCATGCAATTTGATATAACCTGGTTGAACCGTGATAAGCCGCTCATTGGCTGGCCCTTCGACGTCCAAGCTGCGACGCTGCACGCCAAAGCTCACAACCTGTTGATCTCACTAAACCGTCGTCGGGTTGAGCTCAACCGGCGGAATTCCGACAGTTTCGGAGTGAGCTCTGTCCAACTCCCTCCGGTCACTGATATCACAGGTACTGTCCGAGGGCGAACTCGTGTGCTCGAATCCTGCCGTGCCCTGCTGAACGCCTTTGAGTTCTTCCACGTTCGACTGCGAGCAGGCATGATCTGCTGGACAATGGGCCAAATGGCGTTCAATGCCTCAATGCTCCTCACGTTGTCGATGCTGGAAACTGGAGAGACACAAGATCTCTTACCCGTACAACATGCTTACAGCACCTTCCTGGAGATGAACAAGCTAGGTATCCACAAACTCGCCGGCGCCGCGGTCGAAAGATTGGGTCGACTGATGAAAGAGTTCCGCACCGATGACTCCGCTAACGAAACCGTCATGGGTCATGGTAGTATGTTATTGCTGGAGGATTGTGGAGGTAGTAAGCCAGTACCCGATGGCTCTGGATACGCTACAACTACAAGCAGTAGTCCTGACATGAAGGCTACCATAAGCTCTTCTCATCGCACAAAACCTTCACATCGAAAGCGGCAAGTCAGAAGATCTACGACAACTCGTGATGTGGGTGTACCCAAGTGTCGAAGAAATTCGCTGAACAGATCCCAGCGACCGCATGTAGACCGTCGCTTCTCCGATTCTGTGACACCACGATCGGCGCAACGAAAGCGGATCAACAGAAGCACGCCGAACCTTTCACTCCTGACATCCTTGTCAGATCCGCGCCTCTTCTCTGCTACCCCGACGCCAGCTGTCAAATCGGAAGCGATTTTCACGCCGTCAGTGTCCACATTTGAAGAGCTTTCCCACTCTGCCTTCTCCTCACCACATCAACAACCTTCCCAAGATGTACAATCAGTCCTAGATGACGTTGCGAGTGCTCCGAATCACGTTTACCAGCCTCAACACCAACACCAAGGACAACATCAAAATTTTCAACACCAACTGCAGCAACAGATGCAACAGAAACAGCATCCTATGCCGCAGCCCAACCAAACAATGTGCCTTACAAATCAGCCGAATCAGCAAATGCCATCAGTTACGCAGCCGCCAAGTGCGGATCAGCATCATTTCGACTTCTCCAATTCATCTACTCCGTACTCTACCGAGTTCTTTGATGGTAATTTGTCGGCAGTCGTCGGCAACCAACCCTTTGATGGAGATGGCCTCGACTTTGAGCACCAACCATTCTCAGCACCGCCATTCAGCATGCCCCCGGAGCACCAAGGGTTCGTAACAGGGCAATCTTGATCTCCAACCACAACCTCACGAAATGATGATACGAAGTACCCTGTGTCATGAACACCAAAATTTCGCAATCACCTATCAACAACAACTAATACACCACGTTATCACCGTACACCAAGCATTTACCGGTGCAGATTATTAGATGGGAGTACTTGATGAGATGCAGCAAGTATTTGTTACTCACCCGATGATACCAACAGTTTTTTAGCGTCATGTTAAATCTGATAATCTCATATATACCACTCAAACAACAAAAGTCGGCATGCAAATTTCGCTCCAGCGATACCCCGGTGGGCCTTTGGCATCTGTCGTGCTGTTGCTGCTGCCGCCATCCGACCGACGGTCAAGGGGCAGCGGTCTCTTTTCTTGTCATTCGTTCTACAATGGGAGGTGGAAGACAGTGCCGTGTCAATTATCGGAGTCAGAAGCTGTTCAAGTCACGTTATCTAAGTTTAGCATAGTATTGTAAGAGAAATTTTGGATGAGAAAGGAGTGGCCACTCAATACCATCAATTCTTCAAACGAAGCCTCGAAGCCTCTCTGATATTTTTTCAGCCGTCTATCTTCTGCAAATTGAGCGTCAAAATGTTGTTGGACCAGATATGCATTACCTATCTCACTATTGCATGCCAATTTGAATAGCTCATCTGCGGACATTCGTGCTATCATGCATGCAGATCAAGTCATTTTTCTTGCCGCATGCCTTCCCGCTAAGTCCACGAATCTCCAAAGCGACCTCAGCCGAGCAAGTCATCTAACGCGCCTCCACTCTTGGGCGCCGAGTTTGCGCCCGTGCCCATCATAGCTGGTTGTGCAGCACCCGTATTTGCAGCGGGCTGACCCCAAAGCCCTTGACTTGCCTTTTCACGCTGCATACTGGCCAGATTGGGGCCTTGGGACGTATTACTTGGAGTAGCTTTCTTGATTCCTGCGCTAGATGATGCTGTAGACCATAAGGAGCCAAAAGCGTCCCCTCCGCTCGAGCTGGGCTTGGCAGCAGATTTATTAACGCTGCTGAAAGAGCTTGCTGAGGATATTGTGGGCCGCGATGCGCCTGCTGGAGACGCAGACGAGGCCTGTGAAGGGTGTGGAACGGGTACTGAGGTAAAATAGTTGGGTGAAGCCGCTTGGTAAGAGGTGGGTTTTGGTTGCTGCGGTTGAGCTTGAGGTTGAGGTGTTACGAGAGGCTTCTGCTGTACAGGTGGACGCGATGACATGCTGATATTATAGTTTGGAGCTGGAGGAGATGAGATATTGTAATTAGGTGAAGCAAGCGCACTGGTAGACGCTGTGTTGCTTGCGAGACTGGGAGCCGGAGATAGAGGATTGTTACTCGTTAAGCTGTTGAGATTGACGCCTTGAGAGGGTGCCATTGGTGTGGGAGCGATCACGCTCGGTTTCGAAGACACGGTCGTTGTAGGCGTGGCTGATTGAAAGTCATCAAAGTCATCATCTTCAGTATTGCTGGTCTGCAGCGATCCGAGATCACCTCCAAAGGAAGCTGGAACTGCCCTTGAAGCGCTTGCTGAAAAATCCTTGGGTGGTGTTTTAGGTGGAATGTCATCATCAAATGAGAGGAAATCTGGCTCGGGCTCTTTAGGCTTTGATGGCTCTGTCTTCTTTGGCTCTGGTCTTGTAGCAGCATCTGGTTTCCGCCGTGCGGGCGCTGAGGATCCGTCTTCGTCATATTCGTCATATTCTTGAAACCGGTCTCTTCGACCATTTGATTCTTGAGAGGGTTGTTCTCTACCTCCAAACCCTCCACCATCCCCGTAAACACCTCCACTGTAGCCGCCGTAGCTGGCTTCTTCACTTCCAAAGCCACCATAACGACTGCCACCTACCATACTACCGGACATAGCTCCTCCCTCCACACCACCAAATTTGTTCCTGTTGGCTCTTGCTTTTTTACGCTCGGCACGGATGCGTTCGACATCACCCAGTAGCTCTGCAAGTTCTTTCGAGCGATTTCGGACGTTGATCCCTTGATCTTTGCCATTTTGGTCTATGTAATGAAATTGGCGTAGCATCTTGAGAAGTGAGAGATGTGAGCGAGCGTCATCAATGACTCGTTCCGAGCCATTCTTGATTAGGAACTCCAGCAACTGAAGAGCCTAGAAAAAGATGAGCTGCAACTCTTAGAAGCCCCAAGTGGTCTCTTACTTTATAGATTTGTCTCCATTCCTCCGCTGCTTTCTCGGTAAAGCGCTTATAGATCATTGGCATGATTTCATTGAGCAATTGGCTATAGTCAAGGTCAGTAAGACCACATGTTGTCAATTTGGAAGACGCACTAGCTGTGTGTGCCATTTGCGATTTCCTGCATCAATGTCGAAGAGGTGCCCCAAGGCTCGTTGTTCGTAGCTTCGCGAACCTTGAGATTGATTGTGAGCGAGCGACTGACGCGAATACACGAGACGCATTACTTTGGCCTCCATCTCGGTGTAATTCATGACAGCTGTCAATGGTTCTATATTAGCCATTGTCGTAACAAATGTCCCCATCTGCTAACCATTTTGAACTTTCCGTACGCCTGCTTTGAGGTCGTACAAAGACAAATTGCTGACTTGATCCCTAATGCTGTTGATATCCATCGTGATATCCTTTGATCGCTGATTGGGGATATGGCTCCTGGCCGTGATCGTTCTTTCAGGAGAGATGGGGAGATACTTTTCCGACCAGAGCCTAACTTTTTCGGATCTGGGAGTTTCTGCGTATGATGATCTTGTGCCTCACCGGTCTAGAAAAGCTGACGGTGCCGAGGGTTGGTCTGTGGTTTTGGACGATGCTGCACTACGACTTATCTTCCAAGTCACATATTGCTAACTTTATATAACACGAAGTTGACTTAAGAGCAGACTCATAACAGCTATCAGAATCTAGTTTCTATTGATAATTTTTTGAGACCCAATAATCAGGGTGCACCTTCCAGCTAAGATGGTCAGACATGGTGCTCTAGGACGATTGCTTAGAGGGCCTAGGATAGGGCTCCTTATTGAGTTTCCGTTAGAGGAAAGGATCAGGGCATTTACAATCATGGATGCATATGTTTCAGACTGGCTGGTCGGAGTGCTTATTAATGTAATCCTAGGCCTCAATGCTGACCAGTGACGTACTCAATGGATCAATGACCATTCAACTGATGACTATCCAGCGCTCCAGACCCCTTTTGCTTACAATGAGAGAAGCGTGGATACACGGCCTAGCGTACAGATTCCCACAATACCACTGAGTATCAGCAACCCTCAATCCACTGACTCATCTTTCCGGGTCCGAAGACATGATGACTTATCAGCCTACACATTCTCTTGAAGGAAACATTGCGTTATCTCCTGCGGAAACAACTAGCTCACACGGCAGCGGTCCTATCAATGGAATAAACAAGACTGACAGCGCATCACCGTCAGACCATCCGGCATCGTTGCCCAAAAAGACGACCCCTCCATCCTCTTCCGGGCTAAACCCTAGGTCGTGCGTGACATGTCGCAAAAGAAAGGTCAAGTGCGACAAGAAGAACCCTTGTTCAAATTGCGGCAAGGCCAGCATAGAATGTGTATTTCCTGGCCCAGGCCGGGCACCGCGCCGAAGCAGGAAGCCACCGGACACAGAATTGCTTGCACGTTTGAGGAGACTAGAAGGCGTGGTATCAGGGCTTGGGAAAGGCATCGACGAGGGCGCTGAGCCCATGCCTAACGAGGAAGTGCCAAACAAGCCAGACGGTTGTGAGTCTGTGGGAAATGGAGACCTTAAGAAGGAGAGTCCAATGTTCCCAACAATACCTGGTGAATCTGATCCACACGATCACAAACCCGGGGATGGCACTACAGATGGAATGGTAAAAGAGTTCGGTCGACTGGTCGTAGAAGAGGGCAGGAGTCGGTACGTCAGCAACAAGTTTTGGACAAGTCTGAGTGAAGAAGTGGCAGAGTTGCGCGACATACTAGATGACCCAACGGATGAAGATGAGGACTATCCGTCTCCAGGCTCTGGGTCCTCGACCTCTACACATCAACAAGGATATATGTTTGGTTTTAGCTCGACGTCTTTATCTCTACGCAAGTTCCATCCTTCATCCGAACAGATTCCCATATACTGGAGTGTATTCAAGAACAATGTGGACCCGGTTCTGAAGCTACTACATATCCCGAGCATGGGGGAGACGATAATCAAGACGGCCCAGGATCTGGATCATATCGGAAAGGGTCTAGAAGCCTTAATGTTTTCAATATATTTCGCGTCAGTCACCTCGCTGTCCGCGGATGATTGCATGATCGTGCTAGGTGTTGAGAAACATTCTGCCCTCCAGAACTATCGGTTTGCTGTTGAACAAGCGTTCGCGCGCGCCAATTTCCTGAACACCCAAGACTTCACAGTCTTACAAGCTATGTTGTTGTTCCTAGTTTGCGTACGTCGTGCTGACGACACTCGTTACGTATGGACTATGACGGGCCTTCTCGTTCGTTTGGCTCAGGCACTTGGCATCCATCGGGATGGCCAACAATTTCATCTTTCGCCGCTCCAAACGGATCTCCGGCGGCGCTTCTGGTGGCATCTGCTTTCCCTAGATGTGAGGGCTTCGGAAGACCAAGGCTGCGATCCAAGCATGGTAGAGCAGTCGTTCGACACAAAATTTCCACTAAACATCAATGATGCAGACATATATCCGGCAATGAAAGAACCTCCCCAAGAGCATGAGGGTCCGACGGAGATGACTTTCGACCTGATCCGGTTCGAAGTGTCAACGACAGTGCGTCGTTTGTCTTACGCCCCATCAGGGCCCGGTCCTTGCAGGGTGAGAAACGCTGGGCTGAGGCTTGAGGAAAAGGAGAAGATGATCGAAAACCTGCATCAGCACATAGAGAAAAAGTACCTTCAACATTGCAACACCGCAACTGAGCCTCTCCACTGGGTTGCCGCCACAGTGGCCCGCCTAATAATGGCAAAGATGTGGTTGGTAGTGCACCATCCTTTCCAGCGCTCCGATGGAGGTGAGGGACTACCACAGGAAACGAAAGACCGCCTTTTCCATACTTCAATCGAAGTCATCGGATTTGCACGCCTTCTAGAAACTGAAAAGACTACCCTTAAATGGGGCTGGTTGTTTCGCACATACGTTCAATGGCATGCCCTGGCATACGTACTGTCTCAGCTCTGCATACGCACACAGGGATCTGATGTGGACAGAGCATGGCTCGTCGTTGAACCTGCTTTTAAAGAATGGAGCGAGCATTTTGGCAGTAGTCACCGCGGCATGCTTTGGAAGCCTCTCCGAAAATTGATGGCCAAAGCGAGATCTGAACGTGCTAGAGCTTTTCAGGAAAGGGCCATGTTCCCACTTGATGGCTCCATAGGCCCTGCTACGGGACTGAATGGAGCACTGAGTCCAAACATGAACGTCATTGCACCCAAATTGCCCGCATTCGATCCTGGGTCAGAGGGCACCTTTGATGGACTTGGAGCTATCAACAGCATTCAGAGTCCATCGAATGACCTGTCTTCTTTTGAACCTATCATTCCAGATGCTTTCGTGCAAAACGGAGCAAACACGCAAAACAGCTTCACTAATAGCATCGATCAATGGAATCCAGATCCTACGACGTTTCCTCAAGAAGCACCCATGATGTCGGAGGATACTGATATGAACTGGATGAGCTGGAATGATATGGTAAAGGATTTTGGAAACAGTAATACTGGTACAGATAGTAATACAGCGGGATCGACAGGATTTGGTCCTCAAGGACTGACGAACTGGTTCTGAACTTTCAGCACTTTTGCAACGACTGATGAACATGATTGGACGTAGACGACTCTGGTGTAATATAAGAGGTCAGTGACTGTTGACTATTCCTGTTGGGTGGTTGTTTGAGTATTGAAACCTTCCGAGCATAAGTCATCCTCATCTCATCCATGATCTCTCGATTTATTGATCATGATCTTGCAACTTTGTGCGCATAAATTTAGTTATTCAAAACCTGTGTTCACCCTTACAAATGTAGGTTCTAACCACCTTTCGAACTCTCTGAACGCCTTCGCTCTCAAGCACTGGGGGTATCAAGATTAATACAAACGCTCGTTATGCTATTGCGCATTCTTTCAAATCATCTGTTGTCATGGCTCAAATTTCGAGCCATGTTTGGAAGTAAGGGCAACTCTTCGCGCTGACCAAGCCACCATCCTCGCAAATATCAAATACAGGGCACCTTCCACAGGGCGCCTCGGTCAAACCGACACCTTTAGTTATGGCTCCTGTATCTGGACCATCTTGATTGGCAAATGGATTTCTCACAGCTTTGTAAAGGTGTTTGATGACGTCTTCGCTATTGCGCTTCTTCAACTTCTCCAATTTGCCATCCCAGACAAGGATATCGACCAAAGTCTGGGTATCCGATTGTTTCATGGTGGTCTTGCTAATCTTGCTTTTATTGACCGCATTGGTAATTTCGGCAATTGTTGGATAGCTCTTGAAGCTGGGCGGAAAAGGTCGCATCTGCTTCTCTCTGAACCTTCCACCGTCTATAGTAGGGGGCGGTCTGTTCAGCTCTATGTCCCTCAAGGCTTCAGCCTGCTCTTTTGATCCTGGCTTTTCCGACTTCTGTAGCCCATCGGCATGCTTTCTTTTCTTTCCGCGCACTTGCTCCGGCGGAAACCACCAGCTTCGTCCAATGATCCATTTCTCGATCCAGAAGCTTATCTGCCTAACAAACTCTTCATCTAGCTCCCCATCAGAAAAGAAAGGGCCCCCACTCAGGTCCTCCGCTGGCTGTAAGCTATAAAGCATATATGTCTTACGGCCAGGATGCCTGTGATTAGACGCTGTTTTAATGTAACGCCTCTGTTCTAGTAGCTTCAAGGCTTTGTCCATAGGCGCTTTCTTCAATTTGCACTTTCTACTGAGATGTCCTGTCCAAAGGCCATCCCTGCCGGATGATTCAACATAGGAATAGACAAGTTCGGCATTCAGTCTCGCATCTGGATCCACATCAGAAAGTGCTAATGGAACAGAAGCAGAGTTGCAGCGCCAACATGCAGCGCCCTTAGGCTGCTGCATTAACCGGAATCTGCCATTTTTCGTCAGAGCAGATGTCACAATCTGCAATGTGTGAATAGATCTCTCGGGTATCAAGTCGGTCGCTAGCAGCTCTTCCTGGCTAAAGACCGTGTCTGGAGGTCGGCTCTTACAATAATCGTAAAGGCGTTTTTGAATCTCATCATTGGTTGGCACGTGAATGTCGGGCTTGGTCTCAGACGGTTCTAACAAATCGTCCATAATGGGGTCTTCCTCTGGCGGACTTTTGCCGGGCTCTCCGTCAGATACATTAGCCATGGTCGCGTACCATAGGATTTGAACAGGAGAATCGCAGAGTGACACAACCTTATCGATAAAGATTCATCCGGCGATAGGTGTTAAGAGCTCGAGAATCTCTGTTATTTCGATGAATTTCTAGAACAGCATTTACGCCTTGAAGTTGATGTTCGAGGATCGTGGGATTAAGTCCGGTTGAATCAGTTTAAAACTTTGCACCAAGTCGTCATGGCCGACGCTCTCAAAGCAGAAGGCAACAAAGCCTTTGCTGCGAAGAATTTTGACGAAGCAATGTCAGTCTCCTCTCCCGCCGTATGCCCATGATCGCCTCATACTGACAGCCGCAGCGACAAATTTTCTCAAGCTGTCGAAATCGAACCTCAAAATCATGTGCTCTACTCGAACAGATCGGGAGCCTATGCATCTAAAAAAGAGTTCCACAAAGCGTTGGAAGACGCAAACAAGACCACTGAGATTAAGCCTGATTGGGCCAAAGGGTGGGGCAGGAAGGGAGCTGCCTTGCACGGCACTGGGGATCTAGGTAATTCTGACTTCAATGATGGATGGTGACACCGTCTGATGCTCATAACACAGTTGGCGCGAAAGACGCGTTCAATGAAGCGCTCAAGCTGGACTCGGGTAACGCACAAGCCAAGTCTGGTCTTGCCGCTGTGGAGCGAGCAATTGAGTCTGAAGAAGCTGGAGGTCCTGGTGGCGGCCTTGGAAACATCTTCAATGACCCTCAGCTCTACCAAAAGCTGGCTGCCAATCCTAAAACAAGCGGCTTCCTTGCAGATCCTTCGTTCATGCAGAAGCTTCAGCAAATACGGCAGAATCCTAACGACATGGGCGCTGCCTTACAAGATCCTCGTATGTTACAAGTCATGGGTGCCCTTATGGGAATTGACATGAACTTCGGAGGTGCCGGCGGCGAAGGAGGCGACATGCCAGACCTCAGCAAGTCTAAAGAAGCGGAAGAGGATGTTCCGATGCCAGATCTGCGTCCACAATCTCCGCAGGCCTCAGCGGCCAAGAAAGCACCTGATCCAGAACCCGAACCAGAGCCAGAGGATGAAGAAGCTATTGCGAAGAAGAAGGCGCAAGAAGAGGCCGACGCTGAAAAGAAGCTTGGTACGGACAATTACAAGAAGCGAAATTTCGATGTTGCAATTGAACACTATGACAAGGCCTGGGAGCTCAATAAGGACATTACATACTTGACAAACAAGAGCGCCGCTCAATTTGAAAAGGGTGACTATGAGGCTACCATAGAAACGTGCAAGACAGCTATTCAGGAGGGAAGGGAGGTTCTGGCTGACTTCAAGATCATTGCAAAGTTAGTTTTGGTTGTGAATTCTCTTTTTGATTCTTCGCTAATCACCGTGACGTAGGGCTTTCGGGAGAATCGGTAGCGCTTATGAGAAGATTAATGACCTTCCGCAAGCCATAGACAACTATCAGAGGTCGTTGACGGAACATCGCACCCCTGACATGCTGAATAAGCTGCGCGCCGCGGAAAAGGCGCAGATCATAGCAGAAAAAGA
Source organism: Bacidia rubella (assembly GCA_032158265.1). Lineage (NCBI taxonomy): Eukaryota > Fungi > Ascomycota > Lecanoromycetes > Lecanorales > Ramalinaceae > Bacidia > Bacidia rubella. The sequence continues at coordinate 770,685 of JAVTIF010000016.1, read as the reverse complement.
GTCTTATATCAATCCTGAAGAAGCTGAAAAGGCTAGAGAACTTGGTGGCCAAAAGTTCAAAGAGAGCGACTGGCCTGGCGCGGTGGAAGCTTACACCGAGATGACCAAGCGTGCACCTGAAGATCCCAGAGGATACTCCAATCGAGCCGCCGCGCTGATCAAGCTAATGACTTTCCCAAGTGCAGTGCAAGATTGCGACATTGCAATTCAAAAAGACCCCAAGTTCATCAGGGCTTACCTCAGGAAAGCACAGGCTTACTTTGGGATGAAAGAATACAGCAAGTGCGTTGACGTCTGTGTCGAAGCTCTCAAGCATGACGAAACTGGCGCGAACACACGTGAAATCGAACAACAGCAACAAAAGGCCTTGGAGGCGCAATTCTCTGGGAGGTCTGGGGAGACCGAGGAACAAACGATGGAACGGATTCAGAAGGATCCTGAGATCATGACTATCTTGCAAGATCCAATCATGCAGAGCATTTTGCAACAGGCTAAGGGCGACCCTGCCGCTTTGCAAGACCATATGAAGAATCCAGATGTGAGAATGAAAGTGCAAAAACTGGTGATGGCAGGTAAGTCTCAGACTGTCCGCAGCGAATTGGACCCATGCTAATCATGCGCTCAGGTGTGATCAAGACCCGTTAATATCAAATTCTCTAACTTGTAGCTGTTCATGGGCATACAAGCTACAAAAACCTGTGACGAGGTCAGTCATCTTTGTGAAGCGAACTTAGCGACCTTTTGCATGTAAGCAATGTAGCATAGTAAGTACAGACAAACAAGCAAAATATTTCTAAACCACAGTGTCTTTTTCACCTTTCGAAATGTCCAACTCAATCGTCGACTTATAATTTGGTCCCAACAGCCTGACCTCGACCGTTCCACCCGACCCATTGAAACCTCAGGTAAGCTTGGCAAGGTTTCTCATCTCTTCGAACACCCTCCGATTCGGCCCGTGTTGTCCTCCATTACGTCCGAGGATGGTTTGAAGGTGAACCCACTCAGCTAACCCGGGTTTGGACTGGTGACACTTGGTCGAGGGAATAGACATGAAGATCAAGCTTGACCTAGACAGCTTTCTCCACCCTATCGCTGGCTAGGTATAGCATGGTAGACATGAATTTGTGATGTACTGAACATGGCATTTTTGCTCATCTGGTCACACAATGCCCATCAAATTTTCGAGCTCTTCCGGACTTAGCGTACTTCTTCTTCTACTCCCCTTCAACTTCTTCGTTACGGTCTTTCTGGACTTCATCTGCTGCCGCGTCTTCTTTTCTTCCCTCTTCTTCGCATCTTCCGCTTCTTTCTGCGCCAGCTCAAGCCGCTGAGCGACTGTTGATGCAGGAGACGACGGCTTGGTCTGTTTCTGTCATTTGGTAAGCAACATTCAGGAGACATTTATTCATGGGTGGCACTTACCTGTGGTATCCTTGACTTGGCTTTCGGTGGACTTGGTTGTGAGTCTTTGTACGTTGAGAAGTCGAGGAGTGAGACGTCATCCTCCTTATTCTCGAAATCTCTTGTGTTCTCCTCTGGTATAGCTGGAATGGCTCCTGGTCCAGAAGATTTTGCTGGAAGGGAATTGGGATCTCTTTCACTTAGAACCTTGCCATTACCTGACTGTCCAGCCTCAACTCCTTCATAGATATTCTTCTCTGGCTCATCCTCTGCGATGATCTCGTTTATGCCGTTACGGAGCTCTTGTAAGCCGTCAGACCCGCTTGATAGCCTGCTACCAATGGACGTTCTCCCACCTCCGCCTGCTTTAAAAGGTGAATGCCTGGCCTCCTGCGCCGAAGGGATTCCGTCTCCGAGGGTCAGGCCGACCTTCAAGTCCTCAAGATTGATTGTGTCACCGTCATCCATCATTCGCTTCTTCCAGCCGCCCAACAGGGAGACTGCTTCTCTCCACCTCTCAGCCATCATTTCCCAACCATCTCTCAGCCTGTGAATCTCATCTTCGCGCACCTCCACCTCCTCCAGTGGAACAAAAGACGGATTCGTCAATAGGCCTCTCAAATGCTCCAGCACCTCATCTGTGCTGGTCGCAAGTGCTTCATGGCTAGGAGGCCCGACCATGACTCCAGCCTCATCATATGTGCCTTCACAACTTCCACCGAACTCGGCATTCCTACCGTCGTCCGAGGGTAGGCCCTGAAGACTCCTCAGCGTGGCCAATGTGCCTCTAACAAGGGCAATCATGGCGTCATTCTCATCGCTCAGACCCTGGCTCAACTGCGTCAAGAATTCCGTAGTCTCCTGCTTGAGAGAGTAATCCGGGCTGTCGAGGTCCGTCTCGAGAGATCCAACCTTATTTCCGTACCCATTGCGGTTCAGCCCCGGTGTGATAACGACGACACCAACTTGATTGCTTGTGCCATCTCTTCCTCTCCGTCCTTCGAGGTGTCTCTTCATCCTTGCTATCTCGCCATCTCTTCTTCGCAGATCCGTCGCGCATTGTGCGCGTATTTGCGCGACGCTTGCTTTCAATCTGCCCATCTCTTCTCGGAGTGCTCGATTCCTCGTTTCTGCGCTGCGCAGCGTGGCTTGCGCTGAGCGCTCTTGCGCATTTGTAAGAGCCAGCTGACGATCGATGTCTGCATTGCGGGTTTCCAGACGCGCTATTGTTTGGCTTTGTTGAGTGTTTGTTGTCCGGAGACTCTGGATGTTCTGCGACAGGGTAGAGAGGGTGTCCGATTCGCGCTGGGACAAAATTGAGTCCACGTGAATAAGCGAAGGTCTTCACAGCATACTCACATCTCTTCGCAAAATCAGATCATGTACTAGATTCATGCACTGCGTCATCGTCGCATTGATGCCGCCTTCTGCTTCATCGGGCTTCGCAAATTCAATGGGCGTGCCATTGCGCAGGAGACCGCGTGACAGGAGTAAGTTGTTAATGTATGCTGACGCTGTTTGGCGACTTTGGGTCTCCATCGCGGCAAGTCCGACAAAAGATAGCTTATGGCGGTCGCTCAATAGAATGGTATATTGATGTTTACAAATATGCGGCGGTCTCGGCAAATCTTCGGACGGCATGTTACTCTGACAACCGAGTGTAAGAGCCTTGAACATCTTTCCTGTTCGCAACTTGAATACACCAGCCTTATAGCTTTGTCATGAGTCTAATCTCATTTCCAGATGGCGAACGTAGGAATACAGATCTTGTTCAATGAGGTGATATTCACAAAGTTCTGACTTTGAAGATTTACTTCTAAGATTCGCTGTCTACCAATGATGTCAATCAGAAGGATTTAAGATGTCATTTTATTCCAAGTCTTGCTAGTAACTCAAGTCTCAAGGCCGCGAGACTGCCCTTAGCTCTAGTCACCGCATCTCTGTTCTCTTCAGCTCGCCGAACCAGATACTTCAAGCATTCGCCCACAGAACCCCAGGTAACATATTTGTAGGCATGAGAAACCTGATCCCTGGTTTCCCTATCGCTAAGACGACAAAGCAAGTCGCAGCTTACTTCGTCAGCCATGCCCATCAACTGTCCAAACGCCACGTTGATATTTGATTTACCCTGGTCAGACCGCTCCTTCCGAATAGCCATGGCTTTCTCTACAGAAGCGGGGTTATGGGTTGCATGAACGAGCTCAACCTGTGGAAAGTCACCCAACAAGTTTTGAGGCTTAAGAGCATGATCCCATTGACGCTCCAGAAGGCCCTCAGCCATCGCGTCATACACATGGTCTGTTTCCTCCTTAGAAGCCCAGAAAAGGTCGCGTGGGTCGCTGGCCATGTATGCGCCCCTTACCAACTTGACTCCGAGGACGAAAGCTTCTTCCTGAGCGATCCGAAGATGGTTGACGAGGGTTTCTGGTGCTGATCGTAAGTAAGCTTGGTAAGTGCCATATACAACGGCTTTCTCGCGATTGTATCTTCGTTGAAAGTCAAGCGTCCATCTGTCGATTCCGTCTTGCACAGCGTGTTGTTCGGCGTCAAATAGCAGACCAACACCTTTTCCTTTTGCGAGCTCACATATTTCTACGGTCGCTTGCTCAATCGCAGAGCTTGGTGGCATACCGTTGGCCAGCCTGTACATAGCATCTCGACCTGCCCCTGAGAATTTAAGAGCAACAAAATCATACTCATTTGTCATTTCCACTGTCTTCATTGTACCTTCTTGCCATGACCGTACATCTCTGGCTTCGTCTTCGCTGCTATCTCTTGTCATGTCTGTGGCAGCTGCCCTGGCAGCTTCTGACTTCTCCGGCTGGTGTAGCACAATTTCCTTGCCATAAGACAAAATCACCCCTCTATACCCGAGGTGCTTAAGTCTACGGATTGTTCGTGATACTTCTGCGATTGTTTCACCAGCGCAAAATTGGGAATAGAATGTTCGTTTCAGAAGGAGATGCAGCAACGGGTTCCGATCAGGGTTCAATACTGCCCATGGTGAATTCGCGAGTAACGATAAGACCTTCAATGCCGGACTCAGAAGTACCGGGGATGAGGAAACGCTTGTGATTGCATAGGAACGGAGAAGACTTGTGAAGGGCAGAATTGCTAAAGGCCGTTTCACAGTACGTTCGTCCTCCGGGCTAGTATGCTGTCTTGCATAACTGGAAATGGGAGACTCGATCTGAGTTGCAATGGTCCTGCCTTGTGGGCTTCCCCTTGACAACAGGTTTCTGATCGAAAAGCTGAGAGCTAGGTTCTTTGAGAAACCTTTCATAACGGAGATCTCAGTTGCCGGCGCGTAGGAGGAAGAAAAGAACTATCTTTCAGGCCAAACATTTGGAACGAACGGGGTAAAAAGGTAATCGTCAGCATCCTGTAAGATTGGTGGGGTCTTATCAGGCATTTCTGCACAATGGGACCGCCGGGACAGTTGAGAAGCGAGAACGTAACGCCAAGCAGTAGCTCTACATCCGTTTCTAGCCGCCAGGGGCCAGAAGAGGCATCGCTCCTATGTTCGAGAGGATACAGCTGATCAACAATCAACTACAAGACGGGGTAGTCATCTCATCTTGCCACCTGGTCATCCCGGTCTCAATTTGACAGCGAAAGACACTTGCAGGCACTATTAAAACGGATTTGTCCAACATCCTGTAAAATGAAGCGGACCTGGAACACTATCGCACCCGTTATGCAAAGATCGCTTGATGTTGCTTTGTACATTTGTGATCCTGTTCAGACGTAACATTCACCTGCGTGCTGCAACGACTTAGCATCTAAATATGAAGGAAATGACGTGCCCTTCGGCGCCGCTGATCAAAGACCAGATCCAGGCACAAATTGTCTTTAGCTCCATCTCAGCTCATGCTTGTGCATCCTCACCTACCTGCTACATGTACACTAATGATGGTTCTAGAAGGCAAAGGCAATCAGTGACACATATCTTCCCCTTGGCTGAATCTGACTGTTGGGGCAACATTGTGTATCATGCAGGGATTGATGTCCCTTAAGAGTAAGAATATCATCAACTACATGTGACACTGAGTCTCTGTGTTTCCACTATGTCATGATCATGCCGGTCCCAGTGCCATGTGCTAACAGGTGTACTGTTGCGTGTTTGGCCAGGTCTTACATCTGCCACAGACTGCGCCAACTCAGTCCGTCAAGCAGTCTTCTTTGAGCCACAACATTATGCTTCCGTGCTCTTGGCAAATGTCTTGTGCGTTTATGCGCGCGAAAGAGCATCTGAAACACTGAACATCTGCGTCATACCCTGTCACCAGTCGCGTGGCTCGGTTGCTGACCCTTGGAAAGTCAGACTCCTGCCTCAGATACCGCTTGGCAGAGGATCCGAGGGGGGCTATGTGGAAATATAGAAGATATAAAACTACTATAGCACGGACATCATCCTGAAGATATCGGAAAACCAAACCGATTTCGAAACCATCGACGAAATTTCCAAAATTGATAGGAACATACAGTCACCGTAACACTATGCATCATCTTCATTTCGATCCAGTCCGCAAGCCAGGCTCGAAGGCTTCAGATCCGAACGGTAACACACAGCCTCAACCAACCTATCGAATCGTCAACAACCAAAAACGCTCCGGAGCCCTCGGTAGCAGCCTCTCGCAACCATCCTACCTGACCGCAAAAGCCGAAGTCGAAGCCTCAGCCAACGGCAGCACTCACGCAACGTATCTGGCCGAATCAGCCAAACCCAGTCCACTCCCCCAAATACTCGAAATCACCTTTAGCACCACCTCCACGGCCCCGAGCGTCATCACTGCCCCCGGCTCGTCTCCGGACACAGCACCCATTTTCCACTTGCACACCCAATCTATCCGGACGCCACATCTATCGCTCTTCACGCCACCACCAGGCGACGAGTTCGCTTCTGCCACCATTGCCGATCGGGGAGGCGATATCGCCTGCGTCGTCCGCGGTGTCGGATTCAGCGTGAAGCAGAAGGGTAAATTCAGTTCCAGCTTCCTCTTCACTCATCCCACCCTTGGTGAAATGACGTGGAAGGGCGATCGGAAGGAACTTACCTGTGTGGATGGACAAGGGAGGGAGATGGTGAGGTTCGACATGGGGAAGCCGAGTAAGAAGAATGATTGGGTTGTTGTTGCGAGGTTTGAGTTTTTGGGTATGGACGGTGGAGAAGGTGGAGAGGGGACAGGGATGGGGGTCGGGGAGGAGGTCAAGGAGGCGTTGCTTTTGTCTGGGTTGGCGGTGCAGGAGTGTAAGAAGAGGAAGGGGCAGGGGATTTGGGGCACTATTGGGAGTGGGGGGTTGAATAGTACGATGATATAGGGGTTGGTGATGTGGAGTTCTGTGATCATTGTTGCAGCATCTGGTTTCTTGCGTAATGATTTGATGTGACGGCCTTGAATCATGTGATATGAATCCTATTTATGAATGTTGTAGTGCAATGGGCATTTGATGAGCAAGACATGTACTGGAGCGACGATTGCTTGCTTAGGCTTTGTCGAGCTTCAAATTGAACAGGTCATGACAAGAGCGACAGGTGAGCATCAACAATAAGACGATGGCATGCCGAACGTCGTAGAATCTCTGCTCCAAGATTTCTGTCGGTAGAATCTGCATTTGCGCAGTTACCGAAAGTAGTTGTGAAGGGTGAATGTCTTCGATGAGATAGGCATTTGATCATCCAGATATTGCGATGCCTAGTGGTAGGAAGGAGGAAAAATTTATGCCGTTCTGCGTTGGCAAAAAGTCACATGATAATATATGTGGCTAGCTTATACCGTTAAAAATTCTCCCGGTCAATAGCAACCAAAAAGTAATGCAGCTAGTAACGTTGATCATAGCAGCATCTGAGAGGCGTTAGCAAGTTTCTAGCAGCGATTGCTCGTGCTCACATTTATACAGTCCCGCCCAACATCTACCACAAACCAATACTTCCAACACAACCCAAAAGCAGCTTTCTCGTAGTATTGTCGTGGCTTGTTCCATAGAGCGGACATCTCAATCAGCCAGACTCCTTGTAATGAAATCCTCTTCCATGCCCCTAATCTGCTCCATCAACCTCACCCCTTTCTCCAACAGCCCGTCTCTTACTTCCTCCATCTCGGTAATCTCTTTGCCAATCGCCTCAGCCTGCGCAAAGTCAACTCTTCCACAAGCTCGCTCATGCCGTCTTTCCAGCTCCCGAATTCTCTCAATCGCAAGCTTATGAAGCCGCTTGACTTCCTCTCGATGCATCCTGAGCTCTGCGAGACGTTTCTGGAGCGGTTGAGAGTGGACGACCTCCATTGCGGCATTGAAGATGTCTTGCAATTCTGCTAGGGTTGGGATTGTCTGTCTTGTTGGCTGTGGAGGGTTTGGAAGATTGTGGGAAAGGCTTGGTAAGGTTGGGGTTGGGATGAACATGGGCGCTTGGGGGTTGAAGGGGCTTTGCAGGCCGGATGCCGTGGGTGACCTATGGTCAGCTGAAAATGGGTGCTGAGCCTGGTATCGTTGCAAGTTGTGGGCTCTGCGATGCGCACCAAAGTCGAGGCGTACACCACCTATAGGCGAAGAGTCGGGTTCCCAGGTTTCCTTTGGACTGGAGGGAGTAAGTCTGACCCCGCCTACTGGGGACGATGTGCATTCGTGTGGTGGACTTGTTTCGATGGGGTCTTTTTCCGAATCTGCCATCATAATAGGTCAATATCTGTGTTCAGCAGTCGAAATACAGTAGCAGGAAAACGACATGAGACGTTGCAATAGACACTCAAGCAAGATAAGCAAATCTCTAAGCTCCAATGCGACTGTAATTGCATCTCAACTTGTACATGAACCAGATGAAGCGCACAACATACGATTGACGCTCGACTGTTGCTTGGAGAAGCTATCAAAATTTGTTGCTGCATGTGAATGAACGATAGACACGAACACCACCACAAAGCAAGAGCCAAGACACCAAAATGAATTAACATTCGACACTTAGGGTAGACAACATAGCCCTAAACAGCCAAAAAGTGCGAACAATTGTCCAAGAGGGTGCATTAAGCACAAGATGGCATGCAAATACTTGTAATACCGCCAGCGCCATCGCTTTTAATAAGACAACCATATGCGTACGATGCGCCAACATCATGCGAAAAATATGAACTAGTCTGACGTCTCACGTTTCTCATCCTTAGTCGGAAACTTCATCGATATCAGCTCCAGGCATCAGGACATCAGGAGCTTGTTCCGCTTCCTCCCCCAGTTCTTCCCTGTGCATATAGCGGCTCTTGTACCACACAAAGCCGACCAATGCGACACCGACCACCAGAGCCACAACAATCAAGATGACATTGATCGGGATCGGATCGTTATGAAAAGACTTGTGTGTCGCTGCATCAAGAGCGCTCTGTGAAAAGTTCAACAAGCCAGCCAGGCAAATGACCAAGCCGTAAACCTTGCCGAAAGTCTGGAAACCAAAGACCTTAGCGGCGTAGTCCGATACTGCAGTGTAGTAGAGAGGCCGATATAGTACAAATAAGATGACATTTACATAAGCAGCCCATAGATACGGGAGTACGCCGAATATGCCAATGGCAGTGGCCACACTGACAAGAAGGCCGAGGCAAAACGTTGTACTGGTGTTGTCAAGGACGAGACCAATGAAAGGAATTGAGCAGATCCCCCCGACGGGAAGGGCGACATCAAAGAAGTGGTTGACGGTTTTGGCCAGCCTATCGTTCAGTAGATATTCGTACTGTGTCCGGATGGTGGCCACAAAGTAGTTGATCCTGGTCATCTGGACAACAGTGAATAATGCGATCAAGATAAACCAGGGCGTCTTGATCTGTTGCAGAGCTGAACGCCCATGTTGTGCACCCCAGACGCCGCTGATCTGTTTCTTTTCTTCCTCTGCTTGCTCTTGCTCACCACCCTTTTTCCCGAGAAGGGCCGTTGTCTCATCAGCAATCCTGTCACGATGCTCGTAGCGCTGCTGTCTGCCCCTCACATCTTCATCGCTGTCCGTAAATTTAGAGTTGTTGACGGTTTCAGCGTCATTTACAAGCTCGCCCACCGTTTTGTAAGAATTTGAAGGCATAATAGTAATCTGCACAATGAGAATGAATACAGGGACGACTAAGTAGACCAGAAAGAAGCTTTGTAGAGAGAAAACCTGATTGGAAGCCTCATAAATAAGTCGATAGAAGAGGAATATAGCGCTTGAGGAGTCAAATGCCCCTGTCAACAGAGCCAAGATCAGACCCGAATGCTGTGGAAAGGTGTTCGACAGCTGGAACGAAGATATGAAAACAAATGGTCCACCTAACGCCAAGAATAGATATCCCGGGATGTAAGCATCAAACGGAGCTTGGGCCGCAAAAGCGAGCAGCAGAGATCCAAAGGCTATCAGTATACTGCCAATGATCCCGCTGACCCTCGGCCCGTACTTATCCAAAACGGTACCAACAGGCAGAGCACAGACATTAGTAGCGACCGCCGCTGTTGTGAACATGAGGTTCAGCCTAATCTCCTGTCCGTAGCAAGTGCCCAGTCCTTGAGCATCCATGATGTACTCCTCTTTCTGATCACAGTAATCACTGTAGACTCCTTCGCTGACAAGAACCGGCTTGATTGCAGCATACCCAAAGACTACACCGGCGGAGAAGAGGCAGTATATGACGGCAACAACGACTTGTAGTATTCTCCTGAGCTTGGAGACCTCGAAGGCGCCAATAGGCGTTTCTTTTGTTTCCGGCGGCATTAGTCTGCTGCCGGCAGGGTTGAAAGACATCTTCCTGTGTTCCGAGCGAGCAGGCGAAGCATTCCGAACTTGCTCATAGGATGTCATCGAAGAAACGCGGTGGAGAGACATGGTGACTGCAGCGAGAGATCAAACACGCTGGGGAAGTAATGTAGAGGGGGGGAGGGAAGGCGGAGTTGAGGGTGAAGTTTTATGTATAGAGGAAAACTACTGGTATTAAAGCACCATGGTGTATATGTCATATAGATGCAAATTGAGGAACCAACAGAGTGGAATGACGTGCAGCATTTGTGATGGCAAATGCATCAAGCTGTCCGCGTGAATCGAGTGGATGCTGAGGGGTAAATAGCGAAACCGGACGCCACGCCAGTGTACAATAAGGTTCTGTCAACCTTATAGTTATCCGTGGGGTAGATCGGCGAATAATAACGTTATTGTTTATTACGAGTACAGATCTTTGTTTGTGGAATCATGGGCTCCCAGCTCTGTATCAGGAAGATATGCAACTTGTGCAGAAAGTGTGCAAAATAAGGCCCTACGGACACACCACACATTCTCTCCTGCTATAACCTACATACATAACGCCAACGTCTACCGTAAGAAGCCCATCACATGCCTTTGGTATCATTGCCATCATCAACTCAACATCAAATATAGGCCCTTATATCGCGAGAGCAAATGCGCATCGTATATGTCAGTATGGTGGTACTCCTGTCTATTACCTACCTGCCAAAGCTCCAATCAAATGTCTTGCTGATGCACCGGACAAGCTCCCGGTCCCTTTGTGTCCCACCATTGCCTAATACACTTGCGATGGAATTTGCAGAGACATTCCAGCCTGCCCATTTCATCGCCTACCGCAAATTCCTCAAAGCAGATCACGCACTCCGCTTCACCTTCCCCGTTCTCTCCTACACAGTCCTTCTCTGTAGCGTTGTATATCACCATTCCAGTAGTTCGTCGTCGCTGTCGGTTTGCAACTAGGTCTGCGCTCTCACCTGTCGAGCCATTCTGAGGGCGAATCGAGCCAATGGACAGTCTCCCGGCCGCTTGTAGTGGTGTGGCTCCGCTAGCAGCTACCGCTGCCTCTGTAGCCGCGGATCGTGGAGGCTGCGCCTCTCTTGGTGCAGATGATGAGGAATGGGATTCAATACATGCTGTCACATGTTCCTCTCGCGCGATTTCTGAGCCGTCTGGGCCTTTAGGGGGTAATTCTCGATGACAGATAGGACACTCGTCCTCTTCCCTTAATTGCGGGACTGGGGGCTGCCTCAGAAATGGCGGTTGGAGCTCTGGCATATGGAAAGTCCGAGAAGTAGTAGTCGGTTGTCCCATTGACGCATGATGTCGATGATGTCGTTGAGATGGTCGTTGATGTTGAGCATTTCGTTCAAGGATGCGCTGCTCGCTTGTTAACACAACCAAGAGCGGAGCTGTTGATGAGATACTCACCTGGTCAGTTGCACGATCCGGCGCGGAACCAAAGGGGGTGGTCGCATTTGGGTGCGAAAATGCCTGGTTTGACGGATGGAAGCTGTTACTGTGTCTGTGGCGCGATGCGAATGGATAATGTTGGACACCATGCCGAAAGTCTGCTTCATCGCTTCTCGACGGGCTAATGTTTGAGTCAAGACGAAAAGGCTGGCTAGTCCGTGCCCTGAATGGAGAGTTTGAAGACTCTTCCCAACGTGAGCCATCTCTTTCCTCTCTCACTTCCTCAGAGGATGTTTCTCGCTCCCTAGACGTTGTTTCAAAGGGTACATTAGGTGGCGAAGTGTAAGGCATGTGTGGTAGGGGATTGGGGTCTGGGACACAAGGGTTGCACAAGCGAACCTCCTGACCTCCTCCTAATGCAGGGTCAATCATGTAGTCCGAAGTCCGAGGCCTGTCCCTGGTCCCTGAATCTGAACTGCCGTCCCCAGTGAGATCCACCACTTCGGTTCCTTTATCAATTCGGTCGTCTAGAATGGATGTAGCTGTATAAGGCGGATGAACAATGAATTGTCGTGGTATCGTGATTCGATGTGGTGAGCAATTGGCACAAACAACACGTCCACACTTCCTGCAATGATGTTTGCGATACCAAAACGTGAATGCTGTCCGACAGATTGGACATTCTGATATGTCTTCATCAGGCTGCCATTTAGGAAGCTTGATCTCTCGGCTACGTCGATCACGGGCATGCTCCTCACTGGGTCGTCTGGGTAGCGGTCTGTTTAGGATTGCAGGCGAAATTAGAGTCTCTGAACCGGCCGGTGTTCCGAATGAGGCACGTTCTCTGGGTGGTTGAAAAGCGCCAAACGTCATGTGAGGTGCTCTGCGTCCAGAGAGTGAGCCTAGCGATGTGCGTCTCTCCTGTGCTTCTCTCGCCTCCGAAAGACGCCTTCTCCTGTCTTCAATCATCACCGATCTTCGTCTAGCAGCCATGTCTGAATAGTCTGCGATATGATCCTGCCTTTCTGACCATGTAAAGTCGCCGGTGTTTTGTGACTGTTGCTGTCTTCGGGTTCCACTGGGGCTATCTGTGAGAATATCGCCATCACTATGACCTCTTCTGGTTAAGACTCCACCCCTTTCGTGGCCTAAGTATGCTGAACTCATATCTGCCGCTGTGGAAGTGCTTGGACGGTGACTTTCAGCATGACTGCGATTCAATACGCTACTCGACCGATGGGGCGAACCCATCGGGCATCGGCTGGGTAGGCAGGGTTTCTTGAACGGTCGCTCAGCAGCAAGGCTGGATTGATATGTCTCTACCCAGCGCCGTCGCCGGGAGTCCAGCTTGATGAGAGTAGAAGGCAGTGAGGTATCAACTGGAGAGCGGAAGCTTCACCCCCAAGACGGACTGGAAGAATCACAGCCACTGATCGTAGGGAACAATAAGCGTACCGAAGGTGACGGAAGTGAGACGGCTAGAGTGTACAACGGAATAATTATAGCTTTATTGAAGGTAAGTTGGTCGCTCAGTGCTGGCACAAGGGACAGCTCGGTGTTATCAGGCTGGATAGTTGAGGGACTTCGATCTTGATGAAGCATCCGCGTTGTTTTTCCATCAATCTTAGGAGGGAGAAATGCGCTGTTTGTGAACATGAGGCGTCATAGCGGGGGGCTACCGATGGGATATGGTTTTTTAGGCTTGGAGCGCCTTGCATTGCATGTTGCTGCTTCACAGCTCAAGGCACGTGACCCTCATACGTCACGCCGAAAAACAGCTCACTTTCCGAAGTCGACAACGAGAGACTTGAGCGACATCGCGAAAAGATTGAGGATTAAAGGGATGGAGATGTTGCTAATCAGATATATACGTTGTCTTGCGCCTTTCAATGCCCCGGTCGCTTTCATGCTATTATAATGATACATCGTAATCCATATATTCCGTGTGCCAAGTTTATGATGCCCTTGTTCGTAATGATTTAACGCCAGGCGACTATGCATTGCTATGCTCCCAGCCCAGACCCCAAGCAAAATGCCTTCATTCGCAAAAACGCCGTCCTGCTTTGGCCAACATGTCTGTATCAAGAACATCGTCTCGCAGATTTATGCTGCATGTGCTGTATGCTGAGATAGGCGTTCAGCATCTGAGCTGACACTTCTCTCATGAGAACCATTGATTATATCTGCCGCAGAACCGACGTAGGGTGAATTAGTGTTATGTATGTGGTCGCTGGCGCGATGTTGCTGTACATATCCTAAGCTTGTAGGCCGGTCGCATTGGAGGTCATGAACCCCGAGAACAGACGATGAATGCCTTGCATGTCCATGTCCATCGCTCAAGCCTTCATGGCGTGTTGAAGGGTACAAACTGGAACTGACTGAACTACCCCGGGTTGAAAGGTAAGTGCCTTGCGAAGCGGACTTTTTGTGAGATTCAAAGGGAAGCCGGGTGGATCTCACCGCCGAAGGCTGAGTGTCTACATCAAGGGTATTGTCATCATACACCCTCGTGGTGCGCTGAGGGGTCGACGGAGGTGAGTGCATGATCGTCGACAGCCGGTTTTCGAATTCATTCAAATCTGCGGAAGAATCACGTTTCGAGCTCTTTCGTGGAACAGTCGGCGGGCGGGTACTCTTTCCGGTAGATTCTCTGGTAGGTTTAGAACTCACTTTTGATCCAACTCGACTTGGCAATTCTATGGCTCCCGAACTTTCAATATTGGGTAATGAGGGAGGGATTGGAGATAATTGACTATCTCTATCTTCTGGCCAATCCTCGTCAGATACTGACACATCAGTACTTACTCCATCCTCGCTGTCTTGAGGGCTTGGCCCATCTTCATCCGGCAGATGTCTTGTACCCGCCCCGATCGCATCCCCTTCATCGCTCAAGGCTAAGTCGCGGCTTCTTTCGGGCTGTTGAGCAACTGGATCATCGGTATAGGGCGTCTCGTCAACAGGCACGATAGTACCCGAAGGAGTGCGTCGTCCTTGTGGAGGGACTCTTGAGCTTCTGACGACTTCAAACCCTTTACCTTTTTCCTTTGTTTTACCACCGAAAAGACTCTTGATCCAACCTGAAGCTGATGAAACGGGTCCGGTGGGATCTGCTGGACCTGTTTTCAGCCGCCTGGTCGGTTGGTTTGACAAGGCTGGCCCTCGAACGCCATAATAGAAGTCTACTTCTCGTGTTGCATAGTCAGTCTTCGAGTGCCTTGGCTCTTCTGCATCGGAATCAGAACGCTCACGGTTGCCTCCGAAATGGGCGAGTGTTGGAGTGCCGCGTCGAGAAATTGTTGTGACATCAGGGGCTTTTGGTGAGCCCTCAACCTCTGGACTATGTCGACTCCAACGCTTGTTAGCCCACTCCGCACTGTTCCAAGAGCTGCGGGTTTGCGTCCGAGGCAGAGCAGCGTCCATCGTCGTCCTCCTAGGTCTTGGTGGTCGATAATAAGGGTCTGCAGTCTCGGCATTGCGAATATTCACGATGCTACCAGGCGTCACGTGGCCAGAGCCGCCAGGGATGTAAGAAAATGCACTAGCTCCCCCAGAGACGGGAGTGTCACCAGCAGCTCCAGCGCTGACTGACTCGAAACCCAAGCTTTGCCGATTATCGCCTCCTTGTCTGTTCAGTAGTAAGGCTGAGCTTCCGGAAACACTTCGAGAGCGGCCCCCATCCCATTGCAAAGATTTTTGTTCACCATCCTGTGTCAATATGGCCGCATCAGATGCAACGCTCTGTGTGGCTCTACGTGGTCTGCGCGGATGGCGCCGAGAGAGCTGGCGCATACCAAAGGCACGGACTAGACCACCCCTGGTTGCGCTTCCTTCTTCACCGCCTGCACCAGCTAACCTTGCCAGCACCTCAACGAGTGTTTGACCCGCACTCAAGAAAAACCCGAAGACTAGGACTATAGCGTGGAGAAGTAAGATTACGTATCCAATCCAACCTCTAGGAGCGTCTCTTACGTTGAGTGACGGCAGGAATGCTGTGCTGAGTAGGATCGTCAGAAGTCTCATCACGGCAAATACCGAATGGAAGATATTCATCGATGTTGGAGAATGAAACGGCCGAAATGCATTGAGAGTTAACAACGTGATGACCTCGCAGATTGCGAGCAGCACAAGTTGTGCGATTCCAGAAGGTTGTACGGCACCAATTGCTATACCGCGAAGGAAGGTGAGCATGACCGGTACCAGAGCGAAAGTAGCAGCATTGTCGGAATATGTATTGTAGAGGGGACCGTAAAGCAGAACAGTTGGTAGATCGTCAAAAAGGTATGATCGCGGACGTGTAGTTGCGATGAGCCAGAGCAGATAGCCGGCAAAGCAGATTAGGATGATGATAACCACTGCTGCCACGCCTACCACTGAGCTCGGCGATTTGGACGCTATGACCAGCTGATAACATGACAAAGCCACAATGGGCAGTAAGAAATAATTGAAAACAATCCTAATAGCATTGCCGACACTAAATGGAAGATTTTTTTGACGGAGATCTTCTTGTTGCGTATCAGAGATGAAGTGGTACGCCCAGCGACTGACGAATCCAATCTGGATCAAAGCGACGACGGCAGCGATAATGACTAAAAGCCATGTCATCATCCCCGCCCAAATGTCTTTTTCTTCACTCATCCCCACCAATTGACTAATTCTATGCAAGCCATAGGATCCATTGGCGACATAGATGCCATCTTGCAACCCTTGAAAGCCTGGGCCATGACTGACAAAGCTCTCGTTGAACATCAGCGTTGACCAACTGACTTGACTAACGACAGGCTGAAAGAATCCAGGATAATTAAGACTCAACGAGCCCGCGAGGACAACAAATTGGATGTACTGTAGACAATCTCCGAAACCAGGCGTGACCAGTCTGAGGAGATCATCATCCCTTCCGTAATTGCTCGTGAACCTAAACACATCTGTTGAACCCCATGGGCTAAAGATTGCAGCAGAGGCTGTGGCTATTGCCACTAGAACAAGTATGATAAGGGGAACGTATGTGAGAGTGTCACTCAATACCCGGCCGAGGTCAGGCGTAATGGCGATCTGGACGCAGGCCAAGGGACGCGCCCCTTCGTCGCCTGATTTCACTTGGAGCAGGGCATTGATCGACGTGAAAGCGTACGATGAATAGAGATCTTGTGCCAAAGTCATTGCTGGTAACTGCGTTTGGTCGCTGTCCCTTCCGCTGGGACCGAAGACTGGACTGACATTACTGGAATTGCCGGTGAAATTGAACACTGGAGACCAGGGACATGGCGAGAGTGCGGAAGTATTGCACAGCCGAGTTGCTGATGGATTCCATGGGGTGTAATCAAGAACGTTGAATTGTGCAGTAAAAGTAGTGTATTTTTTATTTCGGTCATCGCCTGCGAGGTCCGGTATCTTGCCATCTGTCTTATTCACATCAGCCCATTGAGGATCTGATGGGTTAGAAGGAAGAGGAGTCTTCCTGGCGACCCCTGTGACATTGCCGTACACTGTCACGTTCAGTTTGTGATTTGGTGTCGTTGAGTTGAAAGCAGCCCAGACGAAAAGCGGCGTGAATTGCAAAGGTAGCGGATGCTCCTCATCCACAACTGGCTTGCTGATATCTGAACTTAGGCAATTCTGGAACGGGATGAAATGCGCGGCGGCGTTGCCCACGACCAGGCTAAAGGCCCACCATAGGAGAACCCAAAGGCTCAGAGAAGGCATTTCAAATCCAATAAAGCCCGAATTGCGCCTTGCTCTTGTTTTTGAGTCGTCCAGAGTTGCCTGGTATCTCCTGACGTTCGATGGGCGGATGTCAGACACCTCCGCCCGATTTGGCAATAGTTGGTTGTAACCATGCCGACTGTCAAATATCATAGCTTCATCTTCTGTCTATCTCCCGAAGTGATGGCGCTTCTGTATGAAGTGGCTTTTTGATGCTCTCCTGTTAGAGGTGTCAGGAATTGCAAGGTTCTGTTGCAGGCGTGAATACGACAAGACGAGGCAGTGCTGCCGAAGAATCGCAACTGGTACAGCCGATTGCAAGGGCAATAATCAATGGGGTATATAGGCACGGGAGATAGAGATTGTAAGAAGATAGCGAGCGTGGAAATAGAATGCTCAAATCAGTTGACCGAAAATGGCAGAGTGAGGAGGAGTGGATGTTGACTCGTTGAGTGCCTAGAGAGATTCGGAAGATGGCCTGCTCTGACTCTCTGACCTGAAGTAGGACCCTAAAAAGGGTGTCTTGGCCGCTTCGAATAAGGATGGAGCGGTTGTACTAAGTCTAAACTCTAAAGCATCACTTCGCCAGCCTTGCCGAAGGAACGACCATCAAGTCGCGCAGGGCTGCCACTGTGAGATACATCTGACCCCACTCTACCCATCATAACGTCTTAGTTCTACCTATCTCAAAAGAGGTGTTGGAGGGCGGGTAAGGCAGAAGTATATGAGAGCGATTCGCGCAATGTGAACCCCGATCCGTTTCACGTAGGCATGAAAGCGCAGGTACTGCCTGCTTCTTCGCAGGCTTTCCTGTAAGGTATGTCTGCTATCTAAGTAAACTACCTCATACGACACAATAGTCAATCTGAAATGGAAGTGTTTGGGAACCAGGTGAAACCGTACCGGCGTATGGTTCGGCTTCCAGCCTTACAGAGGGGCTTCCGCAAGGCTTGGCAACGGTCGTTCGTAGGTAGGTAGCCTTGAGGTGGAACATTAGATGTTGCAGTTCCTGAAGACTGCTCATCAAACCCCACTCTTTGGTCTTCAATGCAATTCAAACCTGCGAGATGGACTGATCCTCGAGTCATGTGCCGCATGAAATACCTATAGGCTTCGTTCGACGGCCTTCTTCGCCTGAGGAACATTATGTGCCTAGCTATCTCAAGCACCCTGCATCCTTGATTCAGTCGCAATGCCTATAGTTGCTGCACCAGAAAAAGAAGATCCAAAGGACAATAAGCTGTTCGCGAAGCACAAATGGCGAGGAAAGCTATTTTCTGGCGACAGCCCTTTCGGCAAGAGCGTGGATGAGCAGGCAAGTAAAGATGAGGATGTTGCACAGTTTTTAGGACACAGTGGGCGGAGGAGCGAAGATTCACGATCTTCCCAGGACCAAGCTCAAGATTCGCAGCTACCTACACGAACCTCAGCATCCTCACCTCCTGCTCCTACGAATGTATACCACCGCGCCAAGCCAAAGCAAAATAAGGGTCTTCAGGTTGGCTTCGTGAAATCTCCTCCAGAAATCATTGGCTTGGGTGGCGATGAAGCAGAAACACCTTCTAGCCTTGTCTCATCCACTGTCCCTGACACTTCCGCCTCATCTGATCGACGACCGCCAGTGTCACGAAAGCCCGTGCCCAGCATTCTTGAGCCAGGCTCTACAAGCAATCAAGGAGCTCAAGCCGGCGAGACTTCCTCACGAGATTTTCCAGAACGACGGAGAAGCTTCAGAGATTCCTTGAGGGATATTGGAGATGTGCATCCATCGGTTTTGCAGTCACAAGCACCGAGTCAAGACGAGATCTCGATGTCTATCAGCCCGCTCAATGTCGGTACTGGACTTGATAGAACATATACAGGGAACCAAAGCCAGAACCCTTCATGGATTCAATCACCACCTGATGTCGAGTCTTCGAGAAATTCGCCTGAACTACGCTTCTCGCCTGAGCCTGCGTCATTCGTCCAGCGGTCATCTAGTCGAAGTGCAGATAACAGTCTGGTCGAAAGGCAGCCATCACCGCTTCTCGGAGCACAATACTCTCATGAGACATCATCGCTAGCTTATCGATCGACTAGTCGAAGCCCAGATGGTAGAGCTGGTAGTAGGCAGCCTTCGCCATTGCTTGAACCGAGCGTTCCTCTTGAAGAAACCTCGTTCGCCTATCGGCCATCCAGCAGAAGCTCAGATGGTAAATCTGCTAGTAGGAGGCCATCGCCATTACTTGAGCCGGGTGTTACTCTAGAGAAAATGTCACTCGCGTATCGATCATCCAGCAGAAGCCCGGATGGTAGATCTGCTAATAGGCACCCATTGCCACTTCGTGAGCCAAGTACTTCTCCTTCACGTGTTGAAAGACAGTTGCCTGCTCCACCAGATCATAATGAGGCTGCCATGAAGCCAAGATCTCTCCGAAATGTTGTACAGAATCTTGGGACTGATGCATTAGAGGAATTTGATGGCAGGATCAGTCGATTCAACAACATTTTCCAGCTGGGAGTTGCAGTCCATCAAGACCCAATGCAGCTGCCTTTCCAACAATGGATCAAGGTGGCCACTTGGTGGTTCTTGCGAGGGCGGGGCGAGCTTGAGACTGAGGTCCGAAGCCAACCCAAAGACGCAGATAAGTTTCACTCGAATCTGTCGGGCGTTTCGACCGGCCTGAAGCAAGCATACGTAGATCTTGCGAAGGCGTGGTGGATTGTGAAAGAGATCACCCCAAACCACCCTGAATTAAGACGTTACGGCAAGGCAGGGGTCAAGTCCATGGTACCTATACTTGAGAATTTTGGCAATCAAGATCTAGCGAAAATGGCTCAGCATCATCTTGATATTCATGCCAATATAAGGGCCTTAGCTATGTCAATGAAGAGGAATGGTAGACTACCGCCTGATCAGTTTGAATTACAAGGACTGGATGTTCGCGTTCTCCTGGAAAACCCACCTCTACCAGCGGATGCTCTCCGGGCTTTCGCTTTTCAGAAGCAGCCAGTTAGCAAGAATACGATGGCTTCCGTTCTACCTCTTGGGGATAGCAAAGGCTCATTTCATTTCAGCAGAATCTTCGGTTCTGCCTCCGTGGCGTCTCGACAGAAAACATGGGATACCGTCACTGTACCTACAGTTGTGTCGCTTTCGAGGTTGAAGACTACTTTAGATTTGACCGCTTCTATTTTGAGTCAGGATGAGAGCATAGACTTGGTCATACAGACAGAGAAGGATCATCCAGACGCATTGACATGGTCTGACGTCAATTGGAGCTCGAAAGGCAACTTCATAAGCATTACCATCTCCAGAGATATGGATCTGTCAGTTTTGCTTTCCGAGCAGGATTTCAGGACATTGTGGAGCATCTGCGACTATACTCGGAAAGTACAGAAAGATTACCAAGGTCGCAAGGGTGAGGAAATAGCGTACGATGTCAAACTCTATGATTTCCAATGTTTGACGTCGAAGCAGCACGCAAGCTCGTTTCCTACTGAGCCATTGAGGGACTGCAAAATCAGACTTTTCACGAAAGTAAAAACCTACTCAGATGGCAGTGGACGGATACATGGTGGCTTTCGCCTCATGGCTAAAACGCCGCCCGAGATCAAGTCACTGAGTAGCATCTCACAAGATTATGGGGAAGACATGCCCACCGTCTTTGGGTTCGGCCGGCGTGACGATAGAGCAAGGCTTTCCATTCGCGTACCTGGCTCTTCAACGTTCGTTCTCACATTTCGGACTTGGGAGGATCTTGATCTGTTTTACAATGTCTTCACTCAAAGACAAGCTTCCGCAGGCGAGACACGATCTTCGTCGCTATCTCTGCAGCGTTTACTTATCACTACGAATGATACAAGTAATGACAGTATTACCACTCATCTCCGCGACACCAAGTGGCAGCACGCCAAGGTAATCAACCAGGTGTTGTCGACTCATCATAAAAGTATATCTGGTCATCACTCGTCGGCCAAACGCCTGATAGTCCAATCTGATGAGGGCATCCTGACGGAATGCCTTCCTATGAGTCAGCTAACCCGCCCCTTGCCCAATCCTTTTCAAAGCTGATATGATTCCCTAGGGACTGGTGACCTGCAAATCAACTTAAGCGTAGACGACTGTAACGAGGTTCGAATCTTACGAACACCTCAGCGAGATATCTTTGGATCACTGACCGATCACGGTCTTGCTACTGAGAAGATCGACTCCTGGCGCGGAATGCTATGGGCTGCAGGTAGGTCTACTGCTGTTAAGTCTTACTCGTTCAAGGCTCTCAAAGGTTCGTCTTGCGATTGACACTTATTGGTCGCTGGTGATTAACATCACTAGATCTGCATGTTTTTGAAGCGTTAGTGCTTGGATTCGATGTGCTTTACGAAGGGTAAGATCCTCAGTCTTGTGCTTTTTGTCGTAGCTAAACAATCTGTGATCTTAGCGTCGGCTCTTACTTCGCTATATCTCGGAGACGAAAAGGCGTTCCATTGCACAAATATTGGGAGGCGGACTTCGTACGGATGCAAATTCTTAAGCAGGAAAAGACCGTTCAACTGGTCCTTTTTTTCAAAGACTTCAGCCACGGGTCCTCTATGAACTTCGCGCTTAAAAGCACAGATTTCTTCGAGAAGCATGACAAGTCTGATGAACATCAATTGCGTATTGTGGACGCCAAATTTGCATTACCCAAGGGTCCTGAGGATCCTACGCGCGACTTTGTTTGTCTAGATCTTCCTGACTATCCCAGTGAACACGACGATATTGTGATTGGCTTTCACGACATGAATGGTAGGCGATTGCTTCACCCCTCTACAAATTTTTGACTGATTGCTATTAGAACGAGACAATTTTTCGAGTCAGCTTCCTGCGGCAGCGACACGAGCGTCCAGAATGGGCACCCTCAGAAAAGCCTCGAGGGCAGCGGATTGAGATTTGGTGTAGCGGTAGCCGTTTGGATGGGAAACGTGTCTATTAGCATAGCGAGCGGATACCCCCTTGAAATTTTCATCTCTCATCACTTGAGTGCACACTTACACCGTCGATGAACGACCGCAAAGCCGTTACTAACCGCGCTGAGGGTCAACGCCTGTAGCGTGAACCTTCGCCCTTCCGATATAGGAATAAATGCACGTCATTTATACTGCAATACATGTAGTCGACCTGTTTGCAGCTGCCGTTGAACAGCTCAACCTTCCAATTCCGCATGGCTCCCGAGGACGGCATTCATAACATCCAGAACGAAGCTCCGGAACCCTCTTCACTTGCTATTCCGTCTCACAGCGCGTCTACCTTGGCAGTTCATGCCGATGATGGACTCACTAAGACCGCAGACGTAGCACCGCCAATTCACGTTTCCACAACATTTCGCTATACCTCGAACCCTAACGACCTTGTCCCCGCCAAAGACCTCATAGTACCCATCTCCCCTATTTCCCCCACTCTAGGCCCACTGACAACTTCGCAGGGTCCTCTCCCCACAGACACCTACATCTACTCCCGCGAGACAGCCCCAACCTCCACTCGGCTAGAAATTCTCCTAGAACCGCTACTACGCGCGCCTTGTATAACCTACACCTCCGGCCTCGCATCCCTTCACGCCGCCTACGTCTTTCTCAACCCTCGCGTCGTCTCCATTGGCGGGGGCTACCATGGCTCCCATGGCGTCCTACGTCTCCAAACCAAATTAACCGGCGTAAAAGTCCTCCCTCTCGATTGCCCGGCCTCGGAGCTCGGCAAAGGCGACGTCATCCACCTGGAAACACCCGTCAATCCTACAGGCGAAGCTTTCGAGATCGCCAAGTATGCGGAGAAAGCGCACAGTCGCGGTGCGTATCTGATCGTGGATAGCACATTCGCGCCCCCACCGTTGCAGGATCCGTTTGAGCATGGGGCGGATTTGGTGATGCATTCGGGGACCAAGTACCTGGGCGGGCATAGCGACATGTTGTGTGGGGTTCTGGCTACGAGGAAGGAGGAATGGGTCGAGGGTCTGAGGGAGGAGAGGACGTTCTTAGGGAGTGTGATGGGGAATTTGGAGGGGTGGCTGGGTGTTCGGAGTGTGAGAACGTTGGGGTTGAGGGTCGAAAGGCAGAGCGAAAACGCGGAGAAGATTATGAGTTGGTTGAATGAGCTATTACTGGATGAGAGTGAGGGCGAGGAGAGTAAGGCAGTGAAGACGACGGTGGAGAAGGTGCAACATGCGAGCTTGCAGCATCGGGACATGGCATGGTTAAAGAAGCAGATGCCAAATGGATTTGGGCCTGTGTTCGCTGTCACCATGAAAACAGAAGAAATAGCGAAGAATTTGCCGAGTAGAAGTCGTCTTTTCAATCATGCTACAAGTCTAGGTGGTGTCGAGAGTCTGATTGAATGGAGAGCTATGAGCGACAAGACTGTTGATCCAAGGTTGGTCAGATTCAGTGTTGGTATCGAGGCATGGGGAGATTTGAAGCAGGATCTTTTGGACGCGTTCAAAGCGTTGACCAAAGAGTGATGACGTGTCTTAAGTTCATGGGCAGCCCTTTCTGTCTTGAAATTTGGGCAAGCTGTGGTTGATGTGACGATTCTTTTCGCCAACACCTGTCATTCTTTTTCGCAACATCCATTACGTCTCTAAAAATCCATCCGTACACTTATATTCTTTACAAACAAAAGCCATCATTCGTTACATTATTACACTCGAAATGACTCAAACTTCAGCGTCCTGGCCACCTACCTTGACCAAAGACCCAGAGATCCTAGGCTATCTGACAGACATCAACAAATGTGAATACAGTCGTGACATCGGCCGCTCATTCACCCTTGGTGGCAACCTCTATCATCATTACGGAGATACCTTCTGCAAAGATAGCACTGGGAAATTCGTGGGGCTTGTCTCTAACACTGCCTCCAAAATCGTCAACAAAAGCAAACCACTTGAGAGTGCCTACCTTTCCATCGACAAGACTGGTCTTGTTGTGCCTTTTCTGGCCCAAAATGAGGAGGAAAAGCAATACGCAAAGGACAATCCAGGGCACAGACCTACCCTTTGGGCATTTGGAGGAGTGGCGGAAGTGGACCCAGGTGTTGGCTTGTTCTGGTGAGTAGTCTCAGTCCTGATTGCAGCGTTCATACTTTGGCATTCCGAGAATTTGTGACACTTCAGGGCTGTGCTTGCCTCCATCGAAGCAGCTGCTAACTCTGGCAGGTACGAAAAAGGCATCGATCACAATTCGGGCGAAACATATGAGTGTCTAGGCATCGGCCTTGCTCGAGTCGTGGCTGATCCAGACACGGGCAAATTGAGTACGGAACGCCTGCCAGGTGTCATATTTGCCCAGGATGAGCCACACTTTGGAGCTGTATTCATGGAAAACAAGATGATATACCTCTACGGCCAGAAGCCCGGAGGATGTAACATTGCCATCACCAGGGTTCCGAAAGACTCAGCTACCTGGCGGTCATCGTATCAATTCTGGGATGGATCCACTTGGTCCTCTGGCAGCACCTCCAAGTGCGCTACTGTCTACGCAGACATGCCTCAAGGGGGTATCTTCCGCTCTAATCTATTCGGATCAGCAACGCCGTACATTTTCGTTGGTGTCAGCAAGTTTGGTGATAGTAAGATCCGTGTAGGCCGGGCAAAAGCACCCGAAGGACCATGGGATATTCAAGTTGCTGGCACTGCCAAGGGTATCAACCATCCAGATGGGTACATGTATTGCATCTACGCACATCCCTGGGCAATTACCGACAAGCCCGGTGCGCTCATGGTCACATGGAGCGAGCACTGGCCTGGAGGAGTGGTTGCTGCAAAGCTGAGCTTCAAGCTCGAGACCGCTACGAGCAAGCAAGAGCTGTGAACATGGCTCGAAAAGGAGGTTATGACATGATGAACGGCTAAGCGGCGGTCTGTGAGTTATTGGCTTGGTTCCTCAGCACGCAGGCGATTCCTGTCAAACCCTATAATTAGGTAGAAGAATCAGATTCTGCCTCAATCTTGCTGTCAAAGAAAGCTGTAACGGTACTACACCTACTTGAGAACCCAGATGAGGGCTTCTAGATCATGCGTTATTGGAACTGAATTGGCAGAATGCTCGACGAACTTCCATCACAATGGAAAGGGGCAGCCTTGGCATTTGTCAGTCGAAGCGGCAATGTTCCGCACTGCATCTCCAAATCTCAAGCGCAAAACGCTGCAGCTTCTCCCCAAGCTTCTCCAGATCTTCCACTCACAATATCCTCGTTCATTTCTCGCAAACTCTTTGAAATGGCCAAGTAAGTATACCTTCACATCAAGCTCCCCCGTTACTGCTAATAAGTTGCTCTCTCACAGCTATCTCGCTTCCATTTTCGGTACAGAACAGGACAAAGTCAACTGCTCATTTTACTACAAGATTGGAGCTTGTCGACACGGCGATCGTTGCTCGCGCAAACATGTCAAACCCTCATACTCCCAAACTATCCTCCTCCCGAATCTCTACCAAAACCCAGCCTACGATACCAAGAATAAAATGAACCCAAGTCAGCTGCAAAATCATTTCGATGCCTTCTATGAGGATTTTTGGTGCGAGATGTGCAAGTATGGGGAGATAGAAGAGGTTGTCGTATGTGACAACAATAATGATCGTATGTATCATCCTTCCGCACCATCCCATGATCGTTTACTAACACATGCATCTTAGATCTGATTGGAAATGTCTACGCGCGATTCAAATATGAGGACTCGGCACAACAAGCATGTGACGCCCTCAACTCACGGTGGTACGCCGCGCGGCCAATATATTGCGAACTGTCGCCCGTGACGGATTTTCGAGAGGCTTGTTGTAGGCTGAACAGTGGGGAAGGGTGTGTACGAGGTGGATTCTGCAATTTTATACATCGGAAGAATCCGAGCCCTGAATTGGAGAGAGAACTAGAATTGAGCACGAAGAAGTGGTTGAAGGTGAGGGGTAGAGACGAGAGGAGTATGAGCAGGAGTCCGAGTCCGGAACCAACAAGGAAGAGGTATTGAGATATATGCTTGACGTTCCTAAGGGGGATTATGTTTGAGGCTTAGCCCGCAATGCATGAAGAAATCAAAGCATGGCGTTAGTCGAGAATGTACGAAGGGACAAAATGATGAAGTCTCATGAAAATAAAAAGATATCAGGCCACCACCAAAATGTCCATTAGCAGGAGACGTGCTGCATCGTGGCAATTATCTTGTATTAGCAAAACATCCCGTGTATATTTGAACAACCCACATGACATCTGTGAAGTCGCCTTCGCTATCTAATCATGCTCATTAGAACGCTCAAAATGGTATCATATGCTGCAATCATCGCTTCGATAACATACTCCTTCCCTCGGCAAACATCCCTATCCCTAGAGCATTTCCATTTCATGTGAACCAGTCATGAGTCCCCAACCAAGCAAACAAAAACACAATGATAAACGTCACCGTCACAACGATGATTCCAACAATCCATAACTTCCGGCGACTAAACCGTTTCTTCGTCAAGGCTTCCGTGTCCCTGCACCCCGTGTTAGCATCGTGCACTTTCTCTCACCATGGTAGTATTAGGTAGTGAGAATGAAGAATACCCACGTCGAAGCCCCCCTAACCGGCCCCTCAACCTTCAGCATCCCACTCTGACTAATGGAACTACTCGGATGGATCGAATCCGTGAAATTGCTATCCTGTCTGGCCACCACCCCACGGGCCTTATCTCTTGCAGCAAGAGCGGGGTAGAAGACAGCTGGGTCGAAATTCGGCGGTATATTCGGCTCGGCGATGGATTTATGGGGATACGATGTGACCGAGTCGTCTCTGGATTTGATATGCAGCTTCTCTTTGGCGGCGAGGGCCGGGTAGAATGTTACGGGATCGAAGGTCTTAAGGGAGACGGGCTCGACGTGTTGGTGGGGTCTTGGGTGTGGCATCTTTGGTAGGGAGACGAGGATTCGTCAAGCTGGGTCAAAGTTTCTAGAGAAGGACGTGATTCATGTGATGGAGGCCCCTTGACGACGTGGAGTGGATTCTCGTAGAGGCCAGAGCATTTGGCAGCGGCCACTGAATGCTCAACCCCACACCGACGTGGTGGTATTGGTTAGCTAAGAAAATGCCGCATAGAATCTCGTTCTTGATCTTCCAAGTACCAGAGGAGCCTCTGAATGTGGAATATCTCAACAGAAGGATTGTAGCACGCAGGAACGAGATGCGGTTTCGGAAGCGTGCAGGTATTAGGATAGAGGATAGAAATGCCTTCAAATGGAAGGTTCACTAAACAGGAAACGAAAATAGAGTGGATTCTGATCGGAGCGAACATATCGCTCGCGTGAAGCATCGACGCTATCCAGTTGGCTGAATCAGATAAGTGTGTGGATGCTGGGTGGGAAATCTGCTCAGCCAGGGACTCAAGAGGTTGACGCTATCCGGTAAGAGATCAAATGATTTGAGACTGGCTAGAGTCATCATCGAAAGGTCAAAATGACGTCTAGTTCCAGATATGTAGCGAGCAATATTTATTGGAGATGTGTCGTGGTTGAAGTACATGAGGGCCAATCAGCCCTGTGGCGCCAGTCGCATAGGTCGCCTTTACTTCGAAACGGTAAGCTGGACCAGCTTAACAATGGCTGGCAGGAAGTCGTCGCTCCAATTGGCCGCCATACTGCCACAAGGATACGGACTTGCAAAGTCTGCGGTCACGTCCGAAGCATATGGTTACCGAAGGATGGTGCTGTGGGATGGCTTCAATGAACCTTTTAAGGCCTGGTTTCATCGACTTCACTAGCACCAGGGAAAGGTAAAGCCTATTTCGGATGCTTGAAAGATGTAGAAGCAAGCATGCTGCGGAGCATGCATCCACGCTCTTTGTACTGCAGACGTTGCTGACTGTCCACGGACGTATTATCATGCGCTGGCTACTATGCACGTAATATCCAACCTCCCACAAAATCTGTGAGATTCTCACCACCACCTGCTAAACGAATTCAGCCACCTGCTCTGGTAATAAGTCGGACTGGCTCCATGAGAATTGACTTGTTATACACGTTGATTCTCACAATCTTCGCCTCCCATACATCGGCAGTCTGATACCCATCCTGTGCACGCGATAGAGGACTAGACAGTAGCTCTACGCGGCCGCCCCATGGCTTGAGTATTCCAAAAACATTGTCTCTGACTATGCTGATTGGTCGCACTTTGACTTCGAAGGTTTCTGGTAAGGGAGCTTCTTTGAAGTAGAAGGCTCGAAAGAGTGCGAGTGTGTGCCAATGAAGCCAACTGGAGAATTCAGCATGTCCTACTGCTCTTTCCCGCTGTTTCAGTTGCTTTGTCACGGATTCTACTTGACTCTGAGAAAAGGGGAGAAACGATCTGTCCTCACGTTCAACAAGAGATGTGCCCTCTTTACTTTCCTGACGAATAGCAGCTTCTATTTGCCAATGGATGAAAAGGTCGTTATACCGACGTAACGGGGAGGTCGCCTTAGCATATGCAGGGAGACCAAGTACGGGATGCTCAAGAGGTGAAGCAGACAGATCAGCATAGCCCAAAAGTCGAATGTAGTCCACAAGGATCATGTAGTCAAACGACTCTGGCTTCGACAGGCTTGGGTCCAGGATGTCCCGTTTGTATTCAGCTGCTGATCTGACTGGATGGGGATCACTTTGCATTCCCCTATACGGTATTGAAATGCGCCGCTTTGAGCACCATTGGGCGCAAATTTCGCCTGCTAAGACCATGAGATCACTAACAAACACTCCTGGACCATCGTTTGCGGGGGACTTTCTCAGGCAAATCACTGGGTCTCCAACAAAATGCTGCGCTCTCATGCTGAATGCATCCGGAACGTTCGATCCGCGACCTAGAATAACTTCTGGCATTGTGTTCTCCTCAATGTGAGTTGAAGGAAATGTGACAGCGCCGTCTCTTCCACGTCGTTTTCTTACTTCTTTGCCGAGTGCAAGGATGCGACGAAGTTGTTCGATGTCATTCTGCGACAACATGTCGTTTGATAGTAGAGTTTCCGAATGGACTCCGCTTGTTTCATTAGGCAGAAGCCTACCCACATTCAGCACCATAGTTGAAGGGCTTTTGGCGTTTCCTCGAATGTTCAGCTCTGCTTTGACCATTTCAGGCGTGAGGTGGTGAACATTTCTGAGCGTCCCATGTGATATGGTTGTTTCCAATATGTTACCCTCGTTGTCAATTCTTGCACTAAAAGTAATGCAAGGCCGGTCCCTGTCAAGGCTAAAGTGGTCGGCAGAGAGCTTAGGGTCGATCATTGAGTACTTCTGCTCAGGGAGATATACACTTTGGGAAAGTTCGGCAGCGTACTGGGCAACACTTGAAGTAGGAGGTATGAATGCGGTCGGATTCGCTACATGCACGTGCAGCCATGCCTCCGACGGGTTTCCGTCCACATCTTCCACAGATAATCCATCATCTCTTTCGACAGTCGACTCACTATCAATGCAGAAAACCGGTATGTCACCCCAGTCTTTTCTGAAGGAAGCCATAGTATCTTTGAGTTCAAGTAGGGGTAATTGCCGCCTTGCTTCCTCTCGCAAAAGAGTGATTGTATCGAAAGGATTATGTCCAGGAAGGCCCGTACGTATTTCATGAAGTGAAGGATTTTGCCATGGAGATATTATTCCAAGTTCCTGAAGGAAAGTATAACCAGCACTTTGGTCAAGGTCTAGATTGTCATAAAGTCCAACAGCACGCATTACCATAGGACCGAGTGCTGTAAGGCTGCCGTGACGATGAAGAGATTTGGCTGTCACCCAAGCATCAATGTAATGGAGAATGATTTTGTCCGTCCTACTAAAACTCTCTATGGGTGTGATATTCCAAAGAGGATGGCCTGGGTCGCAGGAAGCGCTACTACTTCGACTTGGGCCAACTGCTCCGGTGGGAGATACGGGACGTTTTTGGCGACTGAGCAGTATCACCTTTCGTACTTTCGCGACGAAAGATGCGATAGGATTCTGCGAAATTGTTTCAGGAGCTGTCAAAAAGCCAGAATTGTCGAGAGCAGTCGTGGCGGCTTCTACGTGTTGTTCCTGGAATTCTCTCATCCATTCTTGGGTCATTTTCAAATGTTCGAGGTTTTGCTTTGGAATAAAGACAAAATGTGGGTCCTGACGGTGCTGTCTTGAGCTTTTATACACATTTTCAAGGCGTGTCATCGTTCTGTGTGTTGTCCAGAGCATTGTTTCCGTCACTTTCGAGACCTCACTAACATTGAACAGCGTCTGAGTGATCTTTAATAGCGAGAGAGTCCTGTGACCCTCAATATACGCATTGGGGGCCAGAGTATCGTAAGCATGATTGAAATTATCAGCATTGCTACGATACAGGTCGTCCGAGTGTTTCCTAAACCGATGCATAGCTTCTAATGCCTGGCGACCTGCTCCACGAGGTGCATGTATACTCATTGGCAAGACCTTCTCCGCATCTGGCTTGTGGTGAGGATCGTCTGGAAAGAAAGGGAGTATGTCGGTAAGAGCTCCTGGATCTAAAAACCCTGGAACCGCAAAACTACATCGTCCAGTATGGGTGTAGATCCATGAACCACGTTCTGTATAGAACAACGCAGTTTCATCCAATCGCTTTATAAAAATCGCCAATACCAACCCGTTCGCCGCTTGTAGGTCTACTAGATCACCTTGTTTGAGGAATTTTGGACCGTTCTGGATGCTCATGGCAACATCTTCTGGATCAAAATTGAAGAAGGCATCGTCCTCCTCGTTGTCCGCTGACTCCAGCGTTGCCAACAAATCATCTTCACCAGATTGAGTCTTGCCATTCAGCATGGAGGAAGACGAGCTTCGTAGGAAATCTCCCTCAGCCGATGGATAATCTTGAAGGCTGCTCCGATAGGCTTGCCATTGTCTCAGGTGTTGTCGGATATTGTCACCACCAATGTCCTGCTGGAGAGCGGAATTCTCCTGTGCAAAAGCTGGAACGTTGTGAATAGTAGTCTTCTTCCCATGAGTATTATCTTGTTGAGGGCTAGTTTTGGATTGCAACTGAATATTGTTAACCTGCCCTACTAGATTGGTCTTACACACTCACGGGTACGGGAGGACTTGATGAACTTTTAGAAGATCCAGTCAATGTCGAATACGCTCGGGACGATACAGAGTGGCGTATGTGAGGTTTGACATTGTACTTCGGGATGGTGGATGATGCAGATGAAGCATTCTGAGAACGGACGACAGGGCTTGATGTCGACAGAGGACCCTCGGTCCCAGGGCTGGAGGTGCTAGAAGTGTTTCGGAATGCATCAAGAACGTTGTCTAGCTCTTCATGGATTGCTGCATGGTCAATGAAGTGTGCAGGTTTTGACGATTTATAGTTCCTGATTAATCGCGAAGCTCCTTCTGCCCTTCCCTCAACGTTTTGTACGTAGTAAAGGATGTTTGGCTCCGTGTTCTTGACGTCTGACTGCCACGGATGTTTTGTAACATCCTCCTGGAGCTTGGGGCGTTGTGATCCGCAGGCTTCTTCGACTCCATCGTGATCTTCAGGCGATGGACTTATACTGGTAAATGCTTGCCCCGAAGCTCGTGCAGCCTTCGGTAAATCGTAACTGTTCAAATGCGTCTCAGACTGCTGTTCCTCTGAAGACTTTTCATTCTTCAGTTTCTTCAGTCTTCTTGAGTTTGCTTCAACCAATCTGGTGAAATCATCGACAATGCGAGGTCCTGGAAAGATAGATCCCGGGTTTTGCGCTGCGCCGAGACGAGTCGATCGTTGCGATGCCTCTACCCTTCTCTGGAAACCGTAAGCATTTGTAAACCTTGTAGGTCGACATTGCATAGCGCTTCTCCGTCGACTGGGTGCAAGTTTCTCACGAATACCCGCATTTAATTTGCATGCTACCATCATTTAGCGGTTCTTTTTCCGCTTTGCCAGCGGCAGTCCCCCTATCGCAGGCCCGAAAGCCGGAGAATTTAGGCTGCTCCCTGGGATTGGAAGCCCGCAACGCCTGCCTTGCCTGCTTACGAGCTCGGCCATTTTAGCGTCACTACTTCTCTCCTCCTCCCGTCAAGATTCTTCAAATTTTTATGAACAAGAACCTTGGGCACAACGAAGCATCTTCAGATGCGCACGCACTGTGACTAGCCTGAAGTGACTCGAAGTATCATATACCTGGTATGTATGCTTTTTCTCTAGTCTGGTTGAGCCCGACCACATGATGAACGAATTTTTATTTAGCATGTATTGTCTGAACAGAGCGCTACAGCTCATATGAGCGATCAATTCAATTACTGAGGATATCCTTTCTTGCGCAATAGAATTCAAAATCGTATTTTCCTACGGATTGTCTAATACAAAACATGTAGGGCAAGGCACTTTGGAAACATGCCGTCAAAACCTCCGACAGGCCATTTTCGGCTTCTCTACTTTGCCTCTGCGGCCAGCTTTACTAAGAAGGAATGGGATGACTTGCCGGCTCCCTTGTCTTCAGCAGATCTATATGCTGTTCTTGAAGATAGGTATCCTGGCATTATCAAAAGTGTGCTACTGAGCTCGGCGGTGACTGTCAACCTCGAGTATATCAACATGAACAGTGATGGCCAGATGTCCAAAGAAGCTTCGGCCCCTGCAAAAACCATTCATGAAGGCGATGAAGTTGCAATAATCCCTCCCGTCAGTTCTGGATGAAATGGACTTGACTTGGCTGGCGTCTATACGAGAGTTTGGATGACTGGAATTCTCATATGGACTATCTTGGGCGCGCCTAACACCGGGCAAACGTTTGTAGTTCGCTAATTACCTGTTTGGGGATGGCTCGCACAGCTACGAAACTATCTCGAGGTGCTCATACCCGCCACCCATCTGCTCAATAGCTCGTTCAACTCGCTGCATGATTGTCAATACTTTCTCTTCCTCTAAACGTCGTCCAATAATCTGGACAGCAACAGGAAGGCCATGCATCTTATCTGCGTCATAGTGGATATATGCACCTTGGGCCACTCCATTCAATTGACTTCGCTCAAAGGTGCCAGGCAGTTGGTCGAGCAGTCTGTCTACTTTGGTAATCGGCAGTACGCCACAAGTATAGTCAAGCTACTTTGTCGTGAGCATGACAGATATGTACGTCAATAGAGCATTCTGAGGGCTTACTAGGTTGAAGAGGAAGGTGTAGCCACAGCTGCTCACAGCTTCTTTCATCCCGCTATGTGGAACAGCGGGTGTAGCATTCACTGGTGTCACTAAGAAATCAAACCCCTCTTCATTCCACCATTCGTGCCACGTGGCTTTATATGCCTCACGCCTTGCAACCAACTTCCAATTCTCGAAGCTGCTCTTCTCATGCCATCCAGCGAGCAATCCAGCCCATATTTCATCGCGTCGAACATATCGGACACAAAGATAGTAAAGGTACTTCAGAGGTCTTGGCAGCCTCATATAGAGGACCATCTGTTGGGCACCAGGATCGTTTTGTTCACCGGTACGAAAGAATGATGTGAAAGTACGACAGCCATCCGAATTGAGGAGCATCGACGCCAGCTGCAATCCTAGATATGGTGAAGGTGGCTCGATGTCCCTGCATTCATGACCCTCTTGCTGCAGGGCGTATACCACTTGTTCGAGGCCACGTGAGCAAGCTGGGGAAGGCTCAACAACACCTACGCAGCGAATGTCAGCAGGGAAGACCAGAAGGGTTGTTTGTTATTGGGCAGACTCTACCATCAGTGCGCAAGACGCCAATCTTGAATCTCTTCTTGCCCTCTATCTCTGCTGCCGCGTCATCCCGCCACCCTATTGGATGAACCGAATGATCCCACTGCCAACATTTCATACCTATGAGACTTTTTGAGAAGTACACTAGGTCCGCCAGAGTCCTTGTCATTGGACTGAAGACGCTTGGAATGCCTTCCTGTCCCGGCATGCTTGTTTTCATGCCCATCTTCGGCCATCGACCTGTGCTGCACCTAAGTGAATAGATACCTGCAAAATGCGCTGGTGCGCGCACACTCCCAGCAACATCCGAACCTATCCCTATGCGCCCACCACCATACGCTAAAAGCGCCGACTCTCCTCCAGTGCTTCCTCCAGGAGAATACTTGGGGTTGTGTGGGTTGCAACAGCGGCCCCACACGTCATTAGTGGACTCGAAGGAAAGGAGGGAAATTGGTAGGTTCGTCTTCACGAACGGGACGGCTCCTACAAAGACCCTTTAAACAGGATTGGCAACTGCTTGATCGAACGGGCGTACCAGCAGCTTTCAGAATTTTGACAAGTGTTCCATCTTCGGCGAATGGTTTCCCACACTGCCTCGAATATCCAACGCTAGCATCAAAGCCGCCCACCGCAATGCTATCCTTGAGGCTTACTGGTATTCCAGCCAAAGCCCCTTTCAGATTCACACCCTCTCCTTTGGCCCATGCCTCTGCTTCCGGAAGCAGCACCTCTGTGAGACAATTCGTCTTCTCGTGAGCTCGAAGCGCTACTTTTCCATAACAGCGCAATATGTCAATCGGTGCTATCCGCTGCGAATGGACGTCTTGAACCAACTCCGAGATTGGTCTTGCAAGAATCGAGCGGTCTTCGGGGGAGATTGCAGAATGGTACGCGGGTGAGAGACACCGGATGCGGTGCGCACGTTCTGCTTGTTTGATTCGGCTGTAACAGCGGTGAGATAAAGATAATCACTGCAGGCTCAATTACCACATACCAAGTTCGACGATGCTCAAAGTAATCGAACGGAGGCAACATGCTGGCTTGTTGTCGCCCTTTGCACGCTGATTGGGGCCTCGACAAAGAAAGCTCCCCACCTGCAGAGAGCAGTACGTCACAAGCCTCGGCTGCAAGGGCCAGATTGATAAGATAACCTTGTGTCTCTTTGCATTAGCGCAATCAGAGCTGCTGTGGAACGTTTAGTATCATGTTATCAGAGTATTTGACCGTGCCTCAGTGTATTTCATTGGCAACTTTGTGGAGACATAGGAGATAGAGGACTATTGCAGCTCTCAAGTTTTTTATTCAGCAGAAGTAATGACACAGCCAAGACAACCCGAGGGTAAGATAAAATCAATGGCTTACAAGCATCTTAAGTAACATGCGATCGCATCTCTGAGCCAATTGGCATGGTCACATTGCTGGTTTTGCCAATTTCGTTACCTCAAGCCAAGTTCTGCGACGATGCAAAGGGACTCTCTTCGATCCAGCCATAAACGATCAGCTCCTGGTTACGAGTATCAAAAACGGTGAAATGGCATTTGTACATTTTCTTCTCCTCAAAGAAGACGCCAATCTCCTTGAGACTTAACAGAAGTGTCCCAAAGTTGAGTTGCTTGGACACATTCTCAAAGTAGAGCCAAATGCTGTTCTGATCGAATTCAATCTTTTCCTCGGGGATGGGAACATCGAGTCGAGGGGCGCGGATTCTTGCGAACACCTTCTCAGTCGTTGTGACGGATGCGGTGAGAAGGATGTTGAAGAAGTTGGCGGCGGGTGGCGTCCTGACATCGAAGTAATGCGTGAATTCTATCCTTTGGGTGGCCGAAATTTGGTGAACTATTTTGGGTGGACTAGCAAGGAGGTAGTTAGCACGCAAGCGATTCATCTTTCTCTGCCTTTCTAAAAATTGAGCACCCACCCTCCCTCGAGACTGTGAAGCGCATGTGCTGTAGACGCATTGGATGTTCTATTCGGGTCGAGAATCTTCGCAGAGATAGCGCTCGTTATGATGGAGAGTATGTATGTCACAGTAACTAAGCAATTATAAGCGCACACTTTTGATGCTATCATCTTTTCAAAGGAGAGAAACGATGCACTAGAAGAGACAGCGCACTCGAAAACGTCTGCTGCGAATTGTCAAGCATGCAGCCTTCCCAATTGGATAATCTCGAATCCTTTATGTACCAAATGAAATCTATCTAGCTAACGATGGGGACTCGTGATAGGCGCGTCCAAGGCCCAACATCTGGCGATGGTCTCAGTAACAGTGAGACAACAAGACATGAGCGCGAAACAAGCAACCAAATATAACGACGACTTCGAGAGAACGCGTGTCCGAGTTTCCTAGCTGGGACAGTCGTATAGAGGGTCGGGATTCAGGGGTTGCAGGACTCAGGGGTCACAGTCCGCCACCCAATCCCAATCTGAGGCCCCTTAATCAACTGCTTTCTGGATGCAGATGTGTCACAGGACTCACGTTATCCAAAGAGGGCATATTGGGTATTACCAGAATGCACAACTAGATGTGATACGGAGAGATCCATATCAGATGCCGGTCTAGACAACGATGAATCCGAATCTGGACGTTTCACGAGCCTCGTTCAACCAAAGCAGATGTGATTGGTCAGAAGCTTAAATTCGGATGGCGTCCGAGGTAGCTAGGGTCCGCTCCTAGAGAGAAAAAAAAGCTTGCAGGCCCAGCCCACAAAAGGGCGGCGAGGTCAACAACTGTATCACAGCTCTTTCGTACTACAACCTTGAGAATACAGCTTCAACCGATTCTCCAAGACGCCGTTGCTCTTGCTACATCATATCAAACAGCACAACGGTCTAACGCAGGTACGTCCTTTCCCCCACCTGCCCCCACTCCCAACACAGATCCCCCACAATCTCCCCACCAAGACTGTTTGTTGAATTTTGAAGGGTCAATTGCTCAATTGAAAGCACTCTGGCTGGCCGATATTGGAGGAAACATCTGTTCAGCAAATCTAAGCCACAAATGTCCGCTGTGGAAGCCACTTACGAAATGATCGGCTAACCAACGTGCAACAGATCATCCTTACCTTGATACTCAACACAACGTTGTACATACACCATGGCGGGGGCTAAGAGTGCTTTACCATCACACCTGAAGGGCAATGCTGCTAGCAAAGAGGATGGTGCTGGCGCCTTCAAGAGAAACCACCATGGGAAATCCCAGTCACACGTCGTGAGTCGCTCAAAGCATTTCATTCACCTACCACATCGTTTGCGCCGCCGCAACTTGAGCTTGGAAATTGGTTGTGCGTGCAATGGCTAGTGAGGGTCGCGCCCACTAATGGCTGTCTGCGCATCGGCCAAGCCCAGAGCAATCAACAAAGAAAAAGCTATGTTGTACAACTTACCCGGGCGAAGCTCCCATGCGAGAGTCTTCAACCCTCTGTGCCTTATTGCTAGCACCAGACACTTACTCCCCACGACTATTCCCAATACTCCATATGAGCACTTCTTTAGAGTCCAACCTGTGTGCATTGGATTCAATTAGCATTCCGCACTAAAGTCTTGTCTGCTTCATCACATCGATCGACTCACTTTGCTGCACACTGTGCACTTTGTGTTCGTTCAAGCACGATTTCTATTATATCACTCAAATGATGGAACATACGAATGCTGAGCAACTTTTGCTAACCAAATCTCGTGCGGATTCTCAGGCCTTCGAAAATGCGTCAACCAACGTTGCAGCAACACAAATGCGCAACGCCCTCAATGCCCTCGTGGACACGTGCAAAGACTCTTCGGAGAAAGAGCGGTTCGAGACAGAGATGGACAATTTTTTCGGCTTGTTCAGGAGATACCTAACAGACAAAGCCAAAGGCAACGCACTTTCATGGGACCGGATCGCGCCCCCCGAGCCTGATCAAGTGGTAGACTATAGCAATCTGGCCAATTCCGAGTCGGTCGACTTCCTCAACAAATTGGCAGTCGTCAAATTGAACGGCGGGCTGGGAACATCCATGGGATGCGTTGGTCCGAAGTCTGTCATAGAAGTGCGAGATGGCATGTCATTTCTCGACCTGTCGGTCCGTCAGATCGAATATCTCAACCGAACCTACAATGTCAGCGTTCCATTTGTGCTAATGAACTCTTTCAATACCGACGAGGACACTCAAAACATCATCAAGAAGTATGAGGGACACAACATCGATATCATGACTTTCAATCAAAGTCGGTACCCTCGCATTCTCCGCGACTCACTTCTTCCCGCCCCAAAGAAGTTCGACTCTCAGATCTCTGACTGGTATCCTCCGGGACACGGTGACGTTTTTGAGTCACTTTACAACTCCGGTATACTGGAGAAGCTGATGGACAGGGGAGTCGAAGTTATTTTCTTGTCAAACGCGGATAACTTGGGTGCCGTGGTAGACCTAAGGATCTTGCAGCACATGGTACAGTCCAAAGCAGAATACATCATGGAGCTCACAGACAAGACGAAAGCCGACGTCAAGGGTGGTACAATCATCAATTACGATAATTCTGTGCGATTGCTCGAAATTGCCCAGGTTCCCAAAGAGCACACAAACGAGTTCAAGTCCATTAAGAAGTTCAAATACTTCAATACCAACAACATCTGGATGAACCTCGCCGCCATCAAGCGAGTGGTCGAGAATGACGAGTTGGCAATGGAGATCATTCCAAACAACAAGTCCATCCCAGCCGACAAGAAAGGAGAGTCAGACGTCAATATCGTTCAACTGGAGACAGCTGTTGGTGCTGCGATTCGCCATTTCAAGAACGCGCACGGGGTCAATGTTCCTCGCCGGCGCTTCTTGCCTGTCAAGACTTGCTCGGATCTCATGCTCGTCAAGTCTGATCTATACAGCTTACAGCATGGTCAGCTGGTGCTTCATCCAGACCGATTTGGTCCTGCGCCTCTCATCAAGCTTGGCAACGACTTCAAGAAGGTCAGCGACTTCCAGAAGCGCATCAGTAGCATCCCAACCATTATCGAGCTGGATCACTTGACAATAACGGGGGCTGTCAACCTGGGTAGGGGCGTCAAGCTAAAGGGCACTGTCATCATCGTTGCGTCAGAAGGCAGTACCATTGATGTACCGCCTGGGTCAGAGTTGGAAAATGTCGTCGTACAAGGCAGTCTGAGACTGTTGGAGCATTAAGAAAGGGCTTATAGAATGGTCATACAGCGTACGCACGCTTGCACATGTGTTAGTCCACAGCAGTTTTTGGACTCGAGTCATTATTCATGAACGTATAGAGCTTCTGGGTATTGTTCATAGCATCGAATAAACATTGAGTCTCTGCTCATACCCAATGAAGTCACAATTTCAATTCCTTCTCCACAATTGACACAGTTATATCGCGTGACTTTACTCAAGGTTGATGAATTCCAAAACACTCTCATGCTTCTCGTAGAATGCACGCGTTTATTGCTGTTGAGAAGACAAGAGAAGCAGTGGGCGGAAAAATGGATCACAAAACTCTTGAGCGTCTTGGCTGCCCCTTCCTGCAAGTTTCAGATGACGACAACCGCTTCTTCTTTCTAACACAATATTTCCTTTAATTCAAGTCAACCTTGTGGTCAAATGGGCAATCGGAGCTTGTGGAGGCGTCCCAATCCGTAACAATAAGTCTTCAATCTGCAGTGAACCAGTGACTTTCTGAAGCCCCGGGAGCTCTCGTGAAGAGACGCATCAGCCTTTGCCTAAGCAAAAGCTGAAATTCTTGAAGATGAGGCACGAGCCGCCATAATATTGCCGCTTCATGTTCTTCCGAGCTCACCGATGGCTACCCTCCTGCTCATACGCCCTGGCAATGCTCCTTTCCATTATTGTAGAAGTTGAGAGTGACGCGGACTTCGAAAGCGTTCGCGTACGGTACGACTACAATGAGGCTAGTGGAAGAGGTGGAGATCCAGACGGGAAATACTGGCATGAGTCTATATTTCATCCGCATTATGATGGCCGGTTTACAGATGTGACACTTGAATATGAAGACCAGCGCTCGAATCTGTCCCTGCTTATGCAATCGTACCTCTTCTCGATGGCAGACTTGGGCGCAGAAACGTGGATCATACATGGAACGCTTTTGGGTTGGTGGTGGAATCGCCAGATCATGCCTTGGGACTCTGATATTGACGTGCAGATGAGCGCCTCGACTATCCACTTCCTGGCCTCCTACTACAATATGACCGTTCATACCTACCAAGACCGAGACTACATGCTTGAGATCAATCCCAACTATGTTGATGGAAGCTTTGAAGACCGGCTTAACGTGATCGATGGAAGGTGGATAGATGTAATGACCGGCCTATTCATCGACATCACCGCCGTCAGACCGAAACCAAAACCTACAGGTATAGTGGGTCTCTTCACGAGCAGAAGCAGCTATGAAGGCATGTTTGCGAGCAAAGATCGACATGAAGAAAAGGTTGGGGATCTTTTCCCACTGCGCAATAGCATATTTGAAGGGTCTCCAGTCAAGGTTCCCTACAGCTATGCGAAGCTGCTTGCGGAGAATTATGGCAATTCAGCTTTGACGAAGACGCAATACCGTGGGCACAGGTTCAATACAGCGACATTGCTATGGGAGAAAGTGAGGAAGGCGGGCAACAGCTCTTCGGGTCAGCAGGAAGGGGAGGATAATGGTCCAGATTAAGGTGACTGGGGCGCATTCGTGAATAGATGGTGGAAGTCTTTGGGTTTCCTTTCGACACATACGTTGCGGATGCATCTAGCGAGGCGTTGCATTTCCACTCGGAGATACCCATGGAAGCATTGAAGTTTGAAAGCGTGACGATTGTTTCTAAACCCTTCTTCTCTGTACATACTTTACTCTTGTTCATGTGGTAATAAGCACAAACATACCTAGCTAGAGTAATCATACTGTATATGACTCTTGAGCACTATAGTAGTTTCAGAATCGATTCAACCATGATTTCCATATTGGCGCCCAACTGGGACTAGCGTTTTCATTCTCCGCAAGCTCCGCATCACTTTTTCCCTTGACCCCCAATCCCACCAGCAAACTATATCTTCA
Source organism: Bacidia rubella (assembly GCA_032158265.1). NCBI lineage: Eukaryota > Fungi > Ascomycota > Lecanoromycetes > Lecanorales > Ramalinaceae > Bacidia > Bacidia rubella. Next base: position 729,753 of record JAVTIF010000016.1, on the reverse strand, counting down.
TCCTCCATCTTCTCTCTACTAGACAATGCCTCCCAAACGCGGCGTACCAGCGACGTACCAGAACCAGAACAGATATGGGTCCTCGTCTCGGCCAGCAAGCGCCATGCGCTACACGTACGACACGTTGACGGCGAAGGACAACAGGGCTATGGTTGGTGCCATCGGGATGTTCGGAGTAAGTCACTCTTAACTATCCTTTGCTGGTGTTTTTCTGGCCGGGGATGCGGTGATTGCGACTGGAATGCATTGGACAGATTGCAGGATGAGGGCGAAGAAAACCTGCCATCTCTGGCATATATAGAACAGCAGGGGTAATGGGCCTTCAGATATTATTTGAGGCAGGAAAGGAGTACCTCGAGGAATGCGAAAGGGCTGACGTTTTCTTTCACAGGTTGCAGTAGCTTTCTTAGCAAGCAGCTGGGGCGAGATACTAGTGCCGCCGTGAGTCTACATTTATCCTTTTTTCGTTGCTCGAAGGCAGTCTGCTTACATTTGGATGCGCTTAGGTCGTGATCGAAAAAGCAAGAGACAATACGTCTCGTACAATACTCCTCTCACGCACTCACATACCGATCTCGAGACTTTCAGTATGGCATATGGAAGGATGCCCGTAAGGCGTTGGACGGAAGCAAACTTACCCAGACCAGGAATTTGCCTTATCAACGAATAGTAGACTTTGTGCAGTTAGGGGTCAAGATAATTTGGTACATCAGGAGAGATGCGCCACTAAGATCCAAAGATCATCGCTTGGACGAGTCCCAAGTCAGCCGTGCATATTCTTCGTTGGTCTTGGATTCAATCCACGAAACAGCATTGAGTCCATTATGTGCTGTCCGTTTGATGTCTGCAGCAGCCAAGCAACGTTATGCATAAGACTTGTTACTAACACAAGCAATCACCCCTTCTGGTTCCGAGATGCTATACTATTTGCCTCTGTCTCCTCAAGCCGTACTTCCATTGCGTCCGAGCCTTCCATTTCATTGTTTCCTGAATCTCAAAAACATTGGCGATACTCAATATCAATCCTATAGCTATACTGCGAATTCTCTTGCAGAAAATCATGTCCCAACCCTGGTGTCATTTCCCCGAATTGCATTTTTGGTGTTCCTGCCTCGATCAAGGCTGAGCGGTGATTCTGTACAACAATGACCTAAGTCTATTACGCTCATAAGCAAACAGATCACGCGAGTGAATGCATGCATGTGCGCATATATGGCAAAATCAGTACGCATCACACGGGTTTGTTCCACACCCTGCCACAACAGGTCAACCGCATTTGTTCCTTGTAGCAAGACCATATGACCAGTGGGACATCAACTACACAAATGTGCCTTGTCCACAGCATCTCGATCGCCTACAACATGAAGAGCAACGCGAATAGCATCAGGTATCGGTTGTACCCCAAGCCGCAGCGACCTTAAACGAAGCGACCGTTTTGGAGTAATGCTCGCCCAACGCTTGTAGAACCAACGAAGTCAAGCACCAAGAGAGATTGTATGGACATTTTTTTTGCAAATAAACATTTAATCATGCTAGAAGACAAACATCATCAGAATGATGAAGACGCCTTCAGTTCCTCTACAATATGTCCAAACCTTTCACGAACGCCCGTGTGCCCAGACATATGAAATTGCCACATAGCAATCACATCAAGCCCGCCAGACTGGCCTTCCTCCTCAGAGTATAAGCCGGTCTCTTCTTCCAGTCGCATTTCGCGTCCTTCGCCATCTCTTCCGGGAGTTGCACCGCAGAACTCATCCGACGCCCAGCCTCAATCTCGGATTGGGCCTCTGGATGGAGCTTCTTCGTCCAGCGCCAATCGTCGATGTCTGCCTCTCTGATGTTGTGGCTGGCTTTGAAGACGTTCCAGGACCCACCATGCTCGAAGAAGGTATCCATTTGCTCAAGAGACCGACCTGCGGTTTCGGGGTATAGCAGGATGACGAAGGGTATACAGAAGATGTTGAGACCGAAAAGAAGCAAGAGAGTGCCGTACTTGATGGACTGAAAGAGGAAGGGCGTTATCATAGTGATGAGGCCGTTACCGATTGACCAACCGACCACCGACCAGGCACCTCCCTTTGCACGAACATTGAGTGGGAAGATTTCAGTTGGGTAAAGCCATGGTGTAGTGAGCCATGTAGCACCAAAGACAGCGGTATAGAGGAAGGTCATAGTGGAGACTCCGGCACCAAACGCGCGTTGGTTAGGACCCTTGACTGCAGCATATTTGTCGAGGATGCCGCCAATGAGTAGAATGATGGCCATGCCGACTGCGCCCCAAACCATGGTCGATCGCCGACCGTATCGATCAAGAGTATAGACAGCAAATATGACTGAGAACATATATGAGATGTAGTTGAAACCAGCCAGAAGTTTAGAGAGATTCTTGCCAAAACCAGCGCCAGTAAATATGTTGACGGCATAGACGGTAATGACTCCAATGCCCACAAGCTCCTGCATGATCTGAAGCCACACGGCGAGGAAGACACGGAAGCGAAGCTGTCGAGCGTATTTGTCCTTTGGAAACAGCATGGCCCAGTAATGGTTGGCTGAAGATGTCTCGAGCTCATATTTGACAACTTTCTTGATGGATCTAGCCTCATATTCGATATCGCCGGATCGAGTCGCCTTGAGAACGCTACGAGCTTCTTCCTCCCGGCCCACCTTCATCAACCAACGAGGAGACTCAGGGAAGAAGTTGATGCCGATACCGATGACGAAGATGAAAATGATTTGGAGAGCAAGAGGAGTGCGCCACGCCATGACCTTGTCCGGGTCCAAGTAAGCGAAATATTCAATCCAGTATGCAAGAGCCAGACCACCAATGTTCTGTGGATTTTGTTTAGTGCCTGATGCTTGTATTGCCGGACAAAAAGCTTACCATAAAGAACTCAATAGCCAGAAAAGCTCCGCGAGCTGAATGGCTGGAGACCTCCGCAGACCAGACGGGTATGACACCTGTAATGATTTCGGAGTCAGCCTTGCTTCTTCAGAGGAACATTCGACTCGCGAGACATGTCTTCAGAGCTGCAACTCCTTGAACAAAGTCGCGGTGCTTGAATCTCGTTCCATGTTATGAAGTAATGGCTCCGAAAGGACACTCACAGTCAATGGCTCCGACGCCGACGCCTGCAATGACTCTTGCACAACACATCCAAGCAATATTGTAAGCCGAGGCCTGCAAAACAGCGCCGAGCAACGCCCACATGGCCCCGAAGACGACTGCTTTAATTCGACCACATCGATCTGCAAGTGATCCGGCAATAAGTGCCCCGATGAGAGTACCGCCATAGTAGACAGAGACAATGCCACCTTCAGCAGCTACGTTGCGAGAGTTGTCCTCGGGAGCGTTGATACCCACTGTGGGCCATGTCAGTAATGGCGCTATGGAAGATAAAGAGGGAACGTACTATGATCCCAATAGTTCTCGTTGAAATTGACGAGAGCCATAACACCTTGATCGTACCCATAAAACATGATAGCCACACCAGCAAAAAGGTTGATAGCTTTGTACATAGTGGCGGGATTCTTGAATTGTATCATGCGCTTTTGGCTGTATCCTCCGATGAACCATTTCTCATACTTCCATGGCGGAGCATATTTGATGTTATCGACATCCTCGAACTCTTTCGCCTTGAGATCGGAGTCGGAGTCTGGAGTTGAGTCTTTCCCAACCTCTTTCTCGGCGTCTGGGTGTGCTTGTGTATTGAATGTAACGGGGTCATTTCTCCCAGAAGAAGGATTGTGCGCCATGCTGGCAGTCTCACACGCGTTTGTAAGGTCGAAAGATGTGTAGGAAGCTTTCAAGCTCAATTCATACACCGATACGAAACAAACACAGATGTTATGGAAAAGCTGTTTGACAAGGCTTCGGGTCTCAGACCAAGCGAAGCTTGATGAAAATAAAGACTACCAAGAGAAAACCAAGAGGAAGGCTTGTTTAAAAGGAAATATGAACGCAGGACCTCCCTCCATCTGGGGAAATTTTCTCCACTACTGCTTCAGCCCACACGTCTGGGGCTGGGGAAGCCGCAAACTCTGCGAGCTACATTACATCATGGGCTGCCATCCTCACTGACGGATTCCCCATGATCCCGTCAGGAAATCACGATGAAGGGCAGACGGCGCATAAGAGCACGCGTGGCAAGCTCCAGCTTCAGATGGGATAAGACTTAGGGATGGGATTTTTGCGACCCAATCAATCTTCCATATGTGGAGTTGAAAATGCCACCAACTGGCAGCTGCCCGCTGCCGATAAGCGACGCATATCATCTAGCCAGATTGTACATGGCCAAGCTATTCCGTGCGAATGGCAGCCTTCTATCTTTGCTGACCGCAGTGCTGGGCGCGATGAGGTGCAGATGTGATGCCTGAGCTGAGACAAGAAATAATCCTACAGCAGACTTATTGTACGGAGATTTGGCAGAGACGTCCTCTTGGTCCGCCATACGTGATATCAAGACCCCCAGGCTAAACCAATTACGGAGGATAAAAATTGCTTGTATCACAAGACGCAAGAAAAGGTTTGCGCGTCTGGAATAGTCATAAATTCGAGGCTGACCTCTCGGCTATCGACATCAATGTTGGTGTTCCAAATCTCGGGTGCCGTTGACTTCACCTCGCAGTGGATAGGAAGGATTGGGGGTTGGAGAGTAAATCGATCATTCATAACATTCAATATCTCTTCCCTTAACGCACCTTATCTCGAGTGCTTGATTGCTGATAAAATCCTCATCGTCTTATCCAGTGCATGATCATGATTATCTCGCCACCGTCCTCATATGGACTGTCGTCTCTTTTAAAATATCATTGGGTATAGCACGCCTGAAAATGCATCGATAAGTTCATACTCCGCTCATGCTTCACGCCCCTTATTTCTCATTGCTTCTCGTCAGCTTTTCCAATCTTTCCCAACTGTCCATTTCTTTCTTCTTCGCCTCAGCTTTGAGATTTTTCTCCCACTCCCACTCAGTCCGCTCACCCTCTTGGGCGCTTACCCAGCAATTACAAAGACAGCCGGGTACTGGGCAAGCCGTCTCCACCTCTTCTTCCTCGTCATCGTTCTCCGATTCGAACCATTGCCGTAGGCAGCTCAAATGGCCAGCGTGGCTGCATTTAGCGCAGCAGCGGGATATTTTCCCTTTATTACGGTTGCAGACGCAGCATATCTCCACCGCTGCCCGGCATGATGTACACAGCCCTGACCTTTGTCCTATGTTGTTTAGTCTGCAACACGCAGCACAATTGGCAATAACTTGACGCGCGTCTTGAATTCCCAGTTGCGCCAAGACCTCTGGAAACAGATTGTAGCATTGATCGCGTAGTTTGCACGATTCGTGTAAAAGTCCAAGCCTTGTCAAACTGTGGTGGAACTCCACTATTCTGTGAACTTTGTCGGCATGGGAGAGGAAGTCGTGGAGGTGAGGCTGGAACCATGGGCATACGTTCAGAAACAAATACACTGGGAATAGGGAATTCTGTAGGCGATTAAAATAGAATTCAATCTCTTCATCAATCTGCTTGCTCGCATTGATTGGAAAGTGTAATGGTTCGCTGTCTGAGGGTAGGAAATCTTGAGGCTGGAACAAAATGTCCTTTGGCTGTGCGTCGCTTCCTGTGAGACCCATGCGATGGCTACAGTTTTGTAATGCCCTTTTACGTAGGTTGTCCCACGTAGCATGTGCCAGTAGATTGAATGAGCCGGCGAGCTGTGAATTATTGACGTTCGCAGCAACGCTGCCATTGTGTGACAATGTCTGTTGAAAAGTGGAGTGGATCTGGCTGGAGTCTGAGTCCCCTGGTAGTACTGAGATAGGTCTCAATTTATTGAGCAAATGCTTGACCATAGCAACGTCTGTAGTCACCCCTTCAATAGACATTGTAGCCATGCTGGAGGAGAAGCGGTCAAATTCCTGATGTGCGTACCCGTCAGGTCTGGCGTGGTTAGCCGCTAGAGATGTTGTTCCGTCCGGGGCAAACGCCGCAACGACAGCAGGATCTTTTTGCTGCGTTCTCCTCGACAAGGAAGCTACGTCAAGCTGAGTAAATCTTCCGTGGTTGCCAATCGACCATAGTATGTTCACAGTAGCCCAGAGAATCGACGTCGATGGTCCATCATGGTGGTCGAATACTCGGCAAGGTACACTGGGTCGTCTTAAATCCCACACAAGAATCCTTGGATCGTTCTTGTCATATATAGTCGCAATTTGAGAATCCTCCACTCCGATCAGGTCCCGGTGAGGTGCACGTGGAAGGAAAGGACGCCAACGAGCATCTACAACGGCTTGGGGACAGCGTATCAATATCGTTGGTTTCATCCTCCGATCCGACTCCCTGAAGTTCCAAACCTTCATGTCCTTGTCGGCCCCAGCACTCAGAAGATACTCACCATTGGGATGCCAGTCCACAGAATTACACGTCTTCTCATGAGCACGCACTCGGAGAACTGGAGCATTAGACTTTCGAATATCCCATCGTTGGATCATTCCGGCGTCCGTCCCAATTGCAAATTCAAACGCCCTGGATGGGGACCACTTTAAGTCACGGACGGCATCGCTGTTGCCAGGATATCTGGACCTGCTCTCTACAGTCATTCGCTGCTCGTGGCCTTCACAGTCTCTTAGGTCCCACAGTCTTACGGTGGCATCCTGACTGCCAGAGAGAAGCAGGGCTCCATCAAAGGGATTGGATGCTAGTTTATGCACTTGACGATTGTGCTGGCGCAAGCGAACCCATTCATGGTCTGGCTTCCCAAGATCATAAACAATTATCTGCCCGTTGGCAGCTGCTGTTGCAATCTTCTTATCAAAAGAGCCACCGGCCCATTTTACGTCTTTGATGGCTAATGTATATTTTTGTCCTGCATGTATATTGTCGCTCTTGGAATCACACCCTACATTCTGTGTCTTCAAAGTTGAAAGAAGATCTTGCTGTACTTCGCACGAACGCTGGTCCGTTTGTAGGATCTTGAATATTTCTCTGCCAGCGAGGACGATGTGACTTCGGTCCGGGGAAGCGTCGAGGGAGGCTATAGGAACGCCTGCATCATACTCGAGTACAGAAGGGAGCGTTCTGCGTTCTAAACTAGTGTTCGTATTGTCAGCATAAGTACGGCTTTCTTGGTAGGTATCCTGGGTGAATTTCGGGGGAACCTTGGGAGTCTTGAAGACCTTTGGGAGTATCGCGGAAACATGCAGCTCGAGTAGTGGACGCAGTAACGGCCGTCCAAGTCTTAATTGACGCTTGAGCTGTAGCCACGCAGCATTTTGTTCGCTTTGTGTGGTAGATTTTGCGCCTCTAAGCCTTTGGACTCGGACTAAAGACTCACGGGCATTCAAAGCTTCCGGTTGGGCAAAGATGGGCCCAGTAACGGACAGCGAATTTAGTTGTGGGAGTTGGTGGGACGTTTTCACGTCGTAACTTGGCTCGTTTGTCATTGACGAATCGTATGACTAGAGGGAAGGATGCCGTTGAATCTAAAGACGCGGCACTTCGGACCCAGCATTAGCCATCGAAATGCAGGCCCGATCAATCGTCGCTAATCTGACTGTACGTACTGGTTGCAGGCCGTCCCGCCGCCTCTTGTGGCCACGCGAGCCGACTGACAACCTGACAGGTGGATCGAGCTGGGGAGGTGAGCTTTAAGTACGAGGGTAGTCTGTCTTGCCTGCATAAGGTCCAAGACCAGGGTGACCCGAAGGATTCCAACTAACCTTAAGCCGGCCGCCAGTGGTCCACGGGAATTGGAGTACTAGATGCTGCCTTGGGGAGATGCTGTGCCGAGAGGTGCTGTGGGCCGTTGATTGGCATGCATTTACAGGGGTATGGCTGGAACTCAACCACGCCAAAAATTCGGAACGTCCGGGGCAGAAATGCTAACCTCTTGATCGTACTCTACCGTCTGAGCTTCTCCTTCTTAAGGACAGTGGCTACTAGATCTTGGACGGGAGCGATCGTGTGGTTTGCGTAGCATCAAAGCTTCGGTTCCGCACTTTGGAGCTCTTGTTTAGAGTTGGGGAGGCGAGCTAAGACGGAGGCCCAAAGTACCAAGAGAAATGCTCACACGACTTCACTCTTCAACTAATCACTGTCACCAGCACACTCGTTTTCCCCCTCTTCTACATGTCTGCACTTGCAGCGACGATGTACACGGAGCATGTATCGAGCACCTCTAGACCTTAATACATTCATCACGAAGGCCTTGGGCCAACACTCGTTTCTTTCCACATTTCTTTGACCTGCCATAATGGAGCTCAACTCCACCACTCCGTGGCTCTCCAGCACCGGTGCGAAGAGCATCCTTGTCTATGCCCACTTCGCCACACCTATCCTGCTGTTCATCGTATTTCTTACTGCAGTGATTACTCGTTCAGTCTTAGAGGCCGATCATGAAGACGCTCACAAAGCCGTGTCAAAATTCACAGGACCCCAAGGGAAACCGCTACCAAGGACAGGCTCTCCCTCAACCTACAAGAAGCTGAAGAGCGAAAAGCTGGAATTCAGCTCAGGACGTAGAACCTTCTTCATCCTCATCAACGGCGTTCTGCTACTCACATTCATTGGCAATGCGGTGATCACAATCATTCATGCTTGTACATACCAGAAGGAAAAGTGGTGGTGTGGAGAAGCCTATGTTGTACGTATCTATTCTACCTCCAGCCGGTCATGGAAGTTGTTTTAACTTACATTTTCAAGGTCTACGTCGTGGGGACATTCTTCGTGTATTTCTTGATTTTGATCTCCATCGTTGATACTCGCCCTTCTCCTAATACCATTCATACGATAGTCTGGGCCGTGAGCTTGATCTTGGAGATTATCCTTGCCGGAGTTTCCTTCGTCTTGTTTTCATATCCTCATCGAGAACCACAGGCCTATGATCCCGAAGGAGGACCCATTCGAGGCGGACTCACTAGGTGGGAAGCTGCACAAGTGCTGCTAGACATTAGCCGAGTCGCCTGTCTGGTCCTTCTCCTGGCATTCTATTTTCTCTTTGTGCTTCTCAAGCCACAAATAATCCCTCAAGATGGAACCGGCAGTATCGACGAAAGGACAAGCCTCTTGCAATCGAACGGCATTCACAATGGGCATGCTCATTACCAGACCAAGGATCACCAGAAAGGCAAAGCAGAGGAAGTCGCAGGTTGGGTGAGACCGGACAAATTACCTACTAAATCCTGGTGGCAATACATCAAAGGCTATTCTCTCTTCTTCCCGTACCTTTGGCCGTCGAAGAACCGTTACCTCCAAATTCTTGCCTCGATCTGCTTCTGCCTTATTTTCGTCAGCAGGGTCATCAACGTATTGGTCCCCTATCAGATAGGCAAGGTGGTCGATCTTCTTACAGTTGAAGAAGGACAATCTTTGATAGTTCCCTGGGGGCAAATCTTCCTCTTCATCTTTCTACGTCTTTGTCAAGGTCAAAGTGGGATTGTGTCATGCATTCGGACTGCTTTGTGGATACCCATCAACCAGTACTCATTTCGAGAGCTGTCTGTGGCCATCTTTGAACACGTGCATACTCTAAGCCTGGAGTTTCACCTGGGAAAAAGGACGGGTGAGGTCATCTCGGCAATGAAGAAGGGCAATTCAATCAATACATTCCTGGAGTCGATAACATTCCAAATCGGTCCAATGATTATCGATCTCATCGTCGCTCTTGTTTACTTCCTCAATGAATTCGATATTTACTATACCCTAATTGTTGCGCTGGTATCCGTGCTCTACATGTACCTCACCATTCGCATGGCTCAATGGCGTGCCAACATCAAGCGAGAAGTGACCACTTTGGGACGCGACGAAGAGGCTGTGAAGTACGTAGCTTGGGCTTGCTTTATGGCAGACGTCTACTGACATTCATGGCAGGACAGATTCCATGACAGCTTACGAGACAGTCAAGTATTTCAATGCAGAGGAATATGAGTTCGCACGGTATCGTGACGTTGTCAACCGTTTTCAAATCAAAGAGTACGTTCTGTTGCGAACTGTGAACACGATGAGTGTAGTCCAGAACCTCTGCTTTAGTGGAGGGCTCATGGCAACATGCTTCTTAGCAGCCTTCCAAATCTCTATTGGGCAGCTCGGTGTTGGCAAATTTGTTGCACTGTTAACCTACATGTCACAACTGCAGCAGCCACTGAACTACTTCGGATCTTTTTATCGATCCATTCAAACCGCCATGATCAACTCCGAACGCTTGCTAGAACTTTTCAAAGAGCAACCGACAGTCATCGACCAACCTTCAGCTCGCAAGCTAGATACATGCAAGGGCAAGGTACGATTCAGCAATGTCAAATTTGCTTACGACCCTCGAAAGCCAGCTTTGCAAGGCCTGAACTTCACCTGTCAGCCGGGAACTCGTACAGCGTTAGTTGGGAATTCAGGGGGAGGCAAATCTACCGTATTCCGTTTGCTATTCCGTTCCTACAATATTGAAGCCGGCTCCATCGAAATCGATGATCAGAACGTCAATGACATAACGGTAGATTCGTTACGCAGTCATATTGGCGTTGTACCTCAGGATACAATCCTATTCAACGAATCTGTTATGTATAACCTGAAGTATGCGAGCCAGGATGCTACCGACGAGCAGGTATTCGAAGCCTGCAAAGCTGCATGTATACATGATCAGATTCTTGACTTTGCAGACGGCTACAAGACTATGGTTGGTGAACGGGGATTGAAACTTTCAGGAGGCGAGAAACAACGAATCGCGATTGCGAGAGCCATATTGAAGAATCCACCTATCATACTCCTGGATGAAGCAACTGCCGCTCTCGATACAGAAACCGAACAAACGATTCAGGACGCGTTATTGGACCTCTCTGAAGGGCGTACGACCTTCATTATCGCCCACCGCCTGTCCACAATCGTCAACGCCGACCAGATCCTTGTCCTTCATAAGGGCAAAGTCGTCGAGAGGGGAACGCATGGGGAACTAATGGGCCTCAATGGCAGGTATGCCGAGATGTGGAGACGCCAGATCAGCCAGCAGTTCATGTTCAAGGGGAAGGATAAGCGCGAACGCCGCGTTTTTACGCCTGCTTCGAGCGAGGGGAGTGATGATGAGGGGCGCGATATCCCATACGGCTATCGTACTCCGGTTGATGATGGCATCCTTTCACGTACTTACTGACCTCTATACCTTACGGGCGGCACTATTGTGGCAAATGCATAGCCAGCGAGGCGTTAAAGTGGCATGAATAGCTTATGATGATGATGATAGAGATACCACTTATGAGCTTTAGCATGAATTAAGATGGCATTATTATCCTTGATCTATTTGAACTAGGTCCTGAAACAGTCTTGTATCATGCTTCTGTGCCCTTCTAGTACTGAGAAATCTAGATTTCTGCCTTCTCAATTCTGAAGCTTTCCCATTGCTACCTGTTTTAGTGGTCTGAAAGTCGAGAAATGGATGCTCATGTGCTGACATTTTCCCTTACAGACACGTCCAGATATATCCATAGCGACAGCACGGCCCAAAGCGGCTGTCCCAATAGGTATTGAGGCATTTTTACCTACGCTTGCCTCTTGTGGGGGTCTGATAGCTAGGATTTTTGAATGGAGATGCCTTCTCTGAACCTAAAATAATCCTTTGAGCGCGAGTAAAACCGTTTCTAGATCAGACTATGACCTGAATCGGCAGCAGGGGCTCCGCAAAGCAACACTGGGCAGCTCCTGCCATATGTATCCCGGCAGCATTGCCAACAATCTCTGATTTTACAGGCTGAATAACAAGAGCATCGACGAGTTTGCAGCTCGTATAGGCTCCTGAAATACAAATTTGGGAATTTCGTGTGCCGAACCATTCAGGTTGAGCAAAAATAGACATATATTGGGGCTAGATTGGCGCTATACCATTTCGTTCCTCGTTAAAGTGGCACAATACATATTTTGATTGCATTGGGACGGCAGTATTTGAGCAACTGTATGGACAAAATGGCGTTTACTCGTGACGGGCGACGCAAGCAAGACACAGAACAAATTGGAATCGGAAAATCCTTACAATGGGGTAATATTCCTACTAAAGATCAAACCATCCCGTCTCTCCAAGACCAGACCGGCCACCAAGTTCGGTTCCCCACGGATGAAGGATGTGAACTTCTTCTTCCCGACCCGGTACCGGACACGGTGCTCTCAGGTTGTTGCTCTTCCGCCCCTTGCTGGTCCTCTACTCTGACAGCGACGGGAGCATTGTCCTGAGATCTCGTGTCGCGTGACACAGAGTCACCGGGCTGGCGCGTATCAACACCCTCGCTCTCTTTCACTAGTGCTTCCTCATCTTCGTCTCTTTCTCCGTTCGGGAAAGACTCCTTTTCCTTACCTTTCTTCGACGTAGTCTTTCTCCGGGTCTTCTTTTTCGTTGTCTCCTTTACCCTGTGTGTTGCTCGTTTCTCGGAGCCAGGTGAAGATGTCTGACTTGTCCGTTCAGATGTTCCTTTGGCCCTTTCTTTAGACATATTTAATACCCTATGAGGCGACTTTCTTGTTTCGGTCTCCGAGATCTCCAATTTGCCTCTGCCTTTACTGACCTTCGTGGTCCTTTTGGTCTCGATGTCAGCTTCGTCAGCAGCGTCAGTGACAGTAGCATGAGCAGCATGAACGGCAGCGATTGCATCCCTATCACGTTTAGCATTTTGAGCGGCAGCAATAGCTTCTGCCGCTTTCTGGGTGTGTCGTGTCTGTCGAGTTGATCGAGTCATCCGCTCTCCGTCCTCTTCCGTCTCTGCTGTTGCCGCAATATCCTTGAACTTCTGCTCTTCGGTCTTTCCCTTGCCGCGTCTCTTGTTGTTCTTTCTATGTCCAGGAGGCGCTTTGTGATCGTTCCAGTCCAGCGGTCGCCCAGCTTTTTCCTCAGCATTGACTTTGTTCCTGGTTGTTATCATTTCGTTCGCGATTCTCTGTAACGTCTTTGGACTTGGAGACGATGCAGATTGAGGTGAGATGCCTTGTCCTACGGCCTCATCAATAGCGTCACTCCATTCATCCTGCGACTTTTGTCTAGCCCGCGTTTTCGGACTCGGTGTAAAAGGCTCATCGTCGGAAGGCCGGCGGCATTTGGGATAGGGCGGGCCTGGTAAAGGGGGCGCCGCTCGCAGCTCGGCAAGTGTGGGTGCATCAGCTTTGCGTTTCCTGGCACTGGAGCCGAATCCTGATTGAGGAGTTGGCAGTATGCTCTCGGGGTGATAGTGGTGGGGAAATGGTGGGCTTGGCAAGGTTGGCGCCGCTCGTAACTCTTCAGGTGTGGGAGTAATAGCTTCGCGCTCTTTCTTATCCGATCGGAATGCTGAATAAGGAGGCGGGATTATAGCCTTTGGATAAGATCTGCGGCGTGGTTCGTAGCGAGTCGGTGGTGAGATCAAAGGCTCTTGAAAAGAGACTCTTTTTCTCTTGGCTATCCTGGCTATTTCCCTCAGGTGCTTCGCTGCCTCGTCTCTGGCACGACGCACTTCTTGTCGATGCGAGAACCGCGTTTTCTTTCTCTCATCTGCTTCGGTTCTGCCATATGCCCTTGTCGCGTGAGCATCGACTGGTGTCTTACTGGAACCTTCACCTCGAACTATATCTGTTTGGGCGACCGGCCAACTTTTGAGATCGTCCGGCACTTCTTGATGGTATTGAGTCCATACGGCGCTTCGTTGATTCTTGATATTCGACGGAACACTGGAAGGCGTATTGGCATCTTTGACCCATTGTTCAGGCCCGACAAGACTATTTCTGTATCTTTGTTCGAACCCATGAGGCACGTGTGTAAGCTCCTCATCGATATTCTCCCCCTCCTCTAATGGTGTGATATGTGGTGCAGATTCATCAGCAACCCTGCCTCGCCCTTTCCTAGGCCCAAGCCTGCGAATTGGGCCTGCTGCTAAATCACTCGTTTCTAACAGTACGTCTTCCCCCAACGGATCCCTCCAATGATCCTTGCCAACTTGCGAGTCAGCTGAATGACTGCCAGGATCCTTTGCTTGACGTTGCTTTTTCCGGTCCTCAGGATAGTCTGCGTGAACGGTCTTCTTCTCGTGAGTACCATGTGTATTCGGGCTCTTAGCGGTAGTATCCCGAGCAGAGTCTTGTTCCCTGTCATCTGGACCTTCCTTCCTATCTTTTCGCATTCGTTTTTCATTCTCATCCTGAAATGCTGAGGGCGAATCTCGCGATCCCGAAGGCGGCCTGCTTCGCTTCTTTGGCGACTCATCCTGTTGTGCAGAAAACTTAATTGCGTTCCTCTTTGAAGTTCTTGTGCCGTCATGCGGTGGGCTAAGGTTTGAGTCGTTTGCTTCTCCACCACTACTGGTAGGATCTGCCACTCCTCTCTTTACTCCAGTATGCTCGTCTTCGTCTATTTCTGTGTTGATCTTAGACCTCGACGATTTAGCATGATCAGCAATCAGCCGAGCATTCTCTCTCGTGTTGGTGCTATTTGCTTTTTGCCCCGCATGCTTGACCTCCGCTTCCCTTTTCTTGCCCTTCGTGTCTTCCGGCTCAGATCCCAACGTCGGTGCTTCAGGGGTTATTGCAGGTGACCGCGATTTTCCAACATCTTCGCTGTTGTCTCCATCTTCTGATTGTCGCGGCTGAGCCGTTAGGAGCGAGGGTTCTTCATCATCTTGTAAGGTTACGCTCGCTCCTGAAGTGGTCTGAGTCTCAATCGGGTCTCTTGTCTGCTTCGCTTTAGCTTTGGGCTCAGCCGTGGTGGGTTTACTTTTGGGTCCCGACTTCTGTGGGTCTGTGGGCGAAGCTGATCCAGCAGGGCTACCTCTCGATTCGCGGTTATTGTCATTTCCCTGGGTCCCATCCACGCTTAAATTGTTCCCTGCTTCAGTAACGTTCTCATTCTCCTTGACTTGCTCATCCTGAGCTTTGGATGAGCTAGCCTTCTTTGTTGATGTAGACTTCGTTGCAGATGAGCTGGAAGAAGACTTGGATGCAATTTTTCCTCTTGAAGCGTTCCTTGCAACGCCGGTCGCCTTGTCATTGGCAGCCTTTTTCTTCTTTGGCGCTTTTTTCTTTTCGGAAGGGTTTTCTCTGACCCTGCTTGTAGGCTTCGAAATCCCATTCTGTGACCTGGTTATAGCCATCCAGGAAACCGGCGCAAACTGCTGTTTGAAAATAAGCAACAAGAGACGCAGGGACTGTCAGATTGTTAGCAGCCTCAGAACGATCTGTCAACTGAGAAGTAAATGAATCTGCTTTGTCCCATATTCCCCATCTCGTTCCGCTTTCAGGCATTTCTGGCTGAAAGCCCACACCGCTTTCATGCTTGCGACAAGTCATCATTCAAGCGTGGAGGTTCATTGTCCCAATATGAATATCCCGATTTTGCACAAGTACAGGACAGCATTCAAGCCAGCTCTCCTAAGTCTGTAGCCATCAACACACTGGACACCGTGTCAAATGACTTCACCTATTGCTAAAGAGGAGGGGGAGAAGCAGATGCATCTGAAACTTAAAAATCGTATCATCAAAACCCCCTTAAAGAGCCTCCGTCGGAAAGGGACGGGAAAAGGAGGAAGTACGAGGTAATGCGACAGTCATTCTTAACTTTGAACAAATGATCGCAAGGCTATACTGGCGATGAAGTGAGCGCAAAACGTAGCAAGTCCTGGATTCTTTCTGGCAGAACATTGTGCACTAAAGCAACTGTAGAGCGCCGGGGTCCATTTAGAACGCTGAATGAATGTGTAGATGTTGTTCTTTGCTAGCAAGGTGCCAGATCTAGTAAAGAAGCAGCCACAGCATATTCAACTGATTCATCGAAATGCAGCGCACATAAGGACTTCGAATGGCCTGTAAAAGGGAACGAAAATATGGGAATCTGGAAAAAGACAAACTCAAAGGAAAACATTCAGTATTCTCCTTTCCGTGCCCAGGAGAGACCTGAGCGTAAATCAGAGAGGGGCGGCTATGCACAGTATTAATCAGCCTTCACCTGAGAAGCATGTGATAAAATGCGTAAGATTGTTCGTGTACGGTATACGAGTGCGGACAAGAGGAGGTGAGGATTGATGATAATTGTCAGCATCATGCCATAGTAAAAATAGGGGCCTCCCACCACTCCCCGAGTCCCTATTGTCCCACGCCACATGCGGGAGCTAAAGGGCAATCGTCAGCCTTAACTTCATTAAGACCACGAGTCCAACAATCCAATTTCCCTACCTGCCTGATCCTGGTTGAAGAATCCCTTTGGATTGTTCGAGAGCTTCGGGCGGGCACAGAACAAGGCATTATTATCGTCGCCTCGAGTCGATGTAATGCGACATTCCAGGGGGCACTCTTTCTCCTTGCGTACAGCCTTTACCATCGCTGCGGGACACCACCCCTTACGCTTCGAAAGCCACCAAGCTTACTGCGATTGAGATACGCTCATACTTTCTCGGCTAGGGGGCTGTGGAATTCCACGGCTTGAAGAATCTCCCATATTTGACCTTGGCTTCCCTCACAATGACATTCTCGGAAAAAATGTATGTGGCCGCAGCCTCGAGGCCTTTGCGTGGCACCCTCTTAGTACTGCTGTTCCTGCTCAGCTACTACTTTGGCAACCCTTTCTCGAACAGTCCTGCAATCCCTGGCAAGCACAGTCATGAAACCTCCACCGATCAAGATTCATCCTCTTGGACCACTTGGACCCCGCCATCTGAGCAGGTGAAGAGCAATGGCAGTGGATTGAACGAGTTGCATGAAAATGGTCCTAGGATACGCCAGGCTACCATGATCTACGAAACCGACAAGTTCAACAGTGTATATGAAAGAGCTGTCGATTCACATTTGAGGCATGGAGAGCATTGGAACACTCCAACCCATATCTTACGGCATGACATTATTGACGCTGGATTCTTCAATAAACCCGCCTTCCTCCTTGGTATCGTTATCAACGAAATGGCGAAGCCGTATGGGAAGAGGGCCGACTGGCTTGTGTATGTGGTAACTGCCTACCTCTTGCGCCACTCTATGCTGATTGTAGAGTAGCTGGTTTGACGCCGATACAATTCTCCTGAATAATGAAGTCCCCTGGACCCTTTTCTTACCCCCACCCGAATTCGATGATATCAACTTCCTTGCCACCAAGGACCAGAATGGTTTCAATGCAGGCATGTTTTTCATTCGAGTTTGTGAGTGGAGTGTCAACATGCTTTCAGAGGTTGTCTCTGTTAGACAACTCAAACCATCTGTAGAGCTGCCGTTTTACGACCAAAGCGCCATATTGTGGGCAATTGAGCGCCCTGGCTATGAGGAACATGCTGTGTACCAGCCTCACAATTGGTGGAACAGCTTTGGTGTGCAAGGGCAACCGATTCCGACCGACAGATTCATCTTGCATTTTGCAGGGGTAGATTGCTGTGGCGGCCCAGAATCCAAGGGAACGATCATGACCAGGTGGCTAGACAAGATGGAGATCAATCCTGACGAATACGCTACACCTTTGGAAAACCTGACATTACAAGCCGAAGTCCAGGAGTTCTGGAACAACTTGATAGCCGCTCGAAAGGTCATGGATAAGGCTGATGAGTGGCAAATGGAGACAAAATACGACGGTAACGATATGAAGACCGCAAGAGTAGAGCTTCGACAAATTGTTATGACCGAGGCCGACGACTACGCCAAGGTGAATGCTGGCGTGAAAAGAATGGAAAACATCATGAGTGAAGCGGCGGATCGTGTGAATGGAAAGCGCGACCTCTCTTCGGAGAATGACAAGTCCAAGAGGTGACAAGCTCGTTTATGCCATTGCTTCTACACGCTTTCCTAGGTGCTACTTCTTGGAACCGCCGCAGACTGGATCGTGACGTTGTTCTGGCCTCCAAAGGTCGCCTTGACCAGACTTGGAGCAAGGGACAAGAGAACTATGCAGCTAATCAAGGCTCCTTTAAGCACAATGAACAGCAAAGTGCTGGCTTATCGAACAAATCCATTCACAGTTTGGCGCCAGTGCCAATTGAGACCGAGGACGGGTGGTCACATCGACCCCGCAAGGCTGTAAGATAGGTATGCGCAAATACATGCAACGACGAGCGAGGCGTATGGCGCATTCTCTTGATAGGGGATTAACCCACTGGCTCATGTACGGGTATGCTGTGGTTGGAGATCAGGGTTTTTATTTTTGGCATTCCCTTGTATTACCACATAGCATTAGATGGCTAGATGCTTGTACCAGTGCATTCCGTACAAGTAATACAGCTCTGAAAACTATGATACAACTATCAGGATCATTGACATATCAATGAAAATGATAAGTCAACGATATGACGCAGCTCGCCGATGAAGTGCAGCTAATCTATTTTCGTCGTAGGCATCCGAAAGGAGGATTCTCTGCACTATTGCGGGAGACGGCCTGCTAGGACAGGGGCCACCTCCAGTGACCGCAATTTCAGCTATAGCTTATTTTTGACCACCTTTTCGTCCTCTCACGATGTCTTCAATCATGTCACGTTCATCATCAGGTGGCGCTACAGCTTCTGTCTTCTTTTACGACCGTCAATGGCAAGCCATCATGAGATTGCATCCCGGTATTGGGGTTCCCTAATTCAGCACGACAAGAAGCCTTCACCGCTTCTAGAAGAGCTCTTGTTAGGGATTGCAAGCTATATTGTAAGCGGAACGAAGCCTCTTTCCCTTATATGTTGGCTAACGAACTCTAGAAAAAGCATGTTGCGCCGTGGGACGTCAACTGCCTGACACCGCCTAAGCTAGCTACCTTCTACCGACTCGTAGGTGGTAACTACGACACGCTCTTCCTAGCCAAACCAAATTCGTCTCTGTCCTTCATTTACCAGTCCCTTGGTTGCTTCCACACCCTTCAACCCGAGAAAGATGCCTATGCTCCCCCTGCAGTACCAGCACTAACGGCGCTGGGTTTTGTGAAATGGCAGACGGTGCAACTACTCCTTGATCCTCAAGAGCACGTCCCTTTTCTACAAGAAGCTGTGAAGCGGTTCGATCTGATCAATGCTCAAGATGGCGAACCGTTCCCAAGCAGGCTACCCCGAGAGACACTGCCTCTCTACCCAGATAGGCCCATGCGAGAATGGTATGATACAGTGCTGGAGAAGCTCATGCTGGACTCGCAAGGGCTAGGTGACCGGACTGATCACCCTCCGCGACCTCCGATGACCATCGCACTTAGCGATATCGGTACAGATGATTCGCGGCCAACGTCGAGGGATTCCCACTCTATTGATTCGCTGTCGATTGTTGACGCAGCAAGCTATTTCCAAGAGCCACGGAGGTACGACTACGCAACAAATCCGCCGCCACCAATCATCAATATCCATCCTCCGCCCCGAGTCACATCAGCCCCAGTCTATCATGACCCTTGGAGTCAACTTCGTCGTCAGAACAGCCTCCCGCAATCGTATGCAGAATATTGCAACCCGGCACATCGATCCGCTCCACAACATCACCACAAGCATGCAACAACAGCAAAACGGCCACACGGTCATACACGCTCTCCGAGCACTGTCTCGACCGGCTCATACTCCTCTGATTCCTCAAGCGTGAGCACAAGCTCTGCCTCTCAAAGTCCTGTGCAACACTATGCTCATGTCTCAAACCCTCCTCTTGCAGACAGGTTCAAGAGGAGCTCAGCTGGCATGTCACTGTACAGAACTAACAGCCAGCCAAATGTCCCATCGCAGCTTCAAAACACTGGTCGAGCTCCGCAGATGGTACCTAACCCCCAAGGTCGCAACGTGCGGTTCCAAGATCCCCCACCAAAAAGTGCGTGGACGCCTCCAAGGCAGCCGATCCGGGGTTGGGACCCTCGCGCAGCGCCAAATGGAGCTCACAGGGGCTATGATCCTGGCTTGAGCAGGGCCAGATCGGTTGGCTCGCGGCCTGTCAGCGCCGGGTACGGGCAACGGAGGCAGGCAGATCCTGGGTTTGGAAAGCATACGAATGGTAAGGGCTGGCGGTGAGATAACATCTTGATGGTCACTTTCGGCTCCGTTAGCTTTCTTGATAGACGATGATACCCTTTTTTGGTGGCTGATAGATAGTGTTTGCATAGTATGCATTGGGTAACAAGAACAATAAAGTACATAGGAAAACATTTCCTCAGGTCTCACGGCTGCTGCCACCTTAATGTTTTCTTCCACTCTTGCAACACAATCCTGCTCCTTGCAACCCCATCCTCTTTGTTGAGATATCTGGAAAGCTCCTCTGAGAGTCAGGATATCTTAACCAGGTTACGTCGAGTCTGCCTTCTCTGTCTAGTCACGCTTAAATTGGGAATAATGAATTCCAAAGTACACACTTCTTGTATCACCAATGACGACTAGCGTTCTCAAAGGCCTAAGCTGAGATTGCGGCGGAAATGGTATACCGCGAAACAAGATTTGTGAAATCATAGCATTCGCGCAGACGCTGACAATACTGATCCAAAATCATTAATTTTGTTGCCGTAGCATCTTCTTCTGACGGTATTTCTAGACGGGCCGCTCTGGGATGTTGGAGCAGGATGATTCATTCCTGCGGCGCCTTCTCAACACCGCATGGGAGATGTAGGCGGTACGGGTTGGGAATTCTCATGGTATAAGGTTGAGCAACAATCTTCGTCAAAGGTATGAGGACTGAGAAACGAGCAGTTGCCGTAAAGACTTCGAGGAGGTTAAGAACATGGTTGACTCTGACAATTCGCTCTTTCTTGCAATAGCCGTTAGACGTATCTAAAAGCCATGAATGTGTGCGTAAATATCCAGATACCGTCACCGCATAGGCAGGAAAATGCTAAGGACCTTATACCGTCAGTTGCGTTAAAGTATAGCTCTACCTTTTACAACAGCACGCAAAGCTTTCATTTTGACATGACAAACCCTTTCACCAACCGTACTCGAGATTGGGACCCTCAGGCTCATACTCGCAAATAAGTTGAAAAGGTGCGTTGGCCGGTGGCTCGAAGAAACCAAAGTGCCATGCTACCGTTACGGTGAACTCATGAGGGCTGCGAATTTGGCACAATGGCACTACTGCCTTTCTAAGTTCAGCAAACTGTTCGTCTCGCTCTAGATAGGTCCCGCCATAGTAGACCTGTGTTCCAACTAATTTGATACGGAGCTCGCGTAGGCCAACCATGCGAGCTAGCGCCTGACAAGCAGCTTCCCAAGTTGTCCAGTCATAAGGTGCTGGGGGCCAGTGGTTGTCTGGAATGCCGCTGAATCTTGGAGGGCATCTACCATCATATGGGTACCAGATCTCCCACTTGAAACGAATAGAGCGGATCAAGTGTAGGCGGCTGCATAGGATAGTCTGTGGCAAATCAATAAGTGGGTCTGGTTCTCGAAAATCAAAAGAGTTCATTGTGTATATCAAGCGTATCGTCTCGAGGTAACTACACATGTTAGCGAATGCCAGAATCAGAGCCGGGGGTACTAAAGACCTACATGAGCCGACAAGTTCTAGGCAGGGCTAACAAAGTGGAAGGTCTTGCGCAGGTGTATGACCACGCCCTCATGTAATAGCCAGGGAAGTACCTCGTATTGCGATTACCCATGCCCCAGCAAAATTTACTTGGAGCTGTGTCTAGCGTACACTGCCTAGGACAGTCAAGAGCAAGGAGTCTTTTCTCCGCCCTAGTGACATGGAGCACTTTGCAACTAAGTGCATATTCCCAGATCAATTGTCGAACATCAGGTGGTAACATCTGTATAAGACGACATTGCCTTTGCTCGAAATTGTCATTCCGGTCAACGCCCCTATTGCCTGGCCAGACGAATTGCAAAAATCTCCTGGTCAACGGTACTTCTCGGGGCTGCCTGCTGGCAAACTGAGGAGACAGGGCACGAGGTCGCTTCGCCGCCAATGCTGGGGGCGTGTTGTCTTTGCGCTCTTTCAAGATCGCAAGAAGGTCCTGTACGTCAGGATGCTTTCTCATGTGCCTGCCTCGAGCCTCGAACATTATCCCGTAGTCCAGCTGTGATACAGGTCCCGAAGCTTGACAGACATAGAAGAAGACCTCGCGATCTCTAACAACAAGTGCATCGAAATGAATCGATGAGCATTTTCTCTAGGAAACACCCTCAGATAATGTGGAAATTCAAATACAAACATTCGATATTAGGATTCACGCGAATTTACACATGGCTCACGCCTCGCTTGTCTACCACGAAGAAGATTATATTCAACGGAGCACACGATCAGGCACCCACAGTCAGAGCCCCTACACTTGTTCCATGTTCCTGGTATGTTCAGATTGTTGATGCCTGCGGCAAGATATTGGAAACTCGATCAGGCTCGTGGTTGCCAAGTCGCGCTCTTCGGACAGCGATGGATTGCCATCAACGCGATACTCGCGTTATATGAAATTATGGAGAAGACGAAGAGGAAATTTCACATAAAAATCTATGGTGTCTTGTATATGAACATTAAGAACCTTAGAACGTGGGGGCCTGACGTTGCGGCTGATGACTGTCCGCCGTTGCCAAGATGGTGCGTCATTTTCAATTGTAATTCCCAGCCGAAACAGTGTGCCTGTTTGAGGTCACACTTGCCTAGCGATCATGCGGGCTTGCTTGCATTTTGCCTACAAAATGCTCGTACCATAGTGGTACAGATGGACTTCTTTAGCTCTTGATTCTTCTCGAACAAATTGCAATCCTTCTGACCGCGTCAGAAAACCATCCATACCAGAATGCCTCTGGGGCACCACATCCATGGCGAGCCTCGACGGCTTTCGCTCAGCAGCAGCAAGTGATACTCAACGCAAAATAAAGATGCGGAGGCTGATCGTCAATGTCTAGAGAAATCTTCGGTGGATGAGAGCAGATCCGACCCCGTAAGCGACGGAGAAGAGACCGGTTAGTGATACCTCAAGAAAGTGGATATACCCGGGCTGCTGATCCAACATAGTGGTGGAGCCCGACCAAGGCAATGGTCAGTCGAGAATCTACGAAACAAGTACTGAATATAGCTGAAAAGGCCCCGGCCAAGGCAGTCTTGTCACACATCATATCACAACTGCGGCCTGGTGCAGACCTCAGCCGAGTCACTCTGCCTACATTCATCCTGGAGCCGAGATCGATGCTGGAAAGGATAACGAAGTAAAGTTTACACTGCCGGATTTGAAAACCTATCAAATTAATCAGTGATCAGCTTCATGGCCCACCCCGAGACACTGCTGCCGATGCCGGAGGCTGAAGATCCTGTACAACGCTTTCTCTCAGTCATCAAATTTTACCTCAGCGGATGGCATATCAAGCCACCGTGAGCCCCTTCCAAATCCGATCTGCAATTGGAAATCTTGACTAAGTGAGTTGCAGGGGAGTCAAGAAACCTTTGAATCCTATTCTCGGTGAAACATATACCTGCTACTGGGAATATCCGGATCACACAAAAGGCTATTATATCTCCGAACAGACCTCGCATCATCCGCCTAAATCCAGTTACTTCTTTATGGCACCAGAACACAACATCAGAATAGATGGAGCGTTGAAGCCTCGAAGCAAATTCTTGGGCAATTCTGCTGCCAGCATGATGGAAGGCGTCGGTGTGGTGCGGCTCATGAACCGAGGGACTTCAAGAGGTGGTGAAAGATAGTACGCATGACGCAGCGAGGGTCTATATCAGGACTAATGATGCATGCAGCTTCCTTTCACAGCCGAACATGTACGCCCGCGGCATTCTGTTTGGTAAGATGAAGTACGAGCTTGGGGACCACAGTTTTGTGCGGTGCCCAGAAAACGGTCTGGCAGCAGACATCGAATTCAAGACGAAAGGCTATTTCTCAGGCACATACAATGCCATCGGTGGTGCTATCAGAAACGAGAAGACTGGAGAAGCACTCTACGAGCTATCTGGCGCTTGGAACGGAGAGATGCTGGCAAAGAATCTCATGGTCGGTGCAATCGATCGAAGACAAAACAATGTTCACTCACTGTTGATAGACAGGACAAAAACAAGTTCTGTTCAATGCAACACATGCAAAGCATACACCGCCTTTAGTGCGCCCTCTCGAAGAGCAAGAAGATCGCGAATCCCAGAAACTTTGGTTCCGGACCGCGCAGGCAGTGAAAGAGTCGAATCACGTTGCTGCAACGGATGAAAAATCAAGGATAGAAGACAGGCAAAGGGACGAGACAGCTAGGAGACAGGAGCAGGGTATTGAGTGGCATCCCAAATACTTCAGACCAGTGAGAGGAGGGCCTGGAGGATTGGAGGAAGGAGAGGAAGATCTCGAATGGATACTCAATGCGAACATGCAAGCCTGCCGCCACCGATATACATGACATGCTAATCCCTTGAATAGCGATGGCGCAACGCCGGACATCAAGTCACAACAGATTCTCTCAATAGCACCCATACTGAAAGGTCAGAAACCAATGCCGGGGCCTGAAACAAACGGTCCGACGTCTTCCAAACCCCAGACATCACAACCTCCGGCTCTAAGTGACGACCTAATAGACTTTGGGCAGACAACTCCGCCCCTGCAGAAACCATCTCAGACACATCCATCTAATCCACCCAATGTGTCGCAACCAACGAAAGCCCCGCCTGGGCTCCAAGAACCGTTGATACCAGGACATCCCATCAAAAGGGTAGATACTGGAACATCGGAAGAGGATGAATTCGTTGACGCAAAGGCGGTGTAAGAGCCAGTTTGCTATCTGGGTTTTGGTCGTCTCAACACTCCCAAAAGAGCGAGGAAAGTGCATGCAGTCAGGGAGAGTTATGACGCATGAGATAATGAGAGCGCAAAAGCATGTAGACTTGATGCAGAGCAGACTATACCCATCAAGCTTCGAAATTCGTAAAGCGGTTGAATACGACAAGTTCAATCAAACCAACTGCCACGCTAGACCCTGCCTAAGCATGTAAAAGACATTCCGGTCGTTCACCTGTACCAAGATCGACGTCAAATGCATCTCCCGTCCCGTACACAACGGCACTGATCAGACTCCTTCTACCTCCTCTTACACTCCGGACAATACCACTTCCCCTTTGGCTCACTCGTGATGCCCACACAGCTCCAATGAAACCATTCATAAGGACAATCGTCGTTGTCGCAAGCCACCATATTCCCATAACTCACGCTCCGACAAGTGCAGTACTTCCTATCATCCCCGTCCCCATCGTCCTCCTCGTCCTCTCCCTCCCCATCATTCTCCTGATCTCGGTCCTCCATCTCAACATCCTCATCCCCTTCCGCGTCCTGCGAGCCATCAACGCTGGCGTCATCCCTTGTGGAAGCCGGCGTCCCGGACTTTTGTCGCGCTCGTCGCCGTGCTGCAGGCCCGGGCTTCTTGTTGGCGGATGCAGGGTTGAGGTGCGTGATTCGTTGTGGTACAGCGCCGCCGCGGCCGGCTTTCTTGGTCGTTGAGCGTGGACCTGCGGAGCCGCTGCGGATGGTGCTGTCAGCACCTGCTTTGGGCGTTCCGGGGCCTAAAGAGGATTGGCGGAGATTGGACGAGGTGGCGGGTAAGTTTAGATGGTGAGCGTTCAATCGGCGGCGTTTGGTGTTGTCTGCGGACGGTGAGCGGGCGTTTTGGCGGTGAGCGTTGAGGTTGTGAGCTTGGATTGCTGCTGTCGTTGACAGCGGCGAGGGTTGCCGGTTTGATGGTTGCTGGGCGAGGCGCTGCACGGAAGCGTTGCTTATGGGGGCTGTCGATCCGGTGCCTCCTGTAAGAGGGTTAAGTGGGGTGTTGGTTCCTGTTGGAGTGTTTGATAGAGGCGGCAATCTTCCGTGTAGTACATGGCTATTCAATAGAGATGGTAGTTGTGGATCTGGCTGTATCGAACCGTCGTTCTGCAGGTCTCGTATCTTGATATCAAGACGTTTGATCTGGCGGTCTAGGAGGGTGGCGGCTCGTTCGCTCAAGCTCACTTTCTCATCCTGCAACACCTGTGTTGTGTCGTACAGAGAGCTGACGGTCTTGCAAGCTGCATCCTCTTTCGGATTTGCTTGACTGCAGCCGTTTGCTTTCACGTGCTTCTGCAGGCCTACATCATGAGTAGCAATCTTAGACCGATGATCCGATGCTGTGCGGTCTTTTGCTTGAATTTCTTCAAGGACGTGCTGAATCTCTGCGGGTAGGTTCGCAACTGTCTGCACCCAATCTTCCAGGACCGTAGCAGCATCTTCCGTCATAGCCATGGGCTTGCCTACGGCGGTCTTTATCTTTCCAAGGAGCTTGACAACAACAACAATAATCAAAACCAAATAGAGTACTCGATGGAGGAAGGTTCCGTATACTGTCGGGAAACAAGTATGCTCACTATAGCAGTAATCTCGAAGCCTTATGCTGGTGTTCAGAAATGTTGCATGAAGGCAGTGATCGATTTATCCATTCGAAATAAAAGGCAACAAAGTCAGCTTCCGTTAAATATCGAATGTGTCGTTCGCCACCAACTTTCACAAGTTGATATCTTTAATGGAAGAAGTCGAGACTACGAGTGTTTATGACCGAATAACCTTATAACTTGATGAAGTCTTGAGCTTTGCGATTCTGGATCAATGCGCTTTTGCTGACAAATCCTTGGCAGACGCAGGGTTCCTGGGCTAAGGTAGCGTTCTTCCAATCTAATCTGATTTTCAAGATCTCGATCTCGCATCTATATCGCGTCGTCTGCCACGGTAATGCGAGGGCGAAAAAGTCAACATGGGAAGGACCGCAGTCGTCCATGAATACAATCACCCCCAGCGCGGGTCTACCTCGACTCTATCGCTTGACGAGAGAATACAGCAGGAAGCTATCAAGAACCAAATTAGGAGGCCGAAAGGCTACACGGTCTCATATCATGCAAACCCTGATATGGAAGATATGCACTTTGGCCATCGGCATCCGATGAAGCCGTGGCGTTTGACGCTCACCAACAAGATCGTACTCTCCTACGGAATGCACAAAGCCATGGATATATACAAGCCGAGAAGTGCTACTCGTGAAGAGCTATCGGATTTCCACCGAGAAGACTACGTTGACTTCCTTCGAAATGTAACTCCAAAGACAGAGTTTCGGCCTCAGGATTGCGCATACGGCACGGGTGACGATTGCCCAGTATTTGATGGCCTGTGGGAGTATTGCTCTCTATACAGCGGTGCTTCTCTGGACGCAGCACGCAAACTTACGAACAAGCAGTCCGATATCGCCATTAACTGGTCTGGTGGACTCCATCATGCAAAGAAAACGGAAGCCTCTGGGTTTTGCTACATCAACGATATTGTATTGGCTATTCTACAATTACTCCTCCACCATCCTCGAGTTCTCTATATCGATATCGATGTCCACCACGGTGACGGCGTCGAGCAGGCTTTCTGGTCCACCGACCGCGTCATGACGGTGTCCTTCCATAAATACTCCCCAGTCGATTTCTTTCCTGGTACAGGCGCACTGGCCGATACTGGACCTTCGAACAACAGCAGCCCAGGCGCTCATCATGCACTAAATGTACCTCTAAATGACGGTATCGATGATGAACAGTATCGGCAGCTCTTCAAAGACATTATCGGCCCCTGCTTCGCCGTCTACCAACCAACAGCGATTGTCATTCAATGTGGGGCCGATTCACTAGGGGGCGATCGATTAGGTTGTTTCAATGTCAATGTCGAAGCACACGGCTCGTGTGTGGACTTTGTGAAACGCTTTGGCGTTCCCTTGCTTGTGCTTGGTGGCGGTGGATATACGCCACGCAACGTAGCGAAGGCGTGGGCATATGAGACGGCTATCTGCATCGGGGCAGATCAGTCCCTGCACCCAGCCCTACCGGCTCACATGCCCTTACTTGAGCACTTCAAGGGTGAGAAGACCCTA
This sequence comes from Bacidia rubella, assembly GCA_032158265.1. Taxonomy (NCBI): domain Eukaryota; kingdom Fungi; phylum Ascomycota; class Lecanoromycetes; order Lecanorales; family Ramalinaceae; genus Bacidia; species Bacidia rubella. The sequence goes on along the minus strand of JAVTIF010000016.1, from coordinate 702,016 downwards.
TTTCCCAAGCTAGAAGGTAACAAATACGAAAACAAGAACTCAAGGGTCTACCTTGAGAGTGTTGTGATGGGTGTGCAGGAGCAATTGAGGTACTTGAAAGGCGCACCCAGTGTGCAGTTGAGATACATTCCACCGGACTTGGTTGCGTTACGAGAAAGCCTCGAAAAGGAGGCTTGGGAAGAAAAGATCAACGGGAACAAGGCAAGTAAGGTGAATGGGTAAAACCATGAAAGCCGCAACACGCAGGCGGTGCGTAAGGGATTTAGCATTGAGTCTATCCCAAGACTCTCATCTTGGACGACATCTTGATTCGAGATGAGGTTACGCTTGATGCTCCTGCATTCTCACCCCGCTATGCATCACTCTTTCCAAGCAGACTTCTTCATGAGCTCAGGCCGAGCCCTTTCACGTTACCTGGTGGAGGCATTGAATCTACTCAGGCGGGCCGTCGAAGACCTTGGCGGCGATTGCCGGTTGCCAGTCCAGCTTGTCCTTGCCGAAGATCTCCGCGGCAACGGAGAACTTCTTGCCACCCTGCAGAAGGCCGGTACGAACGATCACCTTAGGTCCGAGGACGGTTTGGTGATGATAGGCATGAGTGGTGCAATTGGGGCAATAATAGCAGTTGACAGGTTTGCCTAACGATTGCTGTCAGTCGTTGTTTCGGAAGCGGCGGGAAAATGGCTAGACATTGAAGAGGCTCAAGAGGTACAAGCATTGCACGTACCGGAGTCACCCTGGTAGGTGTAGGTCTTGGTGGTTCCTTTGGTGATCTTGAAATCGCTCTCATTGGCAATCGCATTCATTGTGTTCTCTCCTCCTGAAAGAAGCTTGCAAGCATCACAATGGCTACGTATAAAGCATGAGTTTGCGTCATCGTCAAGGGTCAACATGCTGCAAAGACACTTACCATAGAATATGAGCGGAATCATCAAGCTTGACAGACCACTCAGTCTGGCCGCAGTGGCATTTACCCGTGTAGGTCGTCATCTTTGTAAGTTATGCTGAGATTTGATGATCTAATTCCTTGCAGAAAAAATGGTATTTTGTTGAGTCTTGACAGAAGTTTTGTGAAGAACAGAAACAAAAGGTGAAGGGTTTTGGACGTGTTTAAGTAGTAAACAAAAGTTTCCGGACAGAACCCCACATTGGTGACAATCTCAGACCGCCCCACCTCATATGTCACAGGTCCTCTGATCCGAGTCTGGATGACACTTTTGCCCGAGCTTGGATGCCCGGCGCGGGGTGGACGGTTCCTCCTGCGCTGCCGGCGGCACTGAATCTTACTTGCTTTAGGCTGCTTCAGACACTGGACCGTCTCTGTCTCTGGCGCGTCCTGATCTGCACATAATTTGAAATACCTCTGGAAGGGCAATTGTTACCTCTCGTCGCAACTCTTTCCTCTTTATTTGTCATATCATGGAGGATTCTGGTAATTCGATTCAAGCCATGAACACGTGGCACATAGCAGCATACAGCTTTTCCGGCGATCTGGATGATATTTGATCCAGAACAGCTTTGAAAAGCTTAGCTACGTCCTACGTCCACAAGTTTTCGGTTTGGTATCCTATCAACGGAACTGCCTTCCTGCAGCCTCCTCAGGTCGCAGGATGTCAAAGCCTGCAGAAGCCCGCGTGGCTCGGATACTAGCCGAATTCAAATGTGCATCTGACGTTGACCTGAGAACCAGTCATCGGACGCATCAAGCCCGAGCATGAGTGGCAGAACGAACCAGAAATGACAATAGCTACTGGAGTAGATGTCAGCTTGATCGGAAGCAATCCGTCTGGCATTTTGTCCATACTACCTATTACCACCGCATAATGATCCTATCAAAAATCCATGATACATATGCCTGCCACTGCTCTCCGCCGGTCGAGAGTCTGCTCCCGTTCATTGCACCCTAGTACGCATCGACGTTGACCATGCGTTGCCTTTGGAGGCATTGTCGTACGTCAGAGGCTCTGATTATGCTGCTGCCCCGTTCTAGTGTCACAACGGTTGTATGCCAATTCGCGCCAATCTGGTTGCCGCTTCACGGAGCCTCTGACTACCACCCCCAACGCGACGGCTATGGGTAGATGCTATTTGCTTCAACTAGCAGGATGTAAGCGAACGAGCAAGGCAGGTACAACATGTGCACGTCATTTACAAACACACTCTGCACATGATTGTCCGGCTAACTCAAACCTCACAGCATTGATGAGGCATTAACTCCTGCAATTCAAATTGCTGAATACCGACGTACCAAAGAATGAGAGAAGACCGCCATCTACCACTCAGATTCCCCAAGTCGAAGGTGGCTTCCCTTCGGTCACGGGAAACACCTCAGGACGACATTCCAATTGTGGAAATCAAAGTCTTCACGAGAGAGGGACCGCTTGGTCTGAAGATGGGCATGATGATGACGGGCTACCTAACATACAGGCAATGTTGGACGACACGCAGAATCTAGATGCCGCTGGGTACCTGTGTGAACTTCTTACTCCTCCATTCTGCAAGCGCATGTGGTGCATTCAAGAGGTGTTCTTTTCGAAATAGAGCTTGGCAAGATGTGAGAACCTCGAAATGGACTTCATGAACCTCATTGCTTGTGCGTTCTAGCTCTATCACAGCTAGCTCACCCACTTTGGGGAAATACTAGAGTATTGGATTTCATTCACATCATCCGCGCCAGAGGCATTATTTCTGGTAAATTTGAAGGTTCGCTAAGTGCTCTTCTCAAATGTTTTGATGGTACCAGAGAATTCTAAGCCTCTGCTCCACGCGATAAGATCTTTTCCTTATTTGGAATTACGGATGAGGGTATCCATCCGGGTTTGGCGTTGATGCAAGTCATTGGCGGCGAGAAGGCGAAGTCAGTGCAAGAAAGGTCCAAGACTTCTTCGCGAATCTGAAAGGTCAAACCGGTGACATTGGTCCCAATAAAGAGGTACGACAATACCCAGCCCTAAGTGCAAATTATTCCAAGGGCCTGGTCGAGGTGTACACTAATCTGACACGCTTCCTCTTCAGAATGTCATCCCATTCACTTGAGTTTCTCTCGTATGTATCCTATGATGATGATACCGCAGAGGCTCCTTTCTTTTGGGTTCCCAATCGGTTTTAGCCGCTTCTACTTCTACTGGTCCGGACTTTGCGCGCAAGCGGCCATGAAAGGGGTATCAAGTTGCCTCTTTAACTCGGATAGAACATTGGCGAGTGGACTTGCGACTCCCACAAAATGTACGGAGCGGGTAGGCCAAAGTAGTTGAGACTCCCCAGCCATGTTAGCTCACTTTCAACGGTCAGATGACTAGAGAATTGGCGCTAGAAGCGTCTCACACAATAAGCGTGTGTAAGTCACACGGAATGACATTCTAAGTCTGGATTTAAGGAAGATGCACGAAGGAGACGAAGTCTGCGTGCTCTACAATGGCCGTGTGCCTTTCGTATCAACACCCCCGGAAGATCATCACCTCTTCATAGGGAACATGTACTCACAAGATAACGATTTCATGTTTGGTTGGCTGGTTGATGCTGTCAATGAGAAGGAAATTTAGATACAATCTGAGACGTCCAAGTTAAGGTGAAGTATGTAAAAACGAGTACAAAGGAGACGCACGCTATGTGATTGAGGCCATGCTAATCATCCATCATTTTCGGGAACTTGAAAGTCACAAAGTCAATGAGAAGCCTAAGTGCCCTAGGTACTTCTGAACGCGGTCTTCAGACTCTCCACCCCCGTACATTGTTTTGTCTTTCACCACACCCTGTTACATGGTCGTCCTTCACATAAGACAGGCTGATGGTTGGGTGCCAAGCCTTAATTCGCGCTAAGCCCAAAACGTATCCCACCGCAATTCCTTAGCGAATCCGCACTTCATCAACCCTCCAACTCCACCCTCAAACCATACGAGACTACTTTCAAAATGGAGAACGAAAAAGGCGAGCTCGTCGACCTGTACGTGATCCCTCTCTTTCCCTCTCCTTAACAACATCCCCCTCCACAAAGCCCTCCCGCTAACCTCTCTACTCATCCAGCTACGTCCCCCGCAAATGCTCAGCGACCGGCCGCATCATCAAAGCCAAAGACCACGCCTCCGTCCAGATCTCCGTAGGCAAAGTGGATGAGAATGGCCGCTACACAGGAGAGAATCAGGTGTATGCGCTGTGTGGATTCGTGAGGAGTATGGGTGAGGGTGATGATAGTCTGAATCGCCTGGCGCAGAGGGATGGGTTGGTCAAGGGCGTGTGGAGTGGGAGTCGACAGCGGTAGAAGAACGCGTGAGGTGAGTGCGTTATCATCGTCGTGAAAAAGGAATCATGCATCGAAGAGGGTATGAAACTGACTTTTGTGTTACAGTAGGCAGGATTGAGAAAAGCAAGCTTGAGAGGCGCCACAGTCATGAAGAGCAGCCAGCTTTGATAGACATGCAAACGCAATACTATTGAAACCAAGCAGTTCCACATTCCAAGCGTTATCCTCGATTTCTCCTCGAACAGTGCACGGCCGCATGTGTGATCGGTCACTGTACTGATTTCTCAGATTCATCTCTCGTTTCATCCATGGGACCTGAACTACGCTATTGCTGGCCCAGATTTGTCAAACACCGCCTCTGAAGAGATGGCTGCGTCAAGATCAAAGCTGCTGTCACAGATACGGGCGGGAAATCTCACCAATCACAAATTCATAGAAAGAAAAAGTTTATGTACGGATCAAAACAAAGCTAAGCGTACAATGGGTATCAACCAAAATTGCTCTAGAACAGCTCTCTAATTGTTCAAGCGGTGTCTCTTCCCAACCCGGCTTTATACCTCGCGAGCGCTCTACCCCTACTCTCCTTGTGATCGACACACATCTTCGGATACTCCTGCAATCCCTTTGCTCCTCTTCCATGTGGGTCATGGATTGCTTTTCCCTGCACATGCGCCAGTTCCGGCACCCACCGCCGGATATACTCCCCATCCGGATCAAACTTCTCACTCTGCAATAGCGGATTGAAGATCCGGAAATAAGGCTGGGGGTCTACTCCGGTGGAAGCACTGAACCCCCAGCCTCCATTGTTGCTCGCAAAATCCCCATCAATCAAATGCTCCATAAAATACCTCTCCCCCATCCGCCAATCGATCATGAGATCCTTCGCCAGAAAGGACGCCACGCCCATCCGCGCCCGATTATGCATGTAGCCCATGTAGTTCAGCTGCCGCATCGCCGCGTCAATGAACGGATATCCCGTCTTCCCCTGGCACCATTTTTCAAACATCTCATTATTGTACTCCCACTCAATATCCGTGTATTCCGGCTTGAACGACTTGTTCATGCACACATACGGCCAATGCGCCAGCACATGCTTATAGAAATCCCGCCATGCGATCTCAGAGATCCAGCCCACAATCCCTGCGATCCCACCATCTAGCTTCTTGGTCGTGTTGGCTTCCTGCGCCATCGCTATGGCGGTGCGAGCGGAGAGGGTGCCTGCTGCGAGATGGACTGAGATGACGGCGGTACTGTTTGCGGCAGGGAAGTTGCGCGTGTCTTTGTATTTCTTGATCTTTTCGTTGACGAATTTGGTGACTCGGTCGCGTGCTTCGTGCTCGCCTGCTGGCCACATGGAGAGGAAGCGCTTCTTTTCGTCCGGAGTAAGTTGTTTGTTGGCGGGTGCTTCTGGAATGGGGTGGTTGAAGAGGTCTTTGTATTTCTCTCGCGTGTTGGAGGGGTTGTTCTTTGGTTCGTCGAAGAGCTTCAGGTGGTGTGGATGCGTGTGCAAATAGGATAGCCAGGCTCGAAACCAGTGGCTGTAGACGGAGTATTGAGACCCGCTTCCACTTGAGAGTTCGCCTGGTGCTACTACACACGTGTCTGGTACGACTTCGACAGCAATGCCTTTCTCCAGTCCGGTCCTTGTGATATGCGCATCTCTGCGCAACTCGTCAACTTCGTACTCGGTGTTGGCGAACAAGTGCGAGGCGCCCCATTTCTCGCACAACCCTAGTATCCGATCTGGTATCTTCTTCCTTGTCTCCTCCGTCTCGACGACTAAAGGAATGTCAAACTCATCGAGATCCTCTCTCAGTACCTGCAGAGTCCTCAAGGTGAAGTCGACCCGTACTGGGCTCATGGAATGCGCCTTGAAGTCTTGGGGACTGACGATGTAAACGCAGATCAAAGGCACGCACTTGCTCTTCGCTTTTTCTGAGGCTAGATGCAGAGCCTTGTTGTCTGCTATACGTAGATCACATTTGAACCAATGTACAACCGCGTCCTTTACGGGTATCTTGTCACGTTGCCCCTTTGTTTCTTTCTGTGCCTTCTCAAGCGTCTCTATGGGCCGCTCAATCTCGTTGTTCTTGTACAGAGCACAACGCTCATTAGACATTTGAGGTGGATAGAACTCGCGGTCAACGATGCCATATTCCTCTTCCTTGCGAGAGTGGTTGAATTGGGGCATGCCATTCTTAGACCTCTTGCTTGGACTGGGTGAGGAAGGTGTAGCTTTGCGCTTTGTGCCATTTGGGGCAGTTTTTGAGACAGGCATGTCTATAGACAGTAAGGATTGGTCTAAAAGTCAGTAACCCTGCGGATCAGGCCTGTCAATCGCGAGATCAAGCTTCAGGGGAACACCAAATGTACAATGACGTCGAGACCTAGACCATTCACGTGATCTTTGTGTTTCACGCGTTCTGGGCTGCATTACTCGTACTCTGACATATCATTCTTACACAAATTCCTATGCCTATGTTTCTCAGCCCCAAGCAATACCATGGATAATTGTCACAGAATTCAGATAGTGATTTGTCACTTCAGTTGAAGACCAAGCGCAACTATCGTCATGGTTGTTGATAACATCACACGGACGAGTTATTATGCACAGTCGATCTTACCACTACCGCAAGTTGCATGACTGCGAATAAAGACCGAGACTTAAATCTCAAAGGCTAAACAAGATGAGCACAGAGAATTATTCGTCTCATGCTATGACGATCTTTTCTTACCCATATTTGCTGTTTTGGCGCCCTGGTCCACTGTCTAGATGAGATTGAAATGAGTGGTTATAACTTTGGTCTCTTGAACGCTATAATAATTTCTATTGTTGACAACAGCAATCTTGAGGAGATCCAATAGCTTGTGTCATTGCGTAACGATACAGTACCGTGATATCCCACACTTAAACTTGTCTGAACAGAATTTATGGCTTTTCAAGCACATTTTATTACATGGTCCTCTGGATCTGTTTCTGACTTAGATATAACATCTTTCACTGCCTTAGAGTCATCTCGTTCCGCGTCAAAACCGTCACTCTCTTTATTGTGACAAATGGGTACCAAGGAAATGGAAGAAGTTCGTTTTCTGGAATACTGTTAAGCCTCTCAAGTACATTTCTGTAGGAGAAACTCATCCTCGAGATTGCGATGTTTTTGTAAATGTTTCGATGGGCTGATGGATAACCGACACATACCATTTTGGAGGGTTTATTTCGAACAAAAAACGTCATTCTTGTCACTTTTCAAACTCTGCAGGGCCTCTTTGTCGGCAACATGTATGAGGAAATGGCTGTAGAAGGATTTATCGCAAGTAAGGGACTCGATACAAGACACTTGTTGTTCATTCATTCTCCATGGTTGGGAGGGTCTAAGAAGGAGAGATATTGCAGCCATTAGACTGTGCAACTTCCACCCAATGTGATCCACCAGTCACATCAATGAAACCCCACACCGGATTGTCAGTACAAGTCTCAAGAATTTTGTTTGCCCAAGATGCAGCTTCCTTGCCTTTCATGCAGAATTCTCCTGTCTGGAACAAAGTCAGCAACAGACATCTCAGCTTGCTCCCAAAATTGACTAACGTATGATTGCACCCAGATAGCGGCACTATTCTTGCCACAGCGCTCGCCCACAAGATGCCAACCTTTTTGGTCGTCAGGACTGTCAGTATGCCAATAGTTCCCCGTGCAGTAGTCCTTGTCATCATTGGATAGACTACTGATAAGTTCGAGGAGGTCTTCACGTCCGATCTTGTTCTTGGTGCCTGGATTGTCGCACTTTGGTTGAGGATCGCGCGCGAACAAGTTGTAGACCGGAGAGGCTGACTGAAGACCATGTCAATAGGCTGTCCACAAGTAGTCATGGCAGTGGACGTACTGCTCCTAGGGTCAGGAGTGTAACAAACACCGCAGAAGCTTTAAAATGCATGGCTTTGGCAAGACTGAAAGACAAAAACCAATCCCGTGCCTGGTAGGTTAAGATAGCGATCTATGACTTCTTTGTAGGACTTTTTAGTGATTCAACACATTGTCGTGACTTTTGCGGATGTATAAATATTGCTTGATCATGGCGCAGCTGAATATTGAGTGAAACATCCTAGTCTGACGTTTGCTGAGTTCTGCGAGACAGTTCCAGATCCTCCAAATCCCGACCAAATTGTAGTGAGTTAAGACGACACATAGAATCCTTCTCGCCATCGTTCAAGTTGGACCAAATGGCTTTCGCCAAAACGTCCAATTAGCTGCCAACAGTCTCGCTTAGCTTGACGTATTCATAGAGTCCGTCTTACAAACCCATACCCATTACGCGCCTCATGCGGGCCCGTGACGACTTGACCACTCCATCGTCAAGATCGGGTTGTTGTCATTGACTGAATATTATTGTTATTATGCAGAGCCAACGGGCGTCAGAGCAAAAGGCAAAAATCTGAAGTCTTTGTCAGGAACACTCCAGTAAGGCGAATGCAAGAGTCAATGTGTACCAAAATGACTTTCGGCTCACGGCTATCGTTGTTTAGATGCATTGTGATCTACCAGAGATACCGAGTCATACTTTGCCCCGGCGCCAGATTTGGATATTCGTATGCTTTCCGAATTTGTGAGAATCAACAAATCCCTGGCTTGCCAAATGAGAGGTTCACCTTCTCCTCTATTTACTTATTTAGTGACTTCCTCAAGTATAGCTTTGTTTGCAAAGCTGAACCAGATCGACTTCGCAAGACATTGTCATCCATCGAATAAAATAAGGTTGAAATAACTATGATCGCGCATACTTGAGCATATTGTGCTTCTCAGCCTCTACATCCCTAAAAGTTCCAATGGAATCAAGGAAGGAAATTGTAGAATTGCTCATTGATGTAGCATTATAGACGCCAGCAGTCTGAAGATGTTCTTGACAGTAACATTCAGCTAGAACGTTCCATCTTCCCCTTGTGCTTCACAGCTTGCCTCTTTAGTAATAGTTGGTGTGAGCCACATGATCTAGAAATGAGACCGTGGTAAGGGGTAACGTTAGAAAGCTCAGCAGTTCGATCCCCAAGACTCACGGTGTAAGAGAAAGCATTGGAGAAGGTATAGTTATGTAAAGCGCGACTTGGCGTCGTATCTGAGGATAAGAATGCCTGCCAGACAGGTCTCCCTTTAGCATTGCCCTCTGGAACTTCAGCCGGTAAAGCTGGAGGAACGCCTTAGGGGTTCTCCCACTGTTTCTAGGGTAGAGATGGAGCCACCTAGATATGGGAATCTCATGCGAAGTTACTCAACAGCTGAAGTCTTGTTGTTAGACAAGTCGGTTGACTTTGAAGGTTCGGTTATGAGAGCGTACGATGGTCCCCTCTGACTGGGTTCTTGGGGACTCGAGAACGAAGCACAGCGATGCCCTCCGCTCGAAATATTAAGCCACCAAACTCTAGACCATCACACAGGGCTCGAGCTGCATTTCCATCTTGTAGATCATTGGACTAAGAGACTTGATCAGTCATGAACCTCGTGAGAAAACCTATGGGTAGCCTACCTTCGTGATAAGATCTACCGGCAGTTTCGTGTTTGGAGTCGCCATTTTCAGCATGCAAAATTGATGGAAATAGTTAAACTGATTTTCATAGTGGGTAGAAAATCTCGAGCACATGCGAGCCACTGATAATGCCGTTTTTCCCCTAAAGAATTTTAGCATGCCATCACGGAGACGAGTTCATTTCAAAGCTGAAAAGCTATTGTCATAATACTTACGCTTAGAACATTTGTTTGAATCCCGCTACCGTAGGTGAGAACTTCCACAAGCGAATAGGACCATGCACCGAAGCAGGACTATAATAGTAACATGCGATAAAAAACTATACTGACAGTAGATAGATGCTCTTCGAGAATACCGCCAGAGGCAACTTCCAGCCGGCTCGATGTCTGCTCGCCTTGTTACGCCAATTCAATAGATTCAGCGGATACGAATGGCGGGGATCGACATACTGTGATGTCAATATGCCGGACTCAGTAGGCTCTTCCATTTCCATAGCAATCCCCAGCCGCCCAGAACGGACGAGACGCCGGTGAATAATATGAGCGGGCCATAAGTCGTTCCATAAGCGAAGCCTCTCATTACACTAGGGTTTCCAGCCTTGAGCAAAGGCACACTTGCCAGTCCACCTCCTACATACCCTATTCCTCTTGCGCCATTTAGTAGACCGTATACTATTCCTGGATCGATAGCTTCATTCTCCTGCGCAGCTTCACGCTCCAATTCATTGATGATGCCTCCCCAGGTTGCGCTGTAGCCACCGGCGAAGAAGCCAAACGTAATTGAGAATATGATCAGAAGAGCAATGCTTCCATGTGAGGTAAGGCCCCAAAGTAGGAGAGCAGAGAGACTGGAACTGAATGCGGAAATGGACGTTACAGTTGCAGCCGGGAGAGTGAGGTACCTGTTATCACTAAGATATCCAAAGAAGGACGAGGATGCGATTCCAGGGATATTGAACAGGGTGAGTAAGAGCGTGGATGAGGTCTGAGACAGCATCGCCACTTCATGAGCGTAGGTGTTTAAGTATGTCTGCGGAATGCCATATCCACAGCTCTGAAACACCACTGCAAAAGTATAGACGAAGAAGGTATGGTGTTTGAGAAAGTGCCAGGGAATCTTCTGTGGCCGCTGTGAGGAGCTTGAGGACGCTCTAGAAGGATGGGTAGGTATCAGAAAGATCGAGAAGAAACTCAATCCAGCCGTAACTGCCGCCCAAATCCTGAGGCTTGTGCGAAAGCCATATTGATCTAGAAGATGTCGAAAGAGAAACGGGCAGACAGAGCCTACAATATTTTTGCAAGAAAGCGTGACTCCATAGGCCAGGGCACGATTGGAGGTACTGAACCACTCACCAAGTGATAGAGTGGTTGGACTATAGATTAGAGCACATCCTAGAGCTGCCATGACTCCCTGAGTCGCAACCAAATGCCACACGTAGGTGCTAAAGGAGGACAATAGGAAACTAAGGGCAGTAAGACCAATCCCGAACATCGCAGCCACATGTCGCTTATGGGCCCATCGTCGAGTGAAAAGAGCAAAGAGAAATGGCATAGAAAGGTACATCACACCATTTGAGGTCGTACCAACGATACCAGTAACACCCCGATTCCCTTTGAGTGTCCAATGATTGGTATAGTAGTCTTGGAAAATGCCATAGCTCATAGCGAAGCCCCAGATGGGCAACTGTAGCATAGCCGAGCCCACAAGGACGCAGAACCTTCTTTGCTTCGACTCCTGGGGTCTGATATCAGCCTGGGCAGTCTCATCGTTATTATAAAGCTCGCGCTCAGCGGGTTCTAAGTGCAAGGAGGCGCCGCGTGAACTCCGCTCGGTCTGAGCCATCACAAATGGAGTCTGTGTTCACCCTTTCCTACAAATGACCAGCAGCAACAATATTTGAGTCAGAACGAATCCCATGACGTAAAAGGGTTAACGCTTGAACTGCCAGTCTGAAATATATCAATCCATGATATAAGCTGCTGGAGGAGTACGTCCCTAAAGCTTTGGCCTAGAGGGCCTAACGCCCCCTATAGGACACCCGTCACAGGGCGAGAATGGCGTACTCTGGATTATGGATGCATATGTTTCAGACCGGCTGGATGGTCAGCTAATCTCCTATGCTAACTCTTTACAGCTAGCCCAGCCAGTCTAGCTCTGACAACCCGGGAAACTTCGTAAACTCATGCGAGAATCGAAAGGTCTCTATCAAAACAGGACAAGTAGCTTGCATTATGTGTTCGGCCAATTCCAGGGTTTTCAAGTCGAGCCCGAAGTGGACACTCTTGTTAAACGCGACATAACAAGCTGATAGCATTGCCTACCATATATGTAGGCAACACTTACCTGCGGACGAAAGTTGGTCTGTCGGGATATTGCCCGGCCAAATTCAATATTATCTTCTGTTTAAGGGGCCTTCTCAGGGGTATTGTCCCTAAAGAAAATACTTGAGATTAGCCTTCGAAAAGGGGGTTTTGGCGCCGAAATATCGTACAGGGCATTATTTCGACAGACCGACCCTCGGGAGGCAGTTTTCGTCCCTGATTAAGCTTTTATAACAGGCCTACAGCTTTCCATTAGTATGACTAACTTACAAAATGCCCCTCTAGCAGCGCGAGATGTCCAATTACGAACGTCCCCTCGGTCGGCAAAGGCTTTTGAGACAAAATTGCTATAATAGGTGTCCAGCCGAGTCAATCAAAGCTCGTCCCTGAGACACCGGCGCACTGCAGATTACGCTGCTCAGGTTCTCTGCATTCGCTCATGTCAGCCTGTATCCGGGCTTGCAGAGTCGATGGTAATGGTTCCGGCTCGATATTTTGACTGGTGCATCGCCATCGCGTGGGCTTTTCATGTTTACGCTGTCAATTGCTATGCGCTGGCCACTGCCTCTGTCTCAAGAGGGCGATCAAGTACCTTGACACCAAGCAACGCTGTGCAATCACAAACCATCTACCTTCTCAACAACAGCACCTCTAACCCAAACGCCGCTTCGATTGCAATCGAGTCTTTTGGGAACGATGATTACACATATTCCACAAGTTTTTCCAGGCCCAGAATCAACCCGATAATGGGTATGTGTCATCTTTAATTTGACGTTTCCTGAAGAATTTGACATCCCAACCCTTCTGCCGTAGCAACATGCTCCGTCTCATCCGCCTTCTTACGAATTTCACAGCAATGCTAACTCTGATTTGATCAACAAGCTTTGCTCTCTTATGTGGTGGTGATAACAGATCTGGCGAATCGATGGACTCCTGAGGCTCCCTTAGCCTCCGACCAATGGGTTACGGAATATGGGACGGTTATTTACGTCCACTCATCACACTCACATCTTACAATAGCCATGGTCCTAGAAGCTCTGCGGTATAATGCGAGACAGCTGATTGATCGAGTCTCTTCTGCCTGTCGGACTGTCATTAAACAAGCCGACTTCGAGCTAGGGTACGTAGGCATAGATCTTTCTGGAAATACCGTTAGCCTGGAAGGCAGTACTCCAAGCCCCAACAGCCAGTCTCCTCCCGGTCTTAACGAGAAGGCTATCACCAACCTTAACAATGTGGGTATGAATCAGTTACGCATCCGTCTTAGTTATCACGAGGCTCTACAGGTTTCACCCATAAATGCTCTGGTCACAATCATCGACACAATTGGCAAGGTCGCCATGGTGAATCCACGTCGTTGGGTCGGGGACGAATTCTTCTGTATGAGTCTCGCGAGATACTGCATAGCATTTCATCGTCACGCCAGTCGGATTCCGGAAACGCAAACTTTCATTTATAAGCATCTGGTAATCGCGTTAATTCTCACCGCAAAAACCATGCACCAGGACTCAAAATGGACCGAGTGGAGCGAAATCGTCACGTGGAATCAGAGGCCTATAGGGTCGGGAACAATGGTGAAGCTGGAAGATCAGGAACAGAATGGTGTCAAGGTAGATTGAAATGGAAATTCTCGTTACGAGTGCTACATCCAGCGTCAACATCAAACCCAAAGTTTCCAAGCAAAGGTACAAGGAAGGTGCAATTGATATGTACCGTTCGCACCCTTGTGGCGCAACCGCCAAAAGGGTACACTTCTTGATGGCTTCGGAAGCTATGAGCATGACTACTATTATGGCACCATGATTTTCTGCTTCATATTCCATTACCCCAGATACCATGACTTTCGACATTCATGATGTACTTATCATCGGTGCAGGTCCAGCAGGCCTGGCTGTCGCCGCTCGCCTTCGGGAGTCCACCCCGTCTGCTGTTTTCACAGATGCAGAGCACAGCCGTTATCAGTGGCTCAAAAAACACGATGGGCGTATGAATATTCGTCGTTTGGGACGAAACTCACAACCTAAAGACTGCCTTCCTTGTTGCCGTGATACTACTGGGTATTATTACTCGATGGCAAATTTCAAAGGAATGGGTGCTGATAATGCAGGCAATCAGAAACAGTATCAGGACTCGGTGCAATCGACATCAAAGTCTTAGACGGCTGCGGTCCAAGCTGGCTTCACAGCTGGAAAGGGAACTTTGCGGCTCTCGAGATATCGCATTTGCGTAGTCCCATGTTCTTTCATCCCTGTCCACGCGATCGTGATGGTCTTCTTGCCTTTGCGCATGAAACTGGCCGGGCAGACAGCTGCGTCGAAATTGGGAACTGCGTGGGCAAGTCGATGAGCAAACATCGACGGAAAAAGAAGATTGCCAAAGGCCATGCGGTTGGATCATCCGCTAAAGCGCCCCTCGAGATTGACGAGCGCGACCGCAAGGATTATTTCAACCCGAGTGCTGCTGTGTTTCATGATTATTGCGATGAAATTGTCCGGAGATACTCACTTGACAACATGGTCGAGACCGCACAGGTGACATCTGTAGATTATGACTGTGCTCATGTGTTGGGGTTACAAGACGTCGGCAACCCAGATATGAAATTGTTCAAGGTACAGACTGCTGGTGGGGCTCCAAAGTTTGCAAAGATCGTCATTCTGGCCATTGGGGCTGGTGGTCATCCAGTCATACCTCGAGTGCTATCAGAAGCGGAAAGGGAGGGCGCAATTCATAGCACGCAGATGCCAAAGCAATCCTTCCTAGCACCCCACGTTACCCGGAAAATACATACGGGGAAGAGGACGACTGTCATCGTTTTCGGAGGTGGATTGACGGCAGCACAGATTGCCGACAAGTGCGTTGCAGACGGCGTAAGCCGAGTGTTAATGGTGATGAGGAGCGGCCTGAAACGTAGGCTTTCAATTCAGTCCATCCTTTAAGCTAGATATATGCTGATTATGTATTAGTGAAACCTTTTGATGTAGATCTGGAATGGATGGCCAAATACAGAAATGGGCAGAAGGCTGCTTTTTGGTCGGCCGACAGCGATGAAGGCAAGAAAACATCAACCAACACTCAGCGCAGGTAAACAGAGTTACTGACATGTGACTAGAGCGTCTCGAGATGCTGCTAAAGGCACGCAACGGAGGGTCCATCACACCACGCTTCTATACCAAGAAGCTATTACCACATATTGACCGTGGTACACTGTCTATACATACGCAGACGTCAATCAAAAGTCAAAGCTGGAACACTCAGCTCAGGACCTGGAACATGGAAGCAGATCCACCAATACCTTGCCTCCCAAGCCAAATCGACTACATCTATTACGCCACAGGCGTCCGGCCGGATGTAACGCAGCTTCCTCTTCTATCACCACTACGCGAAAAGAACCCAATCAGGGACATAGGCGGTTTTCCTTGTCTAACGAACGATCTATCATGGGCGGAGGATGTGCCGCTTTTTGTAGCAGGCAGATTGGCAGGGCTGAGAATTGGCCCAGATTGCGGTAACTTGGAAGGTGCCAGGGTAGGTGCGGAAAGGATATCTTGGGCTGTGCAGGAGACATTAGAGCGGCAGCATGGTGTGACGAGGAACGATGTGGATGAGTATTGTGACATGTGTGAGAGGGTTGGGTCGGTCAACATGTATGAGTCTCTGGACTCTGACAGCGGGTGATGGAACGGCACGAGGCGGTGACTAGGTCTACGTTCAAGTCTGGTGCAGCGTGTAGGTTTCTGAATTACAGACTTAATATGTGAGCTAATCATATAAGAAGGTTGACGAAACGCTCCTCGCGGTGCAGGCCAGGCGTTGAAGCCTTTTACGCGTGTTTGAAATGCCAACTATCCACCTCGGCAGTCTGGAAAATGGCAACAGGAATAAATGATGTTAGCTGAGAAGACTGATAGTGTTAGCCTGGCCCGGCTCGGCTGACCGACGGACTCACAACGAAGCAGTACTCACTCTGTTGCATATTCGCATTCCATCACCTTGTGTTCTCCAATCCCGTCCGCCGCCCAACGCATCAGTGGTCCTAAAGCGCATTCTCTTCCTCTCCAGTCACCGATTCCTCCGTCTTGACACGCTTGTTCTTGCCCTCTCCCAACTCCTCCTTCACATCACCTTCCTCATCGTCTTCGGCCAACGCACGCTTGTTGCCATTGCTAGCTTTGCCATTGGTGCCGTCTTTTCCGGCTCCCTTTCCGGCTCCCCTTCCACTGCCCTTCGTGGGACTGCGTTTGGATGGAGTTGACAATGGATCGTCTTTGTCGGCTAGTTTGACGTCCACGCTGTCCTTGACCATTTCTTTGTATTTTTCCGAGCAAGCTTTGATTGTGCGACCTTCGGGCAGGCAGACTTGAGGCCATTTCGGCGCGCTGCCTGAAGAGTGGATGATAGAGACCAGGAGTGCGACCTTCCAGACTGTTAGTGGACTGCATACATCCAATATGAGAGCGGAGTGTTGTTCATATAGTGAAGTTGAAAACTGAAAGCTATGCCGGGATCATGATTTCGTACCTTCTCCTGGTCAGTCCAGGCTGGGCCACGCATGATTGACGGTTCTATGAAGGTTTAAATGATTGAGCTTGCTGACTGAACTCAATCCTGTAGAATTAGTTGTGACTTTAGTCCGTTGGACTGAGAAAGTGCAAACCTTCGTACGAGAATTCAGCGCGATGAGAGATGTCGTGACACAAGTGAAGGAATAGAGAACACTTCGTGTCATCAAGCTTTTAAACTTTGTTGTAAGATAGCAGGTTAGATGAGGCTTTCCAGTGAAGAAGCCGTAGCTAGTACGAAGCTTGCATCGAAGAGTGTGGACTTGAGATTGGCAGCAGGCAACGAAAAATGGGGTCACTTGTTGACACGAGGGGTGATCAGAAGATGACTTGTTGGCACAAGACAGAGATAGGATACAACGAGAAGTATGTATTTCAGAAGTGTAAGCCAAAGGTGCCTTAAGATGGTATGATGTAGCGTGGGTGTTGACTTTTATTGTGAAGTGAAGAGCCTTGCTTTGACACTCTCAAATGTTCGGGTAATCCTTACAAAGGGTGTCAAAGCATATATCAATTCAAGACCAACGCTCCTTCATTCGCACGAAAGCTTAAGATGTAAGATTGTGAAATCCCGCTTTATAAATCCGGAGGCGTGCGTTGCATTAATACCAGCCCAAAAGGATCATATCGTTCAATCTTGCCGCAAAAAATTCCAAAATGGATTGGATGTGGCAGAGACAGGGCTCAAGAATGGCAGGAGAAGGCAAATTGACTCTACTATCTCTTCACAGTTGACGACAATGTCGAGTCTGCGCACAAGTTCTCAAGGCGAAGGTGCTGATCAGTTTGTTTAGTTTGGTTGCAGAAGAGCGTCAACGAATATTATCGCCTCACAGAGTTTGCTGATGGGTAGCAGGATCAGTCGCACGTAGGTACAGAATCTGCGTCCCACTGACAGTCTGGGCAGACTAGGTTGCCTGAGATGACGAGCAAAACACCGCGCTGCATAAGGATTGTCTTAGCTGCATGTAGTCAACAAAGGTTGTCTCGGGTAAAATACGTTCTAAAAGAGTTGCGCTGTCTAAGCTTCACCATTGTGTAAGATAGGTGGCATGTCCATCGAGCTTCGTTGACAGTCGATGTCTCGGCAGCTCCGTAGCCATTTAAGACTGAACTGTGCAGCAAGACAATGGTTAATGGGAGCCAGGATTCAAAACAGTCCGCCAAATCAAGGTACTGATCGGGCTCCTTGGGCGGGTTCTGGGTACAATGTGCTTTAGTAGCAGATTTCTTTCCTGAAGACAAGAACAATGCTGCTGATCCTTAATGTTGTAGGTTTCATCCAGTGCTCCTTTCTCGTCAATTGTCTTAGGCATTGCCCTGTGCATACATATATTTTTGCTCAATCCGCAAGATGCTCTTAGGTTATCAATCGTCACGAACAGCAGAACAGTCATAGACAGCAATTGCACTATACATCATCCATTTGCAATATCAAGGCACATTCTTCTCATGTCCGCACCGTCAGCGAGATCGATTGGCGCTCTTCGATCCACATATGCACTACGAACCCATATGGATAGCTTTGGCAGGATCTCCCTAGACGTAAACAATTTCTCCACATTCGATATTGCCAGTAGATTTGTTGAATTAATTCAGAGTTTTGCTATGTCAGATCAAATGGACATTCAACGGCAGGCCTTGAAGCAATGGAATACATGGATAGCAGTCCTATTTAACAAAGGAAACAGATCTTACCTTCAACTTAATCAGAGATTGGTTCGCATTCTGACTCCAAAGGACATAAATTTGGTCTTTCATATATTCGATGATTATCTTTTCGGAGGATCGCTCCGGAAACATGTTGACATCCAATACTTTTCAGGCATCAAAGGCGAAGCAGACCACTTTAAAGGGTGCGAGGCATACACTATGCTTCAGGGTTCTCGCGCACTTATAGTAATCCGAAGGTATGAAGACAGATCACAAAAAGCTCCCAGGACTGTTCGAAGGTTGCAAAACTTCCTCGGAGATCTCTTACACGAGATATGCCATGCGGCCCTTGAGCTTTTCGGACTAAACTGCTCAATCTGCTCGACATGTGACCATGGCAGCAAAGAATGCCCCCTAGTGGAGAAGGAGAAACGAGACAGGGGCTTTACGGGACACGGCGAATGTTGGAAAAATCTCGGTCAAGCGGTGCAGGCAGAGGCGGATCGAGTCTTTCATCTGCCGAATGTGTTGAATTTGCAACTGACGGATAAGGATGTAAGTGAGAGGAGGAGAGCTGAGGCGCACTTCTATGCAATGAAGACATTACCTGTGAGGCAGAAAAGGAGACGCAACACCAAAGGAACACCTATTAACGGGTCTCGAGTATCTAAAGTTCGGTCCTTTTCATTGCACCGCAGGGTTTTCAAGCCAAATCTTCGAAGAATCATTTACTTCGTTCTTGAAAAGGCAGGTATAGTGGGAAATAAATAGAGGTGGAGGACAACTGGGGCATTATGTAAGCGGATCTATGCTACTTAAATCCTATCGATAGTATTCTTGGCACCGTGAGGTACCTCAGATGACAGCCTGCGCCTTTCAGTGCGCATTCAAGCGTGTTCTTCTGTTGTCTACGAATGGATAGAAATGGCTCAAGATCCGAACCAACTGTTGTCACAGGCGAGAAAAACGTTACAGAGTGCTGGATCTGGCTTCAGCTTCTTCGGAGGAAAGACGGAAAAGTATGAGCAAGCGGTTGATCTCTACATCAAAGCCGCGAATGCATACAGACTTCAACAGAATGGCGTCGAGGCAGGCCGAGCTTTCGAAGAGGTTGGAACCCTAGTATATCCTCTCCCTGCAACTCCTCTCTGACGTCGATGCAGGCAGCCCAAATCCAGAACTCCAAGTTGAATGAACCTGATGACATGGCGAATACCCTCCAAGATGCTTTCAAAGCCTACCGAAAGACGGCTCCCACAGACGGCGCGAGAGTATTAACACAATCGATAAATCATTACCTCTCAAAAGGCAATTTTAGAAGAGCGGCTACACAAAAGCAGAATCTAGCGGAGCTAT
Organism: Bacidia rubella; assembly: GCA_032158265.1. Lineage (NCBI taxonomy): Eukaryota > Fungi > Ascomycota > Lecanoromycetes > Lecanorales > Ramalinaceae > Bacidia > Bacidia rubella. Next base: position 682,371 of record JAVTIF010000016.1, on the reverse strand, counting down.
TCGAAGAGATAGAAGATATCAAGCAAGCCCGAAAAGCTTACGAAGAAGCTGCGCAATGGTACGAGGACGACAACGCCGCTGCCCTTTCAAACAAGTTGTTGCTCAAGGCGGGCGATCTGGCAGCAATAGAAGGCGACTACATGCCCGCTACGCAGTGTTTCGAGAAAGTCGCACGCCATTCGGTGTCCAACAACCTGCTGCGATTCTCGGTCAAAGATTACCTCCTGCGCGCTGGCGTATGCCATCTGGCTCATGATATAATCGGGGCTCAACGCGCGCTGGAAACTTATAAAGAGCTTGATTCGACGTTTGTCCAACAAAGAGAATATAAGCTCTTGGCGGATCTTCTGGAAGCTGCGCAGGGCGGTGATAGCGAGGCGTTTGCAGATATACTGTTTCGTTATGATCAGCTGAGTCCGTTGAACTCTTGGTACACAACGATTCTATTACGGTATGTTGTTCCGACTCGCTTCTCTCTTGGAGCCGAAACTGATGTGTTGTGTAGGATCAAGAACAGCCTCACAGAACAGGGAGATGATTTCTCCTGACGAGTGCTTTTTAGCAAAGGAAGGAGGTGCGCGCACGGTTTCCTGCTTGTGAATTATCAGTTTACGACATAAATTATCTCATCAATATCTGCTAGCCTGTGGTCTTGCTTTCGCTCTCACCCCTATGTCCCATTTCTATTTGCCTGCACAAGTAAAATTCGGAGAAATGCTTTTATATATAGTCTATTTTAAGTCTATTCTTCTAAGAGAAAGTCCTTTAATTTTCCCTCTATTTCGCTCTATCTTCCTCTATCTTCCTCGATGTTCCTCTATATACTATGCTCGCCTTGTTCAATACTATGAATTGGCTTTAAGTCTAGACAAACAGCAAGCAAAGCAAGCAAGACGATTATTAGAGCAGGTACAGTCATCATATCCATTCGATCTATGCCTTCACGGCCACCCTTAACTCCAAAAGCATCCTATACTTGCGTTCTAAATGCCCAAAGAATGATCCCCCACGCCTTCTTCTCCCCTTTTGCTATTCAGCCCACGGTGTTTCTTCTCATGATGTATGGTGGTGCACAACCTTACCGGTAATCTCTCTAATCTTTTGGGCTAGATCTAACAATTCTCGATGTAGTTTTGTCGCTTTTTTAGACTTCGCATCGTATTGCTTAATGAGGTCTGCGAGTCTGCGTTCAGATGAGTTTGAGACTGTTATAATAGGCGTTGCTTCTGTTGCATGATTCTGGTTCTGATGCTGATTCGACGATAAAGAGGTTGGCACTTGGGCTTTGGCGGCTTTAGCTTTCTGAGCCCATAAGGAACTGTGCAAGGAAGCTGTGCTTTCGTCAGAAGTCATTCTATTGTCTTCTTCGTCGGAGGAAATGTTGATCAGAGACTGTGTATCCTGTCGCTGCCTTTTTCGAGATTTCTGCTTTCGAGGTTGAGGGGCAAAAGCAGGTTCTGACCCATCCGTGTCGAACTCAATCTTCTTGCCGTTTTTCTGCTCATCGAGTAGGCTACCGTCACGCTTTCCCGCTGCCGGCATAGCTGCTCAGAGATAGTTGAGAGAGCGAAGCTTGGAGAGGTGAGTTAGATGTTGTCTTTAAAACTAAGACAAAGTGATGCTTTGGATATTCTGATTATTACAATGAAGGGGAAGGTCAGGGAACTCAAGATATCAGGGTGTATAGAATAGTAGAGTAAAAAGGATCGAGCGAAGATGCTGCTCTTTATATCCACGGCAGAAAAGGCGAAGACACACTCCTGTAAAGCACATAACAAAGCTTTGCTGTCTGAGACATATGTGCCTTGTATGATGTATGACAAAGAGGCAGCAAGTTTGCTATACTATTTACAGATTTCATAAACATAAGACAATAGTTGGAACTAGCTGTTTTGCAGATGTAAGGAAGCGTTTTTGGACAAGGGGCAATCAAATGTAGACGGAAAGGCAATGGATCTTCCAATGCAGATAAGTGAAGGCGACCAGATGGTTTGCAATAAACATCACACAAAGCAGGCATTTCCATATATTGTATTGAACCTGGGCAACAATAATTCGAGTAGTAATTAGCTTATTTGGAAAGCAAATGAAACTTTATTAAGCAATCGGCGGGAAGAAAATATCATTTCGTGTTCGATTGCTACCATGGTCTATCTATGCCTCTCATCAGTCGATTCGGTGAAATGTAGGAAGTTAGGCATATGTTCGGGTATGCTGAGTGCTAGAGGTGTGCTGGTAGGGGCGTGATCAATGAAAAATAGAATATTTGGATGCTGATCAATGTAGATGTAAGTGGGCAATGCTATTATGCCGGGGTTTTGTTGGTGTGTGTCGACGTGTTCAGACTGAAAGCGGAGCTGAGGAGGATCATCAAGTATATGAAATCGGTGAAGCAGTGCTGTGAGTGAGCGGCTAATAGTCTTCCCTCTTTTTGCTGTTCAGTCATGGGTGGAAATTGATGGCTCGATATGAGGCGACATGAATGCAGTCCAGAGGGTGTGATTGAATCACAGTACCTAGCTCGATCTGTTGGAGCAGTCAGACTAAGTGAAAGACTGCAGCGGGAAAGGAAGTCTTACGATAGGTTCAACTCGAAGAGGAGGAGCTCTAGAATCCACATGGCCAGGACGACGGCAAGCGCGAAGACGACGCCCCTGGGATTTGGCAGAATCGCAAAGAGGAGTACAAGGTATGGAAGCAGTCCACCGGAGACACATATGCGTAGGTCTGATGCTGCGGTGAAGTGACGCAGCGCGTGTTGTACCGTGGTGATGAAAGTTGCTGTCATGACTTCCAGCTCACGGAACCGAGCTTGCCCTCCAACCAGGATATAAAGACGAGCAAGAAGGGTTGCCGAAATGCGACTGACCCCCGCCCACACGAGAATGTATCCGTTCATAATTGTCAGGATGATATGATTAAAGGTCTGCTCGACTATTGTAGGATGATCGTCAGTATGCTATGGAAGATCATCGATGTTCAAAAATTGGAGCACAGGGGCTGATGGGATACATCACTTACCATCAGAGTTATTATACACATGCCACATATAGATCCCTGCAACAAGGGCGCCGATGACCAACAAGAGCCGGGGCATGATAATTGACTGTGTTACGTTGGAGTTGTGACTTCGATGCGAAGGTAATGATGATGACAGCCAGACAAATATGCTTAGATTTCTAAAGAGAGAGGGAAGGACGAATGTTGGCTTGGGCATCCCTCTCTTTTAAGCCAGCGGTTTAATTTGGTGGACTTACTGTTTGCTATATCTTAAAGTAAGCGAAGGCCTTGCCATTTCTGGCGAGTAAGACCTATAGGGGCGGTCAATATCGCCACCCTCTTTGTCCTCTGCTGCATGCTGCCATCACCTCTCTCCACGGTCATTTCTAGGATCTGTAACCCATGCTCCCTATACGAACAACAGCAATGAGCGACATAGTTTACAGGCTGACTGTTGGAGATATCAGTGCATAGAAAGCCTTCTAACAAGCTCAACAGGTTGCATTGAGAAAGGAAAGTGCTGTGAGATGGATGATAAGCAGTCTCAACAGGCTCGGCTAACGACAGACCGTGCCAGAGCGGGACTGTATTCTGCATGCTTGAAAAGGCAAGAGAAGGCTATCAAGCTGCTTCAAGGTAGCGGTGTAGTCTTCTGTACAAGGCATGCTCTGGGACTTAGTACATAAAATTATGCTTGAGATGCGTCGCATACCTCACCTAACGAAAAGCCTAGCCATAACGCAACCCTCCTATAGCGATCTAGCTCCCACTAGTTCCCATTAGTTCCCATTAGCTCCCGCTAGCGCCCCCCCCCCCCCCAAATCAGCTGTAATGCGGCAGCAGCGAATACGTCGTTCAACGCGAGAGAAAACCCGTCTCTGACGGACTGCCGATTTGTTTATCATGCATCAATTATTAGATGTTAATAGCAATCGAGCAGAGAAGGTTGTTCGGCGCCGGATGTAGGAGGGGAAGATGGCGACGGGGGCGCCTCAGCACCTCAGAACATGCGGTGCGCTTTTTGCAAGGTCGAGCAGGAAATGAAGCAGAGTCTCGATACGCTTGGACTCGCAGCGTCTTCGTTGCACCAATATGATCCTTAGAGGTTGGAGCTCAGCGACGTCAATATTCAAGCCACGGCGGCTCGCAGCAGCAATGACCCCACCTTGTAGCAAACAAACGGCGGTATATGCCAGCTGGCTACAAGTAGATGCTCTCAGACACCAGTTGTCGTGTTTCTACAACAGATCTCCCCATTTGAAGGAACAGCAGTGATGGATAACGACGGAGAACGCTCCGCTGTAGACAAAGAGATGGCGAGCACCCCAGGCATAAAGCCTGACGTTTCCAGTGGCTCTTCTGGCCAGCGGGTGACAGACCGTTCTACGCACAGCGGCAATATCCTTCAATCCAATCTCATCGAAGAGCACAGCATTGCCAACAGCGGCAACGGACTCGATCCCACACCTCGTGTCAGAGGCTCCTCACAAAGCCCAGCCGATGAAGAGTTACATGATATGTCTCGCTTCAAGCCTCAACACTCCCCGCATACAGGGCACAAGCTCAACACTCCACATAGCCCAAATGTGTCAGATCCAGAATCGTCATCAGACTCCCCGATGCCAGGCTCCTCTTCAGCCAGACCACCCTCAACTACTGGTCTTACTCCTGAAAATGACAAGTCATATGTATCAGAGCATTACAACCTCCGATCGAAGCATGGGGAGAGTGGACATGTAAGTGACTTGCACTTCGATTGATCTTCCAAGGAAATGACTGATTCATCTCACAGACAACCGCCGCTAATGCAGCAAGAAAGACGAAAGGACCGCTCCCACCACAGGAGGCTGGTGAACCCTCAGATCCTGCAAACATAACTCCTACATCGTATGAAGGTCCGACGGCGATCTACACTCCGTCTGCACAGGGACTTGGTAGTCGTCGCTATCGCATAAAAAGAGTCTTCTGCAATCTCATCCTAGTGTCTGTGGTGCTGTGCATTCTGGTCTTTCTAGGGATTGCAGTCTGCATGCAGCATCCCACTAGTGAGCAACAATTGTCCAGAGGATTGCAAGCATCTGGATATATCGCTACACGGGCCTACACTGAGGTGTCTCTTATGCTAAGCTCAGCACTGATCACTGTTGGCGGGCTTTATACACAGATTTCTTCCCACTTTGGATACAGTCGCCGTTCAATGCGTAAAGAACTCGGCAGTGAGCTGGGACAGACCCATACAAGCCTCAGCGAAGTAGTCGTCGCAGGCAACGCCCTTTATGAGTCCCCAAATCTGGTCAGCCGTAGGCGCCAGGAAGCGATGGGGTTCAAGCTGCCCCCCGGCTCCCTCGCAATCAAGCCTCTGGGACGCTTCCTGAACTACAGCTTGCATATGGATGAAGACCTTCTTTTCTTCCTTCTGTCAATCCAGAAGATGGCCACTTCTACCGTCAGACAAGAACAATACACGAGAGACGAACTTCACGCGGTCCAAGCCGATCATTATTTCTCCCCAACCGAGAACTTCTGGGCATACTGGACGGGCACCTCCACTCAAGAGTCGCAGCTTCAGTCTCGATTAGCGAAGCACATTGCGATACTGAACAACAGTGTCTCGATTGTCGATCAAAAAGCTTCCAACGTGACAAAGCAATTTGTGAAACTCGCTTTGATTACAGACGAAATATGCACGAATGCCATTGAGGATGAGGAACGATTTTTACAGGCAAAGGAAAGTAAGATGTCTGAGTTCGACTGGTTTCTCAGGGCGGCGGTGCAGATGCTAAATCTCCCTGAGCCAGAGGAGGTCGCCACCATTACCCACAATGTTCAGTTAGCTCGAAGTCTGAACATCTGGGCAAAGGGGGTGCTGAAGTGGTTGTGGCATATCAAATTTCACATTCGGAAGGCCAAAACGCACGTCAATTCGTTGATAAATATCATTCAAGAGCATGGTACGGTGAAATGGACACTCATTGACAAGGATCAGGAGCTTGCTGAGTTCCTAGCTCAGATGGCGGAAGGCGTAGATCTTCTAGAGGGCAACGCTGCTGCATGGATAGAGCTGGAGGCCCAGGGCTATATCTGATGAAAGCAAATACGTTGTATGTTCAATGAACCCTCCTTTGTCATTTTCACTCCATTCATATGTCCTAGATGTCATTGCCAGCTTGGACTTTGCCCAGATACAGGTCGCTAGGCAGTGATGCGGCAGATATATCTGAGGAATAGGAGCATAATCAGCACAACACCTTTTATCTTTGCCGCTAGTCCGAGCCAGGCCACGCAAGAGGTGGAGCGATTTGCAAAGTAGCCGAGGCCAGTTCCAATCACAAAACTCCAGCCTATGTCTTGTTGAAGCGCCATGCTAAACGTCGTTTTGTTTTGAAAGTCGAGAAAGAAACGGATTCTAGTTAACTTCTCCATGATGCGTCCCAGGCCCCAAACGGATAGAAAGACCAAGAGCAGCACCGCAGTTTGGCCCCCCCAAGGTGTTGACTTCTTAGACGCTGTACCTGTCGATTTTAAGGCTTCCACGCCTCTGTGTTTCATCTCTGCAGTGTCCATTTTGCCTGTTTTCGGAAGGTCTACTGTTGAGTCCGAGATCTCCTTGATTTCATCTTCAATCCCATTTGCAGCTTCAGGTGGTGCGGACACATTGCTTCCTTTGTTAGCCTTCGCTAATACACGAGAGTTCTCCTGGCATAACGGAGAGACATACCTTGTTTCGTCACTGCTTTCCAGCTTGACTGTTTTTCGTTTAGACTTCCTGCCTCTAGCACGAGGTCTGCCCGGCATCAGGATTGGGTTTTCGCTCTACCTTCGATGAATACGACTTCGGGCAACAAATATGGAGTCCCCGGTCTTGTCGGATCTCCAGTAGATGTAGGAGGATGAAGGGAAGCTGGGGGATGCTCCCTGTTTTAATATGGCGATGAGACATTGTCTTACCCTTGCTAATCTTTGTTTGTTCAAGGTAGCTGCAATTTGCTACCACCGGTCGGCTATTATCCATGCAGATGTATTTGCCAATGAAAGTGCGCGCCTTGATTGTCAACTTAATGCTTTGCTAATGGCAATCCCATAAGTTTGCAAGTGAGAGAAGACGCTTGTCCCGTCCCAGTATCCTAGTTCTACTGCCCAAACATGGCTTATGTACATGCATCTCAGTTACTCCTCCTGCTGTGTTGGCGGGGCATTGGCGAGGAGACGTTTGAAGTGTGCCGCCCGGCAAGGTCTGATCATAGAGGAAAGAAGACCCTCGCCAAATTCATTGGCGCCTGAATTCTGTGCCTCCTCTTTGAGTCCTAAGCTGTGCAGATGAGCGATCGCTTTCGCTCTATTTTCGCCTCCCTTCGTGCATCGTCTTCTCAGGCTATGCTTCATTAGTAACAAATTTCGAAGGATGAGGCTGTGAGTCCTTACAAATGATCGGTCAAGACGTCTTCTAGGTAGAAGAGACACCCAATCCCAAAGACTTGGACAAACTCGTGTAATTTTGCGCCCTGTGTGCTGAAGCTCGAAAGCTGACGTAGATCCTCCAGTGGCAATATCGATTTTCCATTGTCATCCATCAACAGCTCCCAGATCTCTCGTTGCATGACCGCTCCGATACGACCCGAGCCTCCCGGACGTTTCAGCTGCGCAAGCTGGTAGAAAAACAGCATTTGAAAGTATGTCCGTATCTGGTTCTTCGATTTGAGATCTTCCATTCTGAACGCATAGCGGATGTTGGCTAGTATACCGTCTCGCTCCGCAGTCGGTGTATCTTCTTTGACTTTGGATATTTCGTGCACGAGGCCATTCTCATTCATGAATCCGATGGGCAGTGAGCGGTGCTTCTCCATGGATCGACAGTGTCGTGCCGGCAATGCCATCTTCTTATACTTGGAGAACGACGCCCAGTCGTCTTGAGAACCACCTTTTGACGTCCGCTTGCGTTTAGTCCCGGCCTTCGCTGGGCCTCTGCCTCCATCTTCATCGTCTTCTCCGTCTCCACCATCGTCGCTGTTCTCGTCATCCTCGACATCATTGTCCTTCAAAGCGCGGCTGTAGTATTGGCACATTGTAAGCCAGCGGTGTCTTTGCGTCGCTGTCAGGCTGTCTATCAATGCTTGATCTGGTTGCAGGAGGAGTAAAGGGATCCCCTGTTCCCAGCGTGTTAGCACACCGATAGGGACCTTGGATATACTGGCCTCACCTGCGGGTCTTCGAGGACATCGACAATCTTTTGGTACACAGGTAATGAAAGAATTGAGGAGGCCATATGTGTTGTGATCTGCGATAACTTGAGACAAAGGAGGTGAAGTGTTGAGATGTGTTGAGGTTTTGTGAAATATGTGTTCCGTTTCCAAAGGGGGTTGCTGGTGACAATCTGCTAGCCATAGTTGAGGTCCTCTTATACTCGATCCACGGACGTTAGAGTGGGGGAGGGATCACGAAGTCTCATATCACAACAAAAGGGCTTTATGATCATGTCTCGTGGCTGTCAATGGGGGTGCGCTGTTGTCTCAAATTCCGACGAAGCTCATCAATGAACTGACCAGCTCCGGACGGAGCGGACTCGCTCAAACAATGTTCTCCCATTGATGCATGTCTTGGAAAGTCTGATGTGATCTCAAGGAGGATCGGCGACTTCTGTTTCCGCTGCAGTCTGGGCCACGACTTAGCATAGAAATCTGTTTGTCGAGTTGGATGCAGGCAACCGAGACGGGACAAAGACCCCCAACCTACGTCCCCTTCCACAATTCTATCGTTTTCCTTTGCTCGCTTTGAATTTCTCGCCTGGGCTTCCTGTCACCTGTCCTGCACGACCTTCTAGCTGTCTCCATCCATTGCCTTCGTCCTCCACCTCCAAGCTCCAACTCACATCTTCATAAGCTGCTGTCGTCAGATCTTCCAAGCAAACACGTAAAGTCAGCCACCACTTCTGGCCCACCAGCTACACCAGTCAACCTCCATACGCTAACTCCAAATTCGATCCGAGATGGACCCAACAGACAGATCTCAATACACAGATGAGCGCTTAGATGCGATGACCGATGGAGAGCTCAGGGACACATGCCGAGTGATGGGGTTATCACTGGGATCGACGAGCGAGTCTAGGGAGCCGAAATTAAGACGTATTCGTGCTTGCCGTGATCGAGTGTTGGATTTAAATACTCGTCCCCCAACGCAGCCGGGCCGCTGGGTCTGGGTGAGTGCTCCATATACTCTACCAATCAAGGAGATACTGATGTTCTTCAGCGTGAACGAATGTTCATCGGCGGTCTCTTCTTATTGACCATCGGCTCCGCTTCGCTCGTGGTGTGGGTGTCCTGGAAGGCTGTGAGGGGCGTGATCTGGCTCTCCTATGAGGGCCCACGACGGTATCAGTATGTCGAGAGCAGGGGAGTCTGGGCCAATCGGGTAGCGGTGTTTGCGCTCGTATTTTTCCTTCTCGCGGGTGTGTGGTGGCTCAAGACGGTACGACGCTGGATCCAAGGTTCTGCTGCTCAGGTCACCTGACAATTACAGAGACTAGGCTTGATCGACGACGATCAAGACTATCTCGACGTCGATCTGTATTATCGAGAGGACGAGTCCCAGTTCAGATCAATCTCGGCCCCTGAATTTCCCTCATCCGCCCAACGCTATGCTGAAATGTCAAAGAAGTTCGTCTTGCGGGAGCTGGCACGTGCCATTCAATTCGGGCTGAGACTGGAGAGAGACATAGAGCAGCGAATGAGAGAGGCGGTAACGAAGCAGGAGCGAGAAAGGATAGTTTTGCCAGACCAAACGTCAGAGCCCAATGCACCTCGCCCTCCCACGCCAACCCTTCCACCTCCGTCGATCAAAGAGGAAGAAGTGAGACGGCTCTGCACAGCATGCGATTCCCTTCGAAAGCAGCTTCAAACACTCGAGAGTGACATTGCAGCCAAAGATGCCGACCAGAAAGCCGTGACACAGGGACAGGAAGACGCGGTGGCAAAGATTGAAACGGAGCGATCCGCGCTGCAAGAGCTTTTGGATGAGAAGCTCAATGCTCTTGCCGAAGCGCGAACTCAGCTCGAAGCTGCAGAGACCAAAGTCAAAGATGCAGAGACTAGAGCCAAAGATGCAGAGACTAGAGCAGATACATGGAAAATCGAGCGTGACCGTGCACAAGGCGAGCTGTTCAGGATCAGAAGCAAGGTCTGGATATTCTTCCGTTTCCGCCCCTTTAGTCCCAGAGTTGACGGAGCACAAGCACGATCGCCACTCGACCTCACCACGGGGCCAAACGATCCAGACTACCACCACTCTTTGATCCTTCGAGGAAAGGACTTTGATGCTCCAAAAGAGTCGGTGAGTCGCAGACATTCAATTGTCGGGGACCAAAAGATCGAAGTAGACCGGGTCATTCACGAGGACGAGTCGACCGCCTCACTATACGAACATCTTAAGCCCATGGTCCAAGCGGCCTTGGACGGACTCGATGCTCTGTTCGTCTTCGAGGGCCCCAGTGGCTCAGGCAAGACTCATACAATGTTTGGGACGGAACCTCAATACGACGGAATCGCATCTATGATTGCTGAACACATCTTTTCGCCACCAAGCGGGAACGGCGAGACGCCAAGCGAGATAGAAGTGAAACTCACGAACCTCAAAATGTACCGCAATACCCTCATGGAGGCTAATTATCCAGACAAGGAATATGCGAAGCGACAGCTTCATCTCAAGAAACGAAATGGAGCTGTCAGGGTCTGCCATGATAAAGCCGGGGAGCATGAGGTCACGGGCGTCACAGTGACAACGAAGAAGCAGCTGGTGAACGCGTTTATCAAAGTCTGTAAGCGTCGCCGACAACGTCCGACGGCGCAGAACAACGATTCCTCTCGAAGTCACGCAATCTGTCAGCTCGAGATTACAAGAAAGGCTTCTGGTGCTGGGGAGGCAGTTCGCTCCAGTCTGTTCCTCCTTGACCTTGCCGGCGCCGAGTCGATGAAAGATAGCGCTACTCCGGAGGAGACACTGGGTATCACCAAACCGCGTGGTAACCTCCTTCACGCTATGAAAGAGACGAAGAAGCTCCACTGCATGAAGCCTGAATCCCCATTGAGAGCCGCTGGGTTGGATATATTGAAATCGCGACTCAAAGATGAAACTGTGGGTTACGTCTCTGCGCAAAACACCCCAGACTGAGGTTGGACTGACGATGCTCGATAGCTGACCCACTTGCTCCAATCTTGCTTTTTTGGAGACCCTAAGATTGTCCTTGTTGCAAATGCCGATCCATATGTGCCAAAAGAGCATTGGCATCGTATCAGAGAGACCATTGAGTTTGTGAACGCTGTAAGTCGTCTTGTCTCACGGTAAGAGTGACTGCTGATTGAAGTCAGGTCGGGTCAGATTCTTAGGTCCGGAAGACAGACTGGAGGCTGAGAATATCGAAATGTTCATAAGGTCAATTCGTTCACAATGAGAGCGAGCCATCTTCAAGTGAGACTCGATAATGTTGAGTCTCGCAGCAACCAAAATGAAATGCCCATCAGGTCGATTCGTTTATTCCCAAAATGAAATGCCCATCAGGTCGACTCGTTGTTTCCCAAAATGAAATGCCCATCAGGTCGACTCGTTGTTTCCCAAAATGAAATGCCCATCAGGTCGACTCGTTGTTTCCCAAAATGAAATGCCCATAAGGTCGACTCGCTCTGCAGCCAAAATCAAAAAGCCTCAAAAATCGGTACGCTTATTTTCAAAATGAAATGCCTATACGGTCGACTCGCGCTTAAGCAGAACACAACACCTCCAAGGTCTAACGGCCTAGGACGTCACTGATAGGTTCTGGAGATTATCGTCTTGCTCTTTTGTAACGGTTTTGAACATACTTTCTGATAAACATACTTTCTGATAGACATTGTAGTCTGGGCGAATCGTGGCTCGACTCTTGACGACTAATGAAAAACAATTGAAGACCAGCATATAATGTCAAACCGCTTATGTGTTTATTTGCGGCCTTAAGCTGGGGAGAAATGTCACAAATACCTCATCTCAAATTACTCCAAGTGTGCTACGCGGTCAAATCAGCTGGCCTACAAAATACGCATCCGCGATAGCAAATGCTCATTATTTGACCGATAAGCTGGGACGTGCAATCACCGTTAAAACTAAGCTAAGGCGGGGAGGGATTGAATAACGGGTCTATCCCTGTGCATACTCCGTTTATCTCCTTCATTTGCTTACATCTCTTGATTGTTGAGTGATAACAAGGATACGTTTGCTTCGGGTTTGTTCTTGATTGGGAAGCTCAGCAACACTAGATGCCTACGGGAAGCCATCATGGCCTCTAAAAACAAGGCTATAGCTTCTTGTTTACCATGTGCCAGTGTCTTCCAAAATGATGGAGATGCTTCACGTTTGCGCTTGTGCAAGTGAGCCAAATAGCATACAGCATGGCCTATATTACCTCCTTCCTTTCTCTTCCACTTCACCAGCCTCTTCTTCTATCTCCTCTTCGTCCTCCTGTCGACCTTCCAAATTCCTCATCAGCAACAGATCACAACCCTCTCGCTTCCCAGGACTCGACCTAGTCCACCCTGCATTTTCAACTCTTGCGAGCATTAACTCACACTTCGAGAGGACATTCCGAGTCAAAAGCATGGAAATACTGTTGAAAGGAGCATGGAAACTCATAACTGTCACCGCCAGCACGATCAACTGGCCCCTACTACGTCGGTGCACACAAAGGACTGGCATATTGTTGCTGTATGGTACATGTGCGGTGGTATTTGTTGTCCCGACTCTCCTTCTCGTTGCCATTGGCCGCCGACCGCAATCAGACAACCTGCCCACAGAGTGTGACCCTACAGGCGTGCAGGACAACACTTTGACCAATGTGACCGCCACCAACACGGTCCAATGCTCTGGCATCACAATGACGGGCCAGCAGTGTGCTCACACCAAGAAAACAAGCAATGCGTATTATTTCTGCGCTGGTCACAAGAGTCAGGAACAATTTCAGATGCGGCACCGGTGATGACAGCACGTACGAGTGACGGTGTCGAGGAGATCGTGTCATGCGCCAGGACAACACAATAATAAACAGAGCATGCAGAATGATATGTGTCGGTCAATTCTCAAGTCGGTTGCGGTACATAATTACGCAAAAATTCCTGCTTTGCCTCACCGTCCTTCCTGGCCACGCCAGCCATTCCCCGGAATTTCTGATCTATTCTCTCGACGTCAAAGTCCTTGCAATCCCATTTGATATTCTTGGATCTTCCATCGCCAGCTTGAGGGAGCAGACTGTCCAGTTGCACCATCTCGTCGCCAGTTGCTGTCAACATTGCCTCCACATTGCCCGTTGTCGAAGTCATTTTAGCCAGGTCCGATCCCAGCGTCCGGAGAAGCGACTGGGAAGCTTTCGCGACACTGCTCTCCTCGTCAGCTTCCCTCGGTGTTCTTGCTTTCCCAGCTTTCCCAGCTTTCCCAGCCGAAAATTTGAACGGCTGCCCGTAGTATGCGGCCTCCTGCTCTTCCGCAATCGATGTCAACGTGGCGTCGTCGACCTTCAAGGCCGCGTATACAGTCTCCACCATGGAGTCTAGAGCACCAGCACCGGCCTTTGTACACTTCCGACTGGTCTGGAGGGCGCCTTCGCTAGCATGCACCTCAAAGGCCAAAGCTGATGTGCAATTCCCTTCGAACACCCACTCTTTCACCCTCGGAGTCAGCTGTGTGCCAAGGCCGATGCTGACCACGTCCACTTGGTGGCAACAAGCTTGTAGCGATGTGCGATAATCACGTACTTGCGTCAGGATCCGGTCGTGGAAGGTGAAGTTCTCGTGCTGGATCGATTCATCAACCAAGCGAGCACCTTCCTGCAGGTGGATCAAGTCGGACAGGACAAAAAACTGGAAAGGTGGCTCCTGACTGATTTCTTTGTAGAGTCTCGAAGTCAATGGCCAAAGCCAGGTGGACAGCGCCAGAAACACACCCAGCGAAACCAACGACCTCATGGAAACTTTGACTTTGAGATGCATTGGCCATAGCGAGTGGACAAATGACTTAGTAGTAGCCTTTAGCCCGGATGCCGGCAATTTCACAGTCTTATTGGATTCTTCTTGGCCTTCTGGACTTTGCTGATGCGTACTCGATGGTTCAGCGACAGTCTGACCCTCGATGCCCTGGTGAGGTCTCCTGGTAGACTTTTCGGGATTTTGTCCCACTGCGCCATGTGGAGAGCTCGACTTGACCTTCTTAACGACGCCTTCAGCCTTGGGGCCGTGATAAGCGGTCTTTCTACTATCCTTGAAGCCCGGATCATTGGTGTCCTGTGATGCAGTGGCTGGAGTAGGAGGCGAATAGCTCAGGCTCTCTGTGACATCGAAGTCATAGAAGTTTTCCCAATGAGACTGTCGGCTCATACTGGGAGATCGTAACGATTGGTATGTCTACGTGGAACCAAAGTCGTTGGTGGGCTCAAAGCGCAAGAAAGCGATGCAACGGGACGCTCAAATCCGTCGAACAGAAGTCAAAACTTCACTGGCATTATTCGGACTTGGTCGTCTGATGTTTATGACAGGCTCTTAAGAGATTAGATTGGCTCCGTACCCCTCTGTGTGTCTCACCGCGTTCGGAGCTCACTCATCCGTGATATCTACATTGGACATTTCACCATCTGTGGCACCATCCATGAGTGTACCAATGATTGAACCGCTCGGCTGATCGTTTCCGCATCATCTGAACCATCATTCTGCCTGACTCCCTATCAGCTTTTCCGCCTGCGATGATGGGGTGCAATGATGGGGCAGCAACTGAGAAATTCTATATTTGGACAAAGAAAGCGGTTCACTGCAGCATGATCATATTACCTGATTCAAATCGAAATTGAGGTCAAACATCCTTCCATCATCCTAACCTCCCCCCAATAAGCATCCTACAGTCAGTACAACTTAGCCAAGGCAATATGAAATACCTCAACTACAGAACCTTCTTCCACGCGGCGGTAGGGACTCTGTTCATGGGCGTCATTGTTGATCCCAACTTGATCATCGACCAGTTCAATGCCCTAGCAGCACTATGTGGCGAGCGCCTGGATTCCATCGCCACATGGGCGGAATCCTCAATCGAAATGCCCATGGCCCAAGCCGGGCCCGCACTTCTAGCCAAATCGGCATCCATCGTCCAAGAAAGCGTGAACATACTTCAGAAAGCAGATTCGAGGACCGTGGATGCCCTCGCAGCCGTCCATAGAGAACAGCAATCCAACCCTGAGAAGAACCTGCAGATCGACAAGGACATCTTCAATACAATTCACAGCATTCTACAAAGCATGATCAATAAATCAAATGGTATCGCTGCGGGAATCAGATCTATCGACCTATCGGTCGCTTTCCAGCAGGTGCTCTTGTCGATTCATAGGGTTGCGTCACTGGCGAGCTATAGCCTTGGCTTGTTGCTCACCGCGGAAGGGATACTTGAGGACACCCTGACACTCTGCTTCGGCACCTTCATCATCAAGCGTGTAATCGCTTTCGGGCTCGTCATTACCTTGCTCGCTTTACACCGCCTGCTATTCCTTATGTTTGGGCTGATCCGCTGGATCCTCTCCATCCCGTGGCGTCTGCTCCACTTCTGAAGGACGGCTCGAGGGTCCACAAACGGGAATGGTGATAGATCAAGGAAGGACAGATGGACAGCATGGTCGGCGAAAGAGGCGGAACAACAGACCATACGGTGTTTGACTTTCACATTTTTGTCGTCGGAGACTCAACACATTCTTTTCTCAGTTGCGAGAATAGGGCAATATAATCAGACAATACTCGCTTGGTTCCCACTTTTTAACGGCTGGCATTGTTAGATTTTCCCTTCCAGTGTTGTGATGTGGTGCTACACCCACGTAATTAGACTCTCCCCATAGCCTCTCAAGCACATTGAACTCAAACTTGTTGCAATGTTGAACGAGATCGGCCAGCACAGGGCTCGTGTTCTTGAATCGCCATGCCCACCGAGGACACTGTCAACAGGCTATATCGTAGACGGCCAACAAAGAAGTGCTTCGGGTCAAATGAGGGATTCAGACGAGACTGGGGGGAATGATGAGGACCAACGTCTGAGGAACAACATTGGGCGCATTAGGTGATGAGGCTGAAGGCTTACCTCTTTCCTTCTATGATGCGTTCAACCTACCATTGATCTTACACCAGTCGAAACTGTGCTCATCTGAGAATTCTTTAAACGGGTCATCCAACATTGCTTTCGTTGGTCTAGAGTCTGCATCGCCAGGCCTTGATTTTTGCTATCCGAGACAGCCCAAAATAGCCGAGCAACATCTCTTTGTTCAACTATTGAAACAGCATCCACAGTAAGATACACCTTTTGATATAAGCAGGGTGGAGATCGATGGAGTGATTGTAGCGCTGTGTCTTTGTCCACTCAGTACTGCGACTGGACTTTTGTACTTGTCTCGGGAAAGCCTCCAGACTAGCACCACAAATGTACTCACCCAGACAATGCTGACGATTGCGATTGAGTCTGGCTTGGTCCTATGTCTCGCATGGCGACTGATGGATGGATTGCTTTGAAGTATACTCAGGCGTTCGGCTGACTTTTAAATGGCATCATGCCCTTTTCCTCCTCCACCTCTGAAGTGTTCGAAGCATCAAAGTCTCCGACCTACTGTGGAAAACCGAAGCTGCGAGCAGTCTGTATCTTTAACCGCCATCGTTGAAACACCCCTATCCACCCTCGACCATCTCAGGACCCACCAAAACCATCTTCCCGCGAGCCTCAACTGTTTATGCGTGTTAAACTGGTGACAGTTACGACCATGCCAGCACCCAATCACCCATCGGAGAGGCCGAGTATGCATCAATGCGGGCTGCTGGACCGGCTCACGGGACTACCGTGCCCGGCGGAATACAGTCGAGCTTTTAGTCTCCACCGCCATATACAAGCAAAGCATCCGACACCGACAGTAGTGACCCCTGAATGTACTCCTGGTACCGACCAGCACGATCTAGGTTATGATCTTTCAGGGTCTGATTCACCGACGCTCACGCCAGACAGATTTACCGACCATCTTCCCCCTACCGATGACTTTGTCAGCGAGAGCGACCCCTCCGACGACTGCACAGACTCCACAGCGTCAACTGAGCCCTCAGATCAGGCGTCAGAAAGGAAAGCGCCTGAAAGCCGCAAACGCAAGTTGTCCATCACTGGATTTGATAGGATTCTCAAAGCCCGCATGGGCCCTCCTATGCCACAATATGCAGCAGTACTCTCGACGAAGCTACCTCATCAGCCCAAGGCCCTCGATTGGCTCAGTGGTGCGGCCAAGCGAACTTTCGATGAGGAATTGAACACCCGGCTTGCCCAGTGGGGTGTTTCGAACGCGCACCAAGGCACATGTGTCCTGATTCCGGAGCAGTGGAAGGGTGCTGACCCCATGGAGATCTTACGTCTGTTCGACGTCCAAAATTGTCCTACTGCTCAGGCTGGCCGGTTACGCTACCAGTATTCGGACCACGTTACAGCGTTTGTCAGGGCGAAAGCCTGGTTCGACCAATGGCCTAGAAGATGCCTTGATCTCGATAACTTCGTTGGCGCAGGCCCTTACAAGCCGCTTGATGCATCGCATCGTTGCCACCAGAATCTTTGCGTTACTCACATACAATTTGAACCTGCGGACATCAACCAAGATCGAAAGCGGTGTTGCGCTCTCGCAACAAAATTAAGGCGTGAGAAGAAGGAGATTCCTGAATCGTGTGTTGAACATGATCCTCCGTGTCTACTTCAGGTAAGCTATTACTGGTAGGCTGTTCATCAGTCAAAGGCTTACGTCTCGCTTAGCATGCCGCCCTCACCACAAATGAAGCACTCTGCATCCAAATGAACATCCTCCGCCAGGCCAAAAAGCTTGATTCCATCGCGTTCCAGAGACCGCGACGGCACCCCTACTCAACCTTTGAGGCTACCCTCCCCTGCCAGTTTCCTGCTGTGAAGCTGAACCATGATCACCTTGTCGCCAATACACCTCACGGACTGAAGCCGCAAGGCAAGCCCGATCTGTTCTGTCTATTCTGCCCGAAAATCGTCCATTTCGACACCCTCGCCGGATATTGGGGTCATATAGTGAAGAAACATGACGGCTTGGATACGGTGGCACGCTTGGCCGAGATACGCCGCACAGCCGCTGAGTGGCAGATCTACTGGGAGGATTATAGCGACGGTGGCAAACGCGGCCAGAAGACGAGCCAGAGGCTGATCGAGATCGAGGATGAAGGATTTTGCTGGGAGACGGTCTTGGGTTGGGGTCTTCGTTGATTTAGATGGCTCAGACGCGGATGACGGATACGACCGCCGAAATTGGTAGATTGACAGGCTTCGTCTGGACTATGCGAGACAACACTGGGGCCTGCTTTGTTCGGACGGAATTGCGCCGAGATTGGCAGAATATATGTCACCTACAAGTTGTGTTGCGCTGTGTCGTCCCTTTTTTATTGCGTTTCCTGAATATGTGACAAGGCATAGGCAAATCCCCCACTTCTTCGGCCTGCAAGTCTCCTACCTTCAACTCTTGAAGTCTGCAATCTCTCACAACTGCAAACCTGCCTCGCGCTTTCACCTTTTTTCGGTCCGTGATGCCTTATTCAGCAAAAGGAGCGGTGATTGAGCCTGAGGGGTTGGAGCTGCTGACGAACGGAGGACGACATATATTAGACGGAGTACCGGAAGTGGAAACCTGGGTAAGTCGCCCATCCCTTCTTCTTCGGCCCTGTCAGCGACACAGACTAACGAGGACACAGAGAGAAGCACAACTATGTTGGAGCGTAGCTCAATTTTATGCTTTAGCACAAAACGCCTCGCAGAAGCTGGAAGACGTGGTCAAGATCGCCAAGAGTTGGGAGCATAATGGTGCCTTCGATGGGTCAGATGAAGCAGCCTGCCTGTTCCGCAAGTTGCAGCAGCATCTCGACAGATTTCAAGCTGGATTTTCTTGGACCTTGGATGAGACTAAGCGAGAATTCCATGAAGAGCAGCTGGCCGCATCCAACACTGAAGGAGAAGATCATGGCAGCGACAGTGGGAGCGGATCAGATAGCGATGGCGTTTTTGACGAGGCCATCGAAGACACCGACGAAAGCCAAAACCTTGCGACTGCAGACCATGCTCCTGCAAGCACCGTAAGAGATACCACTGGGAGTGATACAAAGACATAGGACACGAGGACACTCGAAACAACCGGCAGTGAGCGCAACACAAATGAGCGAAGAGCTGCATGACCTCGCAAGAACAAAATTGGAAATATTGTGGGCTGGTGTTGAATCCGATTTTTGCGCTACTCCTACATAGGACTGGAGCCTCATTCAATCTACATTGTTCAGAAAGCAGTGGAAGCCAAAGGCAACACAATGCACTCTCAATTTTACTAAGCGCCATCTGATATTGGCTCCATAGCGCCCAAAACAACATCAACCGAAGTCCAGAAATGTGATGGGAGATACTGTCGGCGTGTTCAAGACCTCTCTTTGAAATACTTTCCGTCTACAAGGGTTGACTGTTTTCAAAATCGAATTGACTTTACTTGAGGATATCATTCCTGGACTTATATAGTCTCATGCCCTTAGAATATGCCGTAGGAGACACTTCCTCCTTTTTCCGACGTAAAGCTGGATCCAGACTATGATCGAATTGCATGTCTCGGAACGAGCTTACGCTTGCTTATGCACAAATCCACATTCGCCGCGCCCGAGCAAATATCGACAGGCTCTCGACCTTTTGATAGTCCCAAATGAGCTGAGGACGGCTTCTCGCCTCTTTCTCCCATCGATACGAAATCAGAAAGTAGACAGCAAGCCCCTTTTCGGGCTGCGATGTCTCGTAACAGAAGTTTATCCTTTCAACGACTGACAAGCTCCTGAGACCTCTGATTCTATACAAATCGACCTGTTTGCAAAAATGTGATATATCAAGATACGTACTCGCAGTTTGCTTCTCTTATCCTCAAGACAAGATCTCCAAATATTGCTTGTAGTTCCGACAAACCCAGCATTATTTTTCCAATTCAGTGGGCTTTCGAGGCCCATACCGCCAACCCTTCAGTAGCTCATAGCTCTCCACTGAACAAATACATCACATCAATTACTGTTCGATCACTTCTAGCCGTCTCTGAAGCCATTATCCGGACTACCTTCCTAACCGTCGCTATCTCTATCCTCTTGATACGAGCAGCCGCCTCCTTTTGACATGGATATCGACACTGGGGGACGACCATTCAATGACTCATCAGAACGGATGGATCTCGATGACCCCATGGAATTAGGTGTACTGGATCGCGACCATAAAAATAAAGGTCAACCAACCTATGGTATTCCCTTCGGAACAAACGCCAATCCACGCTTCAATCAAAGGGCATTCGAATCCTGCCAAGGCAAAATTCAGATCAACAAGATCGTCCTTATGGACAAATCACATTCCACTCTACCGTCTCCTTCTTGGGATAGTCAACTACGGGAATGGCTATCAAATCCTTCAGCTAGGGATCTCCGATCCAGACTACGCCTGTTGTACAACCCCAGACGACTTTATATTCAATTTGACGGCGCGATTCTACCCTGGACAGTCAAAGGCCGCACGTCTTCGTGGTTTTACTATCCTATTCATATACACTTAGACCGGACTAAGCCCGGGGATTTATTATCTGCTGAGTATATAGACGATCTAAACAATTTTTGCTGGCGGCTCAAATACGTCTTGGACCATATGCCCCCAATCGAGACTCCTAAAAAATCCACGAAGTTGCATGTATCGTGGTCTATCGCAAATCGGATAATTCGATCTACTGAACGACCTTCACATTTGAAAGCCGCGCCTCGTTATTCTATCCTGGATAGATCACTGCATAATGCATTGCCGAGGCAACGGCTATCCTACATGGATCCACTCGATGGGCTCCCTCGACATATGATTGTCAGAGTGCCCTTGATAGAGGACCATATCAATATCCCATACGAAGGGCGCTATCAGCTTCCGACCAAAATTGTCTCACCCGAATTGAATTATCTCGATCCACAGCAAAAAACCCAGTTGCAGAGATTCGCGATGCAGCTGACCCAAACTCTAGATGGCTTCCTTGGTTCATCGTCGGAACTTCACCTTGCGGTACGTGACATGAGGAACCGATACGGTTATTTATCGCAAAGCAAGCAACCAGGTCTGTATGAGAGCGGCTCATTGTTCAGAGTCAGGAGGCGACCCTCTGCTATAACAGTCATAGAGCTCTCTGGGTGAGTTTTTCCTAGCCCCTGTGGCTCACAACCCTCCCTAGATCTATCAAGTACTGATAATTATAGCTACATCAGGGGAAGAAAGCATGTGATTGGTCTTCCCAGTGTCAAGCTTGCTACAACCTCCAATGTGACTATAGCTATAGTAATGCAATCGGGGCTGGACGCATTCCTTAGTGGAAAGAACATTGTCGAGAGCTTTTATTCTATGGGTAAGTCTTGCATCCCTGACGTATATCTTGTTAAGGATACTCATGGCTCTTCGCTATACAGCTCTGGCTGCTGATATCGAGAACGCTCGGATCCTCTACGGCTGCCTCCCAACTGGCCCTAAGAATCCCAAGCAGCTGAAGGAAGGTGCTAGATGGTACCTGGTCTGCAGTGGGTGCTTGGGAATCTCAAGCGATGATCGGATGTATAAGGTCGATCGAAGTGATACTCCATTCCGTTTTTGTAGCCGATGCAGGGACAAAGCCGTGCATGGATCGGCGGAGCAACGTTCAAAACCCAATCATGGGTTCTGGGATCGGCTCAACATCAATATCCGAAAGGACATCGATATGATATATGAGAAAGGGAATTTGCCAGAAAAGTCATACCTCCAAGACACCGTTCACACCATATGGAATCAGCTTGATGGATACCGGAGCCGTAGGGAAGACGGCATATATGTGTGGCAGGATGCACTCGTGGATGCCAACTGCCCCGATCGAGCACAAGGTACGTGTGATGGTTCTACTGGGAATCCAAGTTTGCTGACCACCTTACAGACGATGAAGAAGGTGCGGAAACAGCATGGACAAAGCGTTTGTTGCATCCTTTCGTCGCCAGCCCTGACGGTGTCCGACCCATCGCGTACGATGCGCTCAACAACGCAGGCTACCACGTCCCGGGGAACGTGATCGTCACGAGCCATTCGTTCAACAGATTCTGCGGCCGCATGCCAAAGGCCGTCTTGCCGCTGACAAAGAAGTCGAAGCAAGCACAAAGTGTAGAGATGCTCGAACGTATCGCAAAAGCCTATCGCAATCTCGTCAATACAGCCAACGAGTTCCCGATCAGGAAGCAAGACCGCATGAAGCTGAAGATGGACGTCAACGGCGTTGCAGAGTTGAATCAAGCGGCAAAGACTGCTCAACCCTGCCCTGGGCCTAAGAAGTGGGATCGCTGGCGGTTGGCAGGTCAAACAAAATGCCGTAAGGCTGTGCCTATCCTCGCGCCAAGTATCTTGCCTCGAGGATATCGGTATCAACAGCTTTGGGCCATCTATAGCTTGCTAAAGTACCAAGAGCGAGGAATTCCTGAGGATTTGTGGCTCAGAACGAACCCCGACGGAAGCAAAGTGTTTTTTCCATTCTCCAAACGCGCTCCGATCGACTCCTTCTCGGAGAGAGACCTCGTTAACTGGTATAAAGTCCACGAACGTACACTGAAGGGACGCTGTGACCGTGCGTCGTGGTACCTAGGATACTTGAATATTGAGATCCTAATGCAAGTTCACTTGAGACTCTTCCTCGACGCGGCAGAAAAGCTGGGAGATGGCACTTGGGTTGTCCGTTGCATCGTCGGCAATGAATACTGGCCGTTCGCCGGTACGCCATTGTCCACTTCCTTGGGCCATAAGGAGCACGGTCAGCCAATAAGGACGGGCTATGCCCTGCATGTTAAGTATCCTGTAAATCAGGAGGCATACATCGAGGAAGATAACAATCTGGCGTTGGAGTCAGTCGCATGGAACACAGAGCGATTTATGCACAACTCTGAACCGATAATCCACCGAATGCTTGCGCGTCATATGATGGTGCGAGACAAAAATGAGTTCTGGGCCGTCTCGCTGGATTTGAACGACATTAGAGCAGATCCTGACGATATCTCCCTCATCAATGAAGCTCGTCGAATTTGGGAAAGGTCAGGCTCCAAGAGGAGCGAAAATGCAAAGACCGCAACTGCTGAGGCAAGGGCAGCGAAACGGGCAGCGAAACGGGCAGCGAAACGCGATGCGGAACGTCAACGAAAGCTTGTGTACCAAAGTCCATTTAACAAGGAGAAAGGGTCTGGACGTTCAGACACAGAGGATTCAGATGACGAGTCTGGTACTGACTCTGATACCGAGTCAGATACTGAGAGCGGTATTGCATCAGATACTGATGACATTGAAAGTGATGCCTCATCAGTCACTGAAGACGAGTCTCATTTTGGTGCCGAAGATGACTGTGCTATGGATGGGAGCTCTGGATTGGAAGATGAAGCTCAATTTGCGCCACAAGGGCTTGATATGGACGCCTTGGAGGACGACTACGAGCTTGTAGCGTCTCATTGCCGCGGTACCCACCAAGAGACTTGGACACGGTTGAACCACATACACATGCCTCCAGAGATGCTTGAACATAGCAGGGAGTCGACACGAGAACTTATGGCTCGCTGTCTTGTCCCAGTAGAGAAGCGGGCTCGCTCATCGAGCTCCTCTATAGCAGCTGGGAGACAGCTCGAAAATTCTTCCAAGCGATTCAAAACTCACCACTTGGTGCCCGATCCCGAACCTTTCATCGAATCACACAACCTTCGGCAACTGCAGGACTATCAGCTCCGATCGCTAATCAAGAAGTATCGACTGGCATTCAACGCGGAACATCAACGCCGACGTGATCAAGGTATCGTACTCACCAAAGACACCTCCCAACAGCTGCTTTGGATTGCTGATATGTTGCTCAAACCGAATTCTGCTTTGGAAGATGGACTGCTGAATCTTGACGTTCTTTCCGACCTTGAGCTTGCTGCCTGTAGGAACAGGTTTGAACGGGACATTGAACAAGAACAAGACCGATGGGAAGATATTGACTACCCAACCAGTACTGCAATATGCATTCAACTAAGAAGTCTTGGCTTACTAGGAACCCAGGGAATAGAATCTTCCATGCTTAGTATCCTTCCCTGGCTAATGGATAGAGTCTCACGAAGCAGATTTAGCCTTGGGGAAGAAGCTAATACAGCGCGGAGGGAGCTCACGCGGGCGCGAGAGAGCAACCATTTCTGTCGCGATTTTCTCGTCATATTGGATAGCCTTGCTGACAATGATTTCAAATCCTTCAAGATAGATTATTGCCTGGAGATCATGAGAGAAAAAGAAAAACGAAGAGCGAACGGCGAAACCATCGTCCAATGTACTAGTACTACAGCGTTCTTGCGTATCGCGGGCTAGTTTGCTTGTTGAAGGGTATTCGTGAGCAGTCACTGTATCAAGCACAATAATCAGTATTTGTTCACAGATATAATCGAGGAGTTGTTAAACAATAATCAACAACAACAATAACAAACAAAGACAATGATCAACGGATTCAGCATATTTGCTGTCTATTAACACAATCCTTTTCTTTATTGATGTATATCTAAAGAGCGACCCTTCTTTTTACGATCCTTTATCCTACAACATCGTCGATCAACATAATGCTATTCGAATCAAAAATCGACTTCAAACAATACTTGTCTTCTTTTGACCAAGACTCTCAAATGCCTACGCGAAATCCAAAGCCTACATTACGTCGAACGCTCAAGGACACAGCGAGCATATCTCCTCCTAAACTCAAAGACCTGGAAGATCAATTACAGCAACAGTTGGATGAAGCTCGGACCATCCATCGCAGCCTAGCGGCTTTAGCAAAGCAGATCGAAATAGCTCTTGATGAAATCTCAAGTTCGGCATCGAAAATACAATTGCAGCGCAATTGAAGAGGAGGACATAGATGGTGTGTATAGTGTGTATAATATGGACGACATGGATGTTAGTCTTCGATGAAGCGTTGAAGTTGGAGGTGAGATAGTAGTTTTTGCCACTTATCTTATAATATTCTTCTCCGAATTTTACTATAAAAAGCGCAAAAGAGACTTGGACACGGTTAAACCACAATAACACGGCCGACGTTGGATTTGCAGAGAAGTTTGACGAATCAACATGGTCTCGGTAGCGGTAAGTCTCAATTGTATGTGCTATCATTACAACCCGCTATGTATGTATCCCTCCATTCCCTTATGTGTGGGGTATCTTACGAAAGTAAGTCTAAGCTCCCCAACCGGTGGGTGCATAAAAATAGTCTAGTGAAAGTGCAAAAGTGAAACGCCAATCGCTATGCAAGAATGCGTATGTGTGTGTGTGTGGCGAAATCTCAAAAATATTCTTCCTTACACCATCTGGCCGAAAATCCTGGATCGCTTCATCTTTCGGCATCCTCCCTCGCACCGCTTCTGAGGTGCACCAGCTGATTGTCCGGCGCCAGGAGCTGCGGGCGTTGCCGTACCTGAGAAGGCTGGTTGTGCAGATGGGCTCATCATGGGAGCAGCTAGTTGAAGCGACGTGGGCATCTGCGAGGCGTTCGCGGCTGCAGGGCTTTGTGCGGCTGCCGCCGGAGTTGCTGCGGGTGCTTGGCCCCCCTGAGAGGCGGTCATCGTGGCCTGAGCGGGCGTTGCTTTCATCTGGGCCATCACTTCGTCCACAATCTGCTTTCGCAGGGCGGAAATGGCAGCTGAGTCCATGGGTGCGGCATTTGGTGACGCAGGTGCTGCTGGCTGAGCGGGTGGAGAGAGTTGCTGGGTTTGGCTTTGACCTTGCGCTTGCGGAGGGTTGCTGGGCGGAGAAGAGCTCTGCGCCTGCGGGGCGGGTTGAGCAGATGCTGCCGGAGCTGGAGCTGACTGTGTCATATATTCCGGCACGGCCTTATGATTGAGGTCGTTTGCTCGAGGCTTGAGGGTCTGGGTATTGGGTGCAGAGGCAACGATGTCGATGTCCATGCAAGAGGTATAGATCTCAGGCTTCCCATTAGGCTCAGTTTTCCCAGGCTCGGTATGCCAATCCCACACCCAGTAGACTGTATAAGGCTTTCCCACAGGTAGGTCTTTCGGGAGATAGATGTCATTTTGGCAACCCAGATCAGCGCCGGTTTCTTTATCGGGTGTGTGAGGCCACTGTTTTTGCCGTTCTTGAGAGATTGGCGAGTTGTTGTTTTGGTGGCATCGAAGATCATCGTAAAATTGCGTTGCGAGCAACCGCCCTCGCTTGTCACCACCCGTTCCGGCTTCATTCCACTTTCCGAAGATGTCCAAGAACTTTTCATCGTCCTTTTGTGCAGATGTGCCATAGATGTAGACCTTACCGCTGCGTGGGGGCTTTCCGGGTGGGTTTTCTGGGAGCGTCACATGTCCATTCTCAAGATATCGAAGAGCGATCATGGCGCCAGGCGAGGCCTTCAGTCTATCGAAACCTGCGGCTTGCTTCATGCCCCGCTGCGACTTTCTACACATGTTGTCCTGTGGGGTGATGCCTCTGGTGATGTAGTCTTGGTTGTTCGCCTTTCCAGCGGTGTTGTCCCGCTCTTCTAGCTCGGGCCCTTTGGGGAGGATGTGCACCAAGGAGGTGTCTGTAAATCCTGGTGCCTCACGAGGTACAAATGCTCGCATATACCCTGGATTCCCGATGTAGTCTGATGAGGGTTGAACGACGTAGAGTCTGTCGATCCAAGAGTGTGCAGCTGCCGGAACACTTGTGATAACGAATGCCGCCAGGGCAGTTGCTGAGGAGTAGCGCATGGTGGTAGAGGTTCGAAGGTAGATTAATTTGAGTGTTGACAGATGCAAATCTCTGCAGGATCTCCTATGAATCGAACGCCGAGGATGGTGATGAATGAGTGAGAGAGTAGTGGATTACAGGATAGAGTGCAATGAATGATAACAATTAATATAAAAGAATGTAAAGGCACAATAGACCAACGTCCAGCGTGGTATGAACAAAGAAGAAGAGAGTGCTATTGTTGAGAAAAGGTCATTGTTGAGAAAGCAACATTGACGAGGAGCACCCACAACAAGAGGGAAGAAGGGACAGGAACAAACAATGAGATTTGTATGAGAAGAGACCAGCACGACACACAAAAGCAAAACGGTTGCTGTTTACAAAGACCTGGGTTTGGGTGGCAAGCAACCCCTCTGGCATGCATCTGGCGTACCATCACCAATGGACGGTGGTGACGAGGTTAGTGTAAAACGAATATTGTGCAGCACAAAGAGCAAGGTGTATTTTGAGCATCAGCATTGCATCGGGTGGTGAGGAATAGAAGAATAGCATCGCTATCAAACAATGCGACAGAGGCTCTGCGGTTCTTCCAGACCATGAACGCGATATGGTTTCAGAATTATGAAACCGAGCATTGAAAGGTGAATGCAGCAAGGTGAAGCATTGGTGGAGGAAAGTGCCTGCTCTGCTCTGCTCTTAGGTTGTTTCAAGATCACCTATTCTTGGCCCGGGGCCCGGCCAATAGGCTGCCTGAAGCCCGCCAAAGCGAACACTGCCGGAACATGAATATTCCTGGCACTGCAAAGGCCTAGACTGCAAACTTGTACATGGTCAGGAGAAGGTTGCAAATCGACTCGCGGTGATTTCTAGGATATTTTCTGTTGCTGGTAAGCGGACCGGGAGTCTTTTCTGTGCGGGGCCTCTTCCTGGCCTTCCCTGGGCTTGGCCGATTGCATCAACGATCCTTTTTGCCTGCAGTCAGGGAACACAGTAGGTATGGCGAAAGACGATGATTCGTTCAGACCGGCGCTGTTGGTTGTAGATGTGCAAGAAGACTTTTGTCCACCTGTGTGCAAAATCCCATACTTGACCCACCTTCCCCACAACTCACCTCTTCGCAGCGTGGAAGTCTTGCGGTGACTGAAGGTCGAGATATCGCGACTGCGATCAATCAACTCCTTTCACTGCCATTCGTATTGAAAGTGGCGACACGAGACTTCCATCCAGAGGATCATATCTCCTTTGCGACGTCTCATTCACCTCCAGACAACAAGCCATTCGAGTCCAGTGTCATGACCAGGAACCCATACGAACCATCGCAGGAGCATACAATTCGCCTTTGGCCTCCCCACTGTGTGCAAGGTACACCAGGCGCGGAGATCATCCCGGAGCTAGATGTCTCAAAGGTAGACATGGTGGTGGATAAGGGTCAGGACAAGAGACTGGAGATGTACTCCGCATTTGCGGACGTATTCGCGGGGAAAAGTCCAGGAGCAACAAATGTGGATCTTGCTGGCCTTTTGAGGCAGCACAGCATAACTCATGTGTTCACCGTCGGCCTCGCTGGAGATTTCTGTGTCAAATGTACTGCCATCGACGCGAAAAAAGAAGGGTTTGAAGTATGTGTTGTGGAAGAAGCTGTGAAGAGCATAGATACTGGAGCATCAGGATGGGGAACGGCAAAGCAAGATATGGAGAAGATTGGCATAAGAATGGTGAGCATGAACGGCAGCGAAGTCGCACGGCTCAAGAGTGGTGCATAGAGTGCATTGAAGCTTTCCACAAATGATTGCGTCAAAGGGTGAGGAGCGATAGCATCAGGCACGCATAACAATAATAATGATTATTCAGAGCAAGGAACTCCAGGGGTAATCTTGGTTGATCTCGGTCCCAGCTGCAACAGGATCGATTAGGCTTAGGGGCCGCCGAGCGCGCAGGGTTAAGCTTCATTTTGACTATCGTCATGATGCAGCCAGACGCGTTTTGCTTCCATCCTCATAACATTACGATCGCTTTCACTTTCCACACCAATTCACACCTCCAATCGAACATATCCTCGTCGCCACAATGGTCTCATCCAAGGGAAAGCCGACTGACCCTAAATTGCGCGAAGAAGCCAAAGAAGGTTTGTTGTTCGCCAGGTCGCGATCGCAATCTTCTTTCGCAAAAACAGGACCTGAAGCTGACTTTCCCAATTGGCAGATGTGAAGCAGATGCCAAACAAAGATGGTGGGGGAAAGGGGCAAATGGCAGCTTGGAAGGTTGGTAAACCCTGTGAATAAGACTCGGCTCACTATATCTTCTACCGCTTTCTTCTGCCATTGCGACTCATTAACATCCGGCTGATCGCGATCCTTAACCAGGCTGGCAAGATCTCTGAAGAGTACGAAAAGAGAGGCGGCGGCTACGAGAACGAGCCCGGCTCTGCCAATGAACCTACCAAAGGCGCGCCGAAGCCAAAGTCAGACGACAAGAAGACCAAAGAGGTGAAGGAAACAGGCGCAGGAGATCAGAAGGACGACAAGCCCAAAGCAAATAGTGGCAAGAAAGCTACAGGCAAGAAGGCCGATAGCAAGCCAAAGGCCCCGAAGAAGGAGAAGAAGCCTCCTACTGAAGGCACGCGCAAAAGTGGCCGACTGAGCAACAAGCGCAGCGCGCCGGAGGACGACAGCAAGCCAGCAGCTAAGAAGGCAAAGAACGGCAAATAATCGTCTAAGCTAGCAGCAGCACTTCGGATCTTCGTTAGTAACTGCTAAATGTAAGGAAAGTTCGGGCGTGTCTGGAGCATGCTCTTTTGGCACGCATGGGTTGGATATCTCTTTGTGGATAGGTTTAGATGTTGGGAAACACGATGAAGGATGCGAAACATAGTTTTTAGAGATGTCATAGAAAGCTTCTCAACGTTGAATCGGTCGGCATCAGCTCTTTAACACCGTGTTGCTTCGCAGCTTTTGATATGTGCCACATGGAGAGACCTGCATACCATCCATAGCCCCTGCATTTAGCGTCAACCCTGCCTCGCTGCTTTCGGTAAAGCTTCGGCTGTCTCCAGAAATCCGCAGCACTGGGGTTTTTTTTTTTGGAGAACAGGAATGCGTAGATCTGTATTAGGAGTTCGCATGCAGGACAGGGGATCTGGTGGCGGTGGGAAAGGCTCGTCTTTACCGATCTGACCTATATTGTTCTTCTTGCACTCTCCGCTCCTCAGCACACCATGCATCATCTCAAGCGTAATTCGACACCGCTGTGAGCATCTCGCATTTTCTACAACCAGATTGGAGCACTTGGGAGGTTGAATCAAGTGAAGTGCAGCTTTGTGGGTGCGGAGCAAAACCCCAGAGTGGATCCGACTTCTAATTGCTATTCTAGGCACTTCCGTTATGTAGGCAGACATTGAGATTCGACACAGCAGTTCCTTTTCCAACGAATTTCTTGTGAAGGATGCTGGGCGCTTCATTCCTCCCCGCACGCCTTCGCCACGAGCATCATCAGGATGGTCCAGCCGCGAACCCGACCTATATCAACAGACAAATCACTGCCCTCCTCCAATGGGTCTCACGCGGTGCTTTCACTCATCCAATTCACACTATTGTATCAGTCGCTTTAGTCGCAAGCACCTGTTACATTGGACTTCTTGAAGGCAGGCTTCTCGATCACACAAGTCTGGGAAACAGCATTGGCAGTACAGACCTTGCCTCTCTCGCAAGGGATGGAAGGAATCTACAGCTTGGCGAGAAGACGTCGTGGAAATGGCAAGCACACAGCAGTGCAGTGGGAAAAGATGAGAGCGTACGTACTTACAACTGTGGCAGAGCAAAGTCGCTCACAGTAGTATAGGAGCAGCAGGAAATCGTCCTTATGACTCTCGTTTTTCCGGACACTAGGTCTAATACTGTTCCCCGCACGGCGCCTTTACCACATCAAGTGGTGTCGAGCGAGAACACCTCCGTCCAGCTTCTGCCGCCTACAGGAAACCCTCTGCATCCTATATCTCAGGATACAGCTTTGGCTTTCGCAGTCGATCGTGATGAAGCACCCAGATTCCTGGCAAACATACAACAGCTTCCAACCCAGGAGTCTGGTGACAACTATAACACCGACCGAGCTCAGGATCCTGCAATACGTGGAAGGTGGATCATGAATGCTGCGAACACTGATATCTCGCCCTCGAAGGGGACCATCGGGAGATCTGCTCGGAACGCTTGGGTTGGATTTGTCGATTTAATTAAGGTACGCACTACGAATCATTATCGCTTCCCCACTAAGACCACCTAGCACGCAGAGTCTCTGGACATTGTAATCATGGTTCTCGGTTATTTGTCCATGCATCTGACCTTTGTATCGCTTTTCATGTCCATGAAACACATGGGTTCAAATGCCTGGCTGGCTACGTCGGTGCTCATATCGTCTGTGTTTGCATTTCTCTTTGGCCTTATCGTGACCACAAAATTCGGTGTGCCTATCAATCTAGTGCTTCTCTCGGAAGGCCTCCCCTTCCTTGTGGTAACAATCGGGTTCGAAAAGCCGATCATATTGACCAAGGCAGTCTTGATGGCATCATCAAGTCATAAACGTCACGAGTCTACAAGAGTCGAGGCACATGTGACCAACGGACCGAGCTCTTCCAAAACCATACAATCATCCTTACATATTGCAGTCAGGGACAAGGGTTTTGACATCATCAGAGACTACTGCATTGAAATCGCCATTCTCGTATTGGGGGCCTGCTCTGGCGTCCAAGGCGGTTTGACACAGTTCTGCTTTCTTGCCGCTTGGATCCTACTATTCGATGGCATTCTACTATTTACGTTCTATACCGCTATTTTGAGTGTCAAGCTGGAGATCAATCGGATCAAACGCCATGTTGCAGTCAGCAAAGCTTTGCAAGAAGAAGGCGTTAGCAGACGAGTGGCAGAGAATGTCGCGACAAGTGACGAACTTTCGAGATCTAACGAAGAAGATGGGGCTCTTGAGGGTCCTGATGCCCACAGACGACCTGTCGTTTTTGGAAGAAAAGCTCGAGACAGTAGCATACCGAAGTTCAAAGTACTCATGGTTACAGGGTTTCTGCTGATCAACGCTCTCAACCTTTGTACGATTCCATTCCGCTCTGGTAAAAGAATCGCTACTCCTAAGGCGGTGTCTGGGTTGTCGAACGTGCTTACGCCGCCTTCAATCGACCCTTTCAAGATTGCGCAAAACGGCTTGGATTTCTTGTACGATCAAGCTCTGCAAAACGAAACGCCCATGATCGTCACAGTCCTCCCACCAATCAAATATGGATTAGGATACGCAGACCCGGACAGCGAGGATGTCAAGCCTGCATCAATCGAAGATGACCACGCAGATCAATTCCTGGACTATGTCGTTGGAGGTCGAGTAGTGGAAGGGGTCCTTAAAAGTCTTGAGGACCCAATTGTCAGCAAGTGGATAGTCGTCGCTTTAACCATAAGCATTGTTCTAAATGGATATCTCTTCAATGCAGCACGGTGGAGCATCAAAGAACCGCGTCTCGTCACGGAAACCACAGGGTCCGCAGAACAGTCCTCCACAAAAGCTGTTCCTAACGGCCCAAAACATGCAAAAGATCAAGAACCACCCCAAGCAAATGGACACGCACCTGAGCTCGGAAGCAAAATGGCTCCAAAGTCGACGCCGAGAAATGAGACTAGATCGATTGAAGAGCTCGAGCAAATGCTTAGTGATAAACAAGCTGCATATCTAACCGATGTCGAGCTTAGCGATTTGACCATACGTGGCAAGATTCCCGGCCATGCATTGGAAAAAACTCTCGAAAATTCCAATGTCATGACAAGACTCCAAGCCCTCACTCGCGCAGTCAGAATCCGGAGAACCTTAGTATCAAGGACAAAAGCGACCGCTGCAACGTCAAGCTTGCTCGAGACCTCGAAACTACCTTACGAGAATTTCAATTACGAAAATGTCCACGGCGCATGCTGCGAGAATGTCATAGGTTATATGCCAATTCCTGTTGGAGTCGCAGGGCCGATGGTAATCGATGGACAACCCTTTTATCTTCCAATGGCGACCACTGAGGGAGTGCTTGTCGCTAGTACTAACCGGGGCTGTAAGGCCATCAACGAGGCTGGTGGAGCTACCACAGTTCTGATGGCAGACGGCATGACGCGTGGTCCATGCGTTGGGTTTCAGACTGTGGCTCGTGCTGGCGCGGCTAAAGTCTGGCTGGATTCCGAAGAAGGTCAGAAGGCTATGAGACGAGCCTTCAATTCAACAAGTAGCTATGCTCGGCTACAGAGCATGAAGTCAGCTCTGGCAGGCTCCTACCTATACGTTCGATTTAAAACTACGACCGGCGATGCAATGGGGATGAACATGATTTCGAAGGGAGTGGAACGCGGACTAGACGTCATGAAGAACGAGTTCGGATTTGATGACATGTCTATAATTTCACTATCTGGAAATTATTGTACAGATAAGAAGCCTGCCGCCATCAATTGGGTCGACGGCAGAGGGAAAAACGTCGTTGCTGAAGCTATAATTCCTGGCGAAGTCGTTCGAAAAACTCTGAAAAGCGACGTCAATGCCTTGGTGGAGTTGAACACAAGTAAGAATCTTATTGGTAGTGCCATGGCCGGTAGCATTGGCGGTTTCAATGCACACGCTGCAAATATCGTCACCGCCATGTTCATTGCTACGGGTCAGGATCCGGCGCAAAACGTCGAGAGCAGCAACTGCATTACGATTATGCGAAAGTAAGTCATATTACCCTTCACTTCTGGCTGATTGAACTAATCAGAACAGTTACGACGGCAATTTACAAATTTCTGTATCTATGCCATGCATAGAAGTCGGCACGATTGGGGGCGGAACCGTTTTGGAACCACAGTCTGCCTGTCTTGATCTGCTAGGAGTCCGCGGTGCTCATGCGACCAATCCGGGTGACAATGCTCGTCGCCTGGCCCGCATCATTGCAGCTGGCGTTCTAGCAGGAGAACTCAGTCTCTGTAGTGCTCTGGCTGCTGGACACTTGGTAAAAGCGCACATGGCCCACAATCGGAGTGCGGCGCCCACACGAACAGGCACTCCTGTCAGTACAGCTGTTAGCAGCGCTCCCAGCAAGGGGCAGATTGCCGAAGGGCTAGCCATGACAAATTTGAAGTGAAAGTGGGCACCCACAGGCAACTCGAAAGTCCTGTTTAAGGTGAGGCTTGTACATGTATAACTTGTGGCGTTACAGCGAGTTCGCGCGGCATTTGCACATACGATTGACTTTAGCATACCCTTCTGTACACTGGCTGCTTCACGTGTCTCGACAGCTGCCGACATGACCTGACCCTGCGGTGAGCTGGAGGCTTTCTTGGGCGTACACCACGGTTGTTGTATTAGATACATTCTGGGTCGACCCCTCAGATATGGACCCAGACATAGACGTAGACCCTAAATCGAGACATTGAATACCCTATTCAGATGAAAGCACTCCTATAGAGTTGGTCTTGGCTTTTGAGATATCGAGTATGCTTTCCAAGGGACAACGGGCAAGGGAGCGGTCAACAAGGCCAAGACTCGAGACGGGCCACTACAGGGGTTTGATTGGCTGGAAATAACGAGCCAGTAAGCTTCGAGGTTTCCAAGTTGCAGATACGCTAAACCGGAAGAGTCTCTTCTCTGCCAGCACTACTGTCGTAAGGAAAAGGAGAAGCGTTGCAATTATTTCTTGTCCACGCTCAGTGATAATGATTTTGATACTTTAATGAATGCTTCTTGCTGTCATCTCATGCGCGCTTTACTCCGACTCTTCTGATATACGCGCCCAGGCGACGATCCGGTCCTTTTGTTTGCAACGTGGAACAGCGGCTGTACAGAACCGCGCTCTCGTCATCGCCTCGTTCGCCCTCAGTCTTGCCGGCCACTGCCAGAGCTGTGCGACCTGACCTTACGGTCATCGGGCTTAAGAAGATACTTGCTATAATATGAATGGCCGCTCTGGCCCACCTCCGCTTTCCCCTAATCCCAGTGAATGGTCAGGCTTCTCTCACTATCAGAATGGAGGCCCTCGGCCACGATCACCAGCATACCCACCAAATAGCCGTGGCAATATAGTGACCCCACCTATGTCTGGCTCTTCGAATGGGACTGATCCTCGTATGTCGAACGGTATGCCTGGCCGTCCAGGCGGTCCCTCGCCGCCCAACTCAATCACTGCGCGCTCGAGTTACGGCACAACTATGTCGTCAAGCGACAATAAAAGAAGACAGACGTTACACCAGGAAGAGAGATTAGGGCAGCATTATGCAATTTTGAAAAGATTTTTGGGCCAGTCATTGCGAGATGAAAAGGGCAACATAAAGCCGAACCGGGCCAGAGACAAACTCCTGCGTCTCTCCGGCATACAGTTTCAGGAACTAAGCACTGACGTTTATGATGAGCTTCTAAGGAGACAAAGTGCGCAAGGGCAGCGAGAAAATGGACCCGGTGGTGTGCCGCAATATCTTCTCCCTAAGGATAATTTTCATCCGAAGCGGAATCAAGCTCGGCAGAAGCTTGCTACGCTCCCTCCTCCACGATTCCGAGATCTAGCCACCGATGTGTTTTATGAGTTGGAGCGGAGGATTCCACACCTTGCTGGACGAGACATCCCCAGAGGTGGCAGTCCAGCTTTGAGCCCTCCAAGCCGAGTAGGCACACCGAACAGCATGAGAGGACCTGGCTTTGCGCCGAGGAATCAATCCTTGTCCGGACAGCTGATGGCGCCAGATGATCAATATGGACGGCCAACTGCTAAACAATTCCAAAGTAACACTATTATACCAAACAAGAGCACCATGGTCGAAGATGACGATGATGACGGGCTTAGCGACGTATACGCAAGTCGAAGAGATACCACTTTCACAACAAGAAGTGTCGGCGCCTCTGACAAAGACCGGAAGGCGATCGCAGAGCTGGAAACCCAAGTCACTGAGCTTCAGGACAAGATAAAGGATTCCGAGGAAAGGCTTCGGGATAAAGATTCGAATTTGGAAAAATTTACAGACCAATTTAATGTAAGGGTCTCTCTCAATTCATCCTACGCTTCGAGCACTAACCATTAACTTGACAGACTGCTGAAAAGGAGCGCAAGCGATACTCGGATCTTCAAACAGACATTGAAGATCAATTAGAAAGCGCCCGCAATCTCAACGAAAATCTTCAAGCAGAATTAAACAGAGTCCGAAGCGAACAGGCTACCAGCGAGCGTGATCTTCGGGCGCAGATAAATGCTATGACGAACAAAGCTCAAGGAAGCAATGAGTGGAAGAGTCGTTATGAAGCACTGGACAGGACGCATGCTGAACTCCGCTCGGAGGTTTCCGAGCAAGAGAAGATTACCGACGAGGTCAGGCAGGAGGCCACGACCTGTCTGACTCAAATGAAGGCATTGTCAGAACGCAGTGCTGAAGCAGTTGAGCGCGAAGAGAAACTGGTGGTGAAAGTCCAGAGGCTGGAGCATGATCTCAGAGAGTGGAAAGATCGCTACGCACAAGCCAAAACGAAGTCCAGAAGTGGTCTTCCATCTTCGATACAGCCCCTGGATTCTCGAGAATTGCTTGGAAAAAAGACAATCGTTACGCATAACGGCTTGATCAAGGAGATCCTAGTAACGAAATACCAGATGGCAATTGAGGAGCTTCTTGAGAACGCAAGAATTCAAGAGCCTCAAACAGTGCTACAGTCAGTCAAAGCAGTGGTTATAGCAGTCCGAAATATGACTATGGCTGCTCAGTCAAACAGCGATGATTCCACTGCGAGGATCAAGGCGAAAATTTCAGCAACGGCGAACAATCTCATAACGGCAGCCAAGAATTTCGCTGTGTCACAAGGCCTCTCACCTATTGCACTCCTAGACGCAGCTGCCTCTCATCTATCTACTTCAGTAATAGAACTGATAAGAATTGTGAAGATACGGCGCTCTGCGACTGAGGAGATGGAGGACGATGGTAACAGTGATACTGTGGACTCACCAGCAGACTACTATGGGCTCAGCAATGGCAGATCTAGCATAGGCGCGGACTCCACCTATAGCACTGACAGCAAGCCTCGATTAAATTCAAGAACATATTCAGGATCAAATCAGAGAAAGCCTTTGCCAAATGGTACATCAAATGGAGTGCCACAACGACCATCGCTGCCGGTGAGCAACCATGGCGATCTTGAAGGGCTAAAGGCAAGTCAACAGATCTCAATCCCATCGTTCTGGTCCACTAACGAGGAACGCTGCAGACCTTCCTCGACAGCCGAACGGAAAATCTTCTGGCAACAGTGCAGAATCTCATTTCGTCCATCCGCGGATCCGCCCCTCCACCCGACGTGCTCGATGCCATAGCGTCTATGACCTCAACGACGAGCCAGATCATCCATCAGACCAACCAGTGTGTCTCCCGCGACTCAAAAGCTATCGATCTAGCGACCTCGCTCTCGCAGCTGGTCGACAGATTGGAGGAGAAGGGTAGGGAAGGGGAAGAAATCACGACGGAGGCGGCGTGGAAAGAGTACGTGAATGCGCTGCCACCCATCGGCTTTGAGATTGCACGGGGGGTGAAGGAGCTAGGGCAGTGGGTTGAAGAGGAGGTTAGGGGAGGCGATTTCAGTTGATGTGAATATATGACTTGGAATATGTATGATTGGGCGTTGGAGACTGCTCCACGACTTACAGAGACCCGCAGGCTTGGATGCACTTGGTCTGTTGAAGAGCAACAGGCTTGTGTCATAATAACATGTGTTTGAATTTAGAAGACAGCATCGTTTGATTGGGTATACGCATGGTTGGCAGGCGAAGTTACTCTTAGAGCAAAGCTCACGGTGGCACGATCCTAGAAATGGATGAATTGTAATTAGATCTAGCGAAGCGCCTATAAACTCAGACGTCCTCGAGTATCTCAGATCTCCTATGCCAGATTAAGAGCCTGCCAAGCAGATCTGGCATGAACCTAGTCTGGCGCACCTGAGCTTTCCAGATGAAACGACGACGTGAGGAGCTACTTTCGGAGGCCGCCGCCGCTTCCCCTGCGATACCTTTCGCAGTAGATCACACATCGTGGGTTGTCATACATTGCTCTCTCTCAGAATCCCGAAACCCTGTGGGCCATGATGTCGTTTCATTTTTCGAAAGCTCAAACAAATTGAGTAAAATCAAGAGGCGACCTCGTGTATTTCATTGCTCAAGAGCACTTGCCACACACTGCATATCCCAAAGACCCCGACTCGTCTAGACTGATGGCCAGCCTGGGCCCTGAGAGGCTCTCACTGACGGCTAGCAGTGCACCACCTTTCCCCCCACTAATCAGCATCACCAAAGTTATCTATCGCTTATGCAAGTCCAATCCCGCCCTTACCGGCCGGCACCAAGAGGCGCCATCTACGACCAACTGCAGATATCACTTGCCTAAATTCGCCTAACTCCTCCATACCATCCTTCCCCACCACGCGGGTTCCCAAAAGTCTTTTTCCTCCGACAGACAGCTTGCAGCATGCATCCTCACGCTTTAACAGGCTATCGCAGCACGGCGGGCCTCGTCTGGCACCTGTGTCCCGATCTGTCTACCCAACCATATCTTGTCCATGCTCTCGCTGGGACTAGCAGTCTAGCAGACTTCCCTACTTTGGCCTGGATCGACGGCAGTGGTCTGCCTTTCCTCGAGCTTGGGTGAGCTTAGAGGTGGGACAGCAGATGCTTATCAGTTGCTACGACAGGAAGACCGCGGTCTCGAGTTCCACTCTATTCAGATAATGTAGAGGTAAAAAGCGTCGGTGACCTCCACCTCTGCTCTCTTGTTCTCCTCCATCTCGTCGGCGCGTTTTCTATTTCAGCTTGTCCTTTCCCTCCGTCTCTTGACTTTTTGAACAATTGCTGTTGCACCTTCTTTCCTCTCCTTGCAAAAGAGACTTTCTTCCCCCACGCAGACTGCTGACCCCACCAACCTTTGAGGCAAACCCTCACGCGACCCAGCAGCGCATCTTCAGTGATTGTGCTGCATCCCCCTGCGAAAATGGAGAAATCAGACTACGACATCAAGACCCACTCGCGCACCAGTACAGATCCAGAGAAGGGCGGGCTGCCAGCATACACCTATGAAGCACCTGCTGTCCCCGGCGAAGTCTTCGTCCAAGGAGACACCCTCTATGCAAAGACTCAGCGCTTTGTCACACAATTTGGCGTCGAGCCGAGAGGTATTGAGCGAGTGCCAGAAGATGAGCGAACGGATACCAACTTGATGAAGGTTGGCACCGTTGTATGTCTCTCAAGCCGTTTAGCAAACCCAAGATGAAATACTGATGACGGGCACAACAGTGGTGTTCCGCCAACATGGTTGTCTCATCGTTCGCCATTGGTGCTCTTGCCATCCCAGTATTCTCACTCGGCTTCGTCGACGCCCTGCTCACCATCCTCTTCATCAACCTCCTCGGCATTACGCCTGTCTGCTTCTTTAGCACGTTTGGCCCCCGCTTCGGCCTCCGCCAAATGGTGCTCTCTCGTTACTTCTTCGGCTACTACGGGGTGAAACTGATCGCGATCTTCAACGCCCTTGCCTGCGTTGGCTGGTCCTCTGTGAACGTGATTGTTGGCGCTCAGCTCTTACACGCCGTGAACAACGATGTCCCCGGCTGGGCAGGTATCATTGTCATCGCCGCTTGCACCTTCTTCATTACCTGTTTTGGCTATAAGATCGTGCATAAATATGAATTTTGGTCCTGGATCCCATCCTTCATCATCTTCCTCATCGTGCTCGGCGAGTTTGCGCATTCAGGGAAATTCTCGAATCTGCCAATGCGCGTAGGCTCCTCGGAAGCTGGCTCTGTCCTCAGCTTCGCAGCCTCAGTCTTCGGGTTCGCTACGGGTTGGACCTCCTACGCTGCTGACTACACCGTCTACCAACCAGTCCACACCTCCCGCCGCAAGGTCTTCGCCTGGACCTGGATTGGGCTGATCTTCCCTCTTCTCTTCACGGAGATGCTCGGTCTGGCAGTCGCAACCGCGACGATGAACCCACCAGACAACAACCCCTACATCGAAGGCTACAGCCAATCGCACATCGGCGGCCTACTTGCAGCCGTGCTTTTCCCACCCTTAGGCGGTTTCGGCAAGTTCTGCCTCGTAATCCTCGCGCTCAGCATCGTCGCCAATAACTGCCCGAACATCTACAGCCTGACATTCTCACTGCAGCTAATGACGAGACATGCCCAGAAAGTGCCACGGTTCATCTACACCTTCATCGGCACGATCATCTACTGCGCGATCGCCATCCCTGGCTACTCGAACTTCGAGACCGTGCTGGAGAACTTCATGTTGCTGATC
Organism: Bacidia rubella; assembly: GCA_032158265.1. Taxonomy (NCBI): domain Eukaryota; kingdom Fungi; phylum Ascomycota; class Lecanoromycetes; order Lecanorales; family Ramalinaceae; genus Bacidia; species Bacidia rubella. Next base: position 642,254 of record JAVTIF010000016.1, on the reverse strand, counting down.
GTACGTCCCACCCCTTTCCCCTTCCTTTCCCCCTTCCGCTACCGAAACCGCACATACTGACCAGCGATCAACAGGGCTACTGGCTCGCCATCTACGAAGGCATAGCTCTAACCGAGCACTTCGTCTTCAAGCAACGCAAATACGACATCACCATCTGGAACTCCCCCAACGAGCTTCCCCCCGGCATCGCCGCCGTCGTGGCCTTCTGCTTCGGCGTCTTCGGCGCTGTCATGGGTATGGCGCAGGTGTGGCTGAAGGGCCCGATTGGGAAGACAATCGGCTTGCCGAAGTTTGGCGGCGATGTTGGCTTTGAGTTGGCTTTTGGTTTCGCGGCCGTTAGTTATATGGGGTTGAGGTTTTTGGAGAAACGGCAATTTGGAAGGTAATGGGGTGGGGAGTTGTAGATATGGCGATGGAAATGTTATTTTAGGTAAAGGGAGGCTCATGTTGGTATTAACCTACTGAAAATGAAATGTCTATAAAATTATGATCAGCATATGACATCCACGATATTGTTGCCCTGTCTGCTATTCCATGTTCCCACCTGTTACGTTTCGCTGTTTTAGCAATGAAGATATTCCGGATTGTTGACTTCAACGAAAGGTAGATATGGTATTCCTTGAAGATTAAGTCGGAGGAAGGTACGAGAAAGCAGCCAGCCATGGTAAGACGGTCAATGTAAACGTTTTCATATCTATACTTTGACAAAGCTACAAACATCGAAAGTACCTCGTGATGATATCATGAACCATCAAAGCATTTCGGGGTATCTATATCCAGTCCATGCCAACCCCAACCAGCGCCGACGCTAAAATCAGATATTCATGGTTCATATCACGTCAAGTCAAAGCTCCCAAGGCTCTGGCTCTGGAGACGCGGCATTTCCATTCCCATCTTCCACCCTTGGTTCTGCCTCACCCAACTCTTGCTCGCCTCCAGTATTCGCCATCTCCACATCCCCATCCTTACCCTTCGTCTCACCCTCAGCGCCCTTCTCCTTCCCCCAGAGCTCGCCAGCTCCCTCGCCTTTGCGGACCCCAATCCCCAGCTCCTTCCTCCTACCCGCATAATACCGATCCAAACACTTCCGTCGCTGCTCCTGCGTCCAGCCCTCGACACAGAGTGAGAACTCGACTGCATCTTTGAAGCCGAAAACGCGCGCCATTTCGCAGAGCTGCCTTTTCTTGACAGCGTCGGGAGGGTGGTAGCGCCAGTGTATTGAGCTAACATCCTCAGAGCCTTCTTCAGCGACGTCGGTTTGGTGGTGACCGTTCAGTAGTGGACTTCTCGCTGGTCGATGTGGGTCATCATCCTGCGTGTTACGGGCGAAGACATGCTGGTCGCCAAATGCCAAGTCGTTGCCGGCTTCTTGTGCACGACGGGAGAGGTTCGCTTCGATTTTGGAGGACCCAACGACTTCGTTGTTGAAATGGGTGTACTCGACGCCTGCGCCTGCGAGAATGGCGGAGACAGGGTCGGACTTCTTCGCTGTACCAGTGGGTTGATTATGTTTGCGTTTCTTGGGCTTCTTTTGCGCGGCGCCCGCTAAGCTTTGAGATTCGATTTCTTCGATGATGGAGTTGGCGAGCTGGGACATTGCGCTGTCTTCGCCAGTGTCTGTGGGGTCGGGGATGAATGGGTCGTTCTCTGAGGCGGTGGCCTGGCTGTCAAGATCGAGGTCGATGCCTGTGATTGTCACGCCCGCTCTTGACTCAGCCACGTTGGTTTTGTTGACGATGTCCCTTAGCACGACCTTCTCATCCTGGAAAGTGAAGAGGTTGGCGAGACCGAAGATCTCGCCCTTCTGATCTTTGTTCTCTTGAACACCTTTGAAATACCTACGCTCGTGGCTCGCGGTGTAGCCAATGTTCGCTTGTTGCTGTTTATAGATCTGTCTAGCATACACAATTTCCTCAATAGTCCCGGCCGATATCAGACGGAAGACTTCGACATCGCGGACTTGCCCAATGCGATAAGCGCGATCCTGTGCCTGTAGATCATATGAAGGATTCCAGTTGGGATCTACGATAACCACCTTGTTGGCAGACGTTATGTTTAGACCGACACCACCAGCCTTTGTGCTAATTAGGAAGACAAATTGGTCTGGGTCGCTGTTGAAATCGTCAACTGTCCTAGCGCGATCTTCATATTTCATGGCACCATCAAGATAGCTGACATTGTAAGTTGTATGCTGGAAGAGCATCTGTAACATCTTGAGCAACCGGACAGAATGGGAGAAGACCAGGACCTTATCCCCATTGCTGAACCAGAAAGCGAGTAATTTCTTCAGTATCTTCCATTTGCCGCAAAATTCGGGGTTAGCATAATTCATGATGCTGTCTCTAGTCTTGTAAAGATGTCGCCACTGGTCAGGGACAGCGACTTGAAGCATGTCGAGGTCCTTGTCTTGTTTTTCTTTAGGATCGTGTGACTGGGGTATGAGGATGGCAAGGTGGTTAGACACCTTTTGAAGATGAGCGATAGCAGGAAAGACGTAGGTCTGCCATTTACCGCCATCTGGAAGAGTCTGTTGGCAGCACCAACCAGCCTTTTTGCCAGAGCCGCAGGAGCAATCGTTAGCAGATTCTTTGATGTACCGCACGATGTCACTATCGATCATGTTCTCGTAAGCATCGGCCTGCGTGTCTGTCAAGGGGCAAAAGACGACACGATCACTTTTCTTCGGTAACTGATCCGCAATAAGGGTCTTCATCCTCCTAAGGAAGAATTGAGGTAACAGGTTCTTGACCAGCCTTTCGGCTGTCTTCCGGGCTTTTGCAAGCTGATACACCGTTGCTTCATGAGACTGACCCATTTTCAGTGGCTCGCTGATACTCTGTTTCCATGTTGAGATCGGTCCAAATTTACCGGGGTTAGTCCAGTTTAAGAGCACCCAGAGCTCATCGTAAGAGTTTTGAATAGCCGTACCAGTGAGACCAATTCGACATAGGGCATTGACCTCATTCATCGCTTGCGTGATTTCGGAATTTCTTCCTTTGATCATGTGGCATTCATCTGCAACTACACAGTCCCATGCTACCATATTGATGGCGCTTTTGTTCAAGCGGTACGTTGAGTAGGTCGTGATCATGATCTCAAGTCTTCCTTTGCTCGCAGCTTCTAGGACTTCGTCTTTAGCGGAACCGTGGTACGTATCAACGTGCCACCACCCCCATCTATCGAGCTCATTCTTCCAATTCTCGATCAGGCTGCCCGGGCAGACGACAAGCAGCTTTGGGTACCACGCAGCGCCAGCTCTCCTCATCTTCCTCATTCGTTTGCCATCTCGCTCATCTCCTGTCTTGCCGAAAGCTGCGGTCAAGAAGGCAATCACCTGGACTGTCTTTCCCAGACCCATATCATCGCCCAGTATACCGCCAGATTGATAGACAAACAAGGCGTGCAGAAATGATGTGCCTTCTACTTGATAGTCTCTGAGCCATTGAGCTATCGAAGCAGGCACGAGGCCCAGTGACTTCGGTAGCTGTATGTCTCTGTATGAAGCAGTAGGTTGTCCCCGGGGGAACTCTGGCTTCTCAGCCAAGTCCCCCAAATGGTCATCGTCCGAAAAGTCGATCTGATCATAGGTAGGTGGAAGTCTTAAGCCCGCCTCTTTCAGCTTTGCATAGCGACTGTCGAACTTCTGCCTACGACTCTGAAGGTAGTCGGGCAAAGTGTGTTCCATCAACTGATCATCTTCTGAAAAGCTGTCATCCCAAGCTCTCTCTTTCGATTTGCCTGCCTTGCGCACCATCTTCTTGCGACCATTACCACCGTCGGCAGCTTTTGCTTTGCGGGTGCCCGCAGCAGTTTTCTTGCGCTTCACTGATTTTCGATTCTTGAATTTCTTGTAGGCGGCTTCGCTATCATCTTCGGAGGTCCAGTCCAGTTTTCCACTATGGTGGTAGCCCGTGTGGCTCCTTTCATCCTTTCTTGCCTCATTTGCCGTGTCTGAATCTCTTCGACAGGTGTGGCCGTCTTTTATCGCTGTCAATGATGTCAGAACGAGCTTCAACAAATGCCCAACGCATCTTTAGTTCTACCTTGGTACTCTCTGCGATGCCCCAGATGCTTATTAGGGGGAGGGATCGGGACATTGCTACTATCTAAATCGTCATCGTCCGTTTCTGATAGATCGTCCAAGTCATCTTTCATCTTTGTGAGTTGAGATGGAGCCAGGGCAGTACGCGAAGACGCGCCGCCCTCTACCTACGTCCTCCCACCACAGATCGGCCTTGGCATTAGAAGAGTTGACCGCTCAACCGGGCAGACCAGCCAGCTGGACAATTTGAAAGCTGCGCATTCATAATGATAAATGCTGAACATTTCGTTCCCTAAAAGATCCTGTGTAAGCCCTAGAGCAAGGAGTGTTTGGGGGCGCATTCAGAGCCGCAAAGAGCACGTACTTGTGGTACCATGCGCGCATTATCTAGACTGTCTGGTTGAGCCGCCAAGAGCCGTCATCTCCAGCTCTTCTATGATGAAAGTCACGTGCGTGTTACGGCTCTACGCGTAGCTGAAATAGCTGAATATAAGTTACTTTCAGTCGTAGAGCATTCCTAGCTGAGCCGTTCCTCCCTCTTTGGCTCTCAGTAACCACACAAGCTGACGCCGATGTGAACTGATTGACAGGCTTTCCCGTTGATGGCCTCCGCTAGCATACCTGTGCAAGTTCTAGCTTGAAGTTCCCAGCTAGATTTCTGATCTAACGATCATTTCTACGATGTTCCTTGTGCGGGCCTCTCGGACCGACCGAACTACATGATTCTTTATCCGACTTACTAGGAGAATTTCCAGGGGTGCCGACCAATTAGCACTCTATGTCGAGGTCAGTTCTGACCGAGGATGACCGAGTCTAGGAAATATGTCTCATGGTTCCTGCACCATTGGTCGAGACATCTTCCGCTCACAGCGGTCTGGTCGATCTTCTCGGCAAGTCAGTATGTCAGGAGTCTGACAGGTTGTTTATGCTCAGGCTAGAGACCGCATTGCCACTCTATCCCAATACCATTGTGCTCCCAAACCGAGCTCTTTGCATAAGTGTGGAGCTTACAGTGTACGGATTGGGCACATAGTCTAACGCTTGGTCCGTGACCCCCATGCCTTGTTGATGGCGTTTGTTGAATAGCTGAAGATTCTGTTTTGACAATACTGACATCCTGTGCACGTGCACCACCTTCTCCACTTCCAAGTCTCTATCTATGCCATTTCCAGCAAGGTTTCCACAAAGGCTGTGATAACCTCCGGGAAATGGGGATTCTGCCTTTGAGACCACATCTATGGTACATCGAATCCAAGAGACTCAACGAAAGATCCTATTCGTGACCGTGGAGATCATCGATCATAGACCATCAATCTTCGATATCAAGTAGTATCCTAGCACATTCGTCCGAACAAACCTGGAACACTCTTACCGCCTCCTGAGGAAATGAACACGATCGACCGCCGTTAGAATGCGCCTCAAGTCTTTGATCACTGCTAGTCTAGACTATGAACTAGCTCGTGCCTTAATGGACTTCACTTCTGGTCGTCATTCTGCAGCTCCGTAGGACTGTGACCGGCTAGGTCCCTGGCCACTGGGACGGTTCTTGCGCTTTCAAACTTATGTCTCGATAAAGTTCGGTGAAGCTGACCACTTCATACGTCTGATGCCAAACCCCCACAACATTGCAGATCGTGATGCATTTTTTCGGTCAACTCAACACCGTGGCGACTCGAGACTCCTCTTCCACGACGAACTGCCTCAGCTATTGGTCGACGAGCTGCAAGTATGCATGTCTGCTTTGCAAGAAACCGCTTTAGGAACTCTGGTGGACAATCACGGCCTTCTTTGGCGGACTACCTGCATCGATCCTCCGTTGAACACCAATCGTTGGGCCTGATAAGGGCTGCATGACATTGTGAGCTGTGGTCGTAGCTGCGAGCTTGAGCGCTTGAATTGTGGCTAGCTGAATCATAACTGCCTGTAGACTTGACAGCACAAAAGGCTGATCTAGAAACTAAACGAGGGCGGTGTGGAGTAACTTCTGAGGATTGGCCGGCACCGGACACCCATGAAAACATCTACATAAACCTGTTCCAATCCTACTTCCTCCTCACGCATGTCCCTGACCATAGAGATTTCCAATTCAGTAATCATCAACAACTTCGGCAGTGACTTAGGTACCCCAAAATCACAGTTGTTTCACACAATGCCACCCTTCGTTCCCAACTCAATTGCGGCGATCGAGTCTGGAAGGATCAGCGTCCTCTACTATGCACGTCCCGACGGAGATCTCGCAAGCTTGACCGCTCAAAAACCGGGAGAAGATCCAAGCTACCCTCCGTATAAAGCTGCCAACATCATCTTAGATGGAAATACTGTCAGTGCTGCAGTACCACAGGTAACGGCCGTTGCTTATACCCTCTACAACAAGCGTGAGGTATGTTCACGGCTACGGATAGCCAGGAGGGGACTCTCCTTCTTTCCGCTAACAACTTTCTTAGATTCGCCTTTACTTTATTGGCGGTCATTCTGGCAACAACTACATCAGAGAACTGTGCAAAACCGAAAACGGCGAGTGGACCGAGGGCACTCTCACTACAAATAGATTCGACATCACCACAGATTCTCTCATCTCTGCAAACGTTGAAAATGATGTTGGTGATCTCAAAATCTTCTACAATAACAGGGACGACGACGGCGTAACCGTTCCTTTTGTTGCTTGGGTCGGAATCGGCCAAACGAGCTGGAGTCAACGACCTATCGGAAAATGGAGGTAAGGTTTGGAAAAGTGAACTCAGTGATCATTGTGGGGAGAAATGGAAATGGAACGATCTCAACGAAAACACTGGCTTCGTCCTCAACGCTCATTTAAGATATGATCATAACAGTCAATGGAATATCCGCCCTGGCGGAAGTACTGGTTTTGCTAACCAACTTGTTCAAATCCCTAAAATGCATGATCGAATCGAGCACCCTTCACACAATCGACTCACTATGACTGTTGAGAGAAAAGGCCTACTATTTAGGGGACCACGAGCCCGCCCCACTCCAAGTAGTATTGCGATGATCTGACTTTTTTTTTGGAAAATATTTAGGATGATCTACCACTACCTTCAAGAGAGCTAGAACTCTTAAGACTACTTTGCCACAGGCACAATCTTCGCCAGTCCAGCATTAGCGGCCTTCTTCTCCTCAGCACTCTGATAACCTCGAAAGACCGACCAGCCTGCCTCTGCCGTAAAGATAGCAAGCGCACTAACGATCAAAATCTTCTCAAGTTCCCCATCCACGCCCTCTAGGATCTGAATCTCACCACCCTTCTTCCAATTGAGCATTCCTCCCCTCACGAAGTTCGCCACATTCTGCCCTGCATCGTCCACGCATTCGCCTATCGTGCTCGACATTCCGCTGTCCATCTTCCACTTACAAGTTCTCCCTAATCCTTAGTTACTCGACATTGCAAACTCATAGTCACTCCACTTCAGCCTCATCTTGTCGCGGCGCCTGTCTTCATAGATCAGGCTGTCTTTAGCGTCCTTGTCGAAGTCGCCTAGTCCAAGCAAGATGTCGCTAGAAGTAGCGTGCAGTCGTGCAAATGCTAGCATCGGAGCGGCTTTTGAATCACCAGAGCGCAGCAGGATTTGCGGTTTGCGAGTCAGATAGCCACGTTCAAAGCCTTCTCCGTAGTAGACGCATAGGGTGGTGGAGTCTCCGGCGTGAATGGTGACGTTAGTGCGCGTGGTGGTGTAGTACATGTTGAATGTTTTCATTGCTTAAGAGGCAGGTGTTTATACCGAAGCAGTATTCAAAGACTGAAATTGAGGAGCCATGGTGTGTGTGATGTGAAAAATAGCGATGCCTAGGCAATCTATCAGTTTAGAATCAACCTTCATTTAATGGAAGTGGTGTTGTTAATGTGCATTGATTAAGAAAAGAAAAGGTTTGGGTGTGGCTGTGACTTCAGCTCTTTTCCACAATGTGTGTTGGCCGACTACATACCTCGTCGTTATCCTTTTGCGGCCGACGTTTGAATCCTTTCAACACGGTCTAATATGTCAAACGGCAATTTTACACTTCGACTGCCTTGAACCCTTAGAGTTGTTGTACACAAACAGTATCCACTTAGACTTCGCCGGCATGAAGGGTTGAAGCGAACGCCTGGCAACCCGTCATCTCTTCAGTCGACATGCAAGATATGGAAGTTTTTATTTGGATGGAAAGTCTCTGCTGCATTATCCTCTGCCACCTCAAAATCTAGTATGGTATTGTACTCTTCTTATATAAAGCCGTCTTAGATCGAGACAATGTTGAGTTTTTATGAAATGGAGAGAATGCCCGCAAGACCCGATCCAGCAAAATTGCCGTTGCAAAGATTGTCTAAGGCTCGAAAGTCAGGTAGTGTTTTTGTCTCTCGTCTCATAACACCCTCTTTCTGCCATCAATCAAGTTATTCGTGGCTGAGGTGGGTTCAAACATATCGAGCATACAAATCCTACCATCATCATCAAATTTCACCTATATTTGAAAATGGACGAAATCTAAAGTAGGCGCCCCAACACGAAAGTGACAGTTCTCTTTGAATCTGAAAGACACGTCGCAATACTCGGATCCTATCATCTCGCGATCCCCTGCCAAATTGGAGACCAATTGGGGAGTGACTTCATTGGGATGTGTGTGAGAGGCAAGAACCCAAAAGCAGTGCGAACAAGATTGAATAATTGTTTCAACAGGACCTCGAGTCAGGATCGTACCGATGGACGGGCTATGGAGTCTGTAAATAAGTCTTCTCTTCCAAAACCTTTACCTTGTTTAAATGGTTCTCATGTATCGCGCACCAGCAGAGTTTTGAGCATTTCTGGAGTGGCAAGCAAGGGATCATCCTTGCCGCCGACCGTAATGTTCTGACAATTAGCCAAAATTGGTGCGGAGACCAACATTCTTTCATAAAGCATCTAGTCTCAACGAAAGTGCCAGAAGCCTAGATCCATGACCTAGATGGATCCCTTGCCCGCAGCCAGCAGTACGAGCACCGCATGCATAGCACGCGACTTGGAGTCCGGCCAATGCTGTGACATTACTTGTCGGTTTCGTGTCTTCATAGGTCAGACATACAGTCAGCCTGCCTTAGTTCATCTGATGTCAGAATCACTAGTACAGCATCAATGTATTTAGGGCGCGAAGGATCGAAGTGACTGGAAGCGATAGGCTCTCCCATAACATGTCAGCATTAGCCAAGTAGACTATGATCCGGCAAGAAGTGCGACCGAATGCGACTCTATAGCCTTGTCAATCCTCTTAATATTGTCCGTATGTGTTTCCGCTTGAAGAAAATGGAGGTGAATGCACAGTTTAATTTTCTCCAGCATAAATCATGAATAGTAGTAAGAGTCCCTTCAGCGCTGTGGAGCCCGTCGACCACGAACGCAACCCGACACGAAAGAACAATCCATGGCAGCCTTCTTATATACGACGCGCTCCATGGCAAGGGGTGATTGCAATGCTGGGCGCCTTCTTTGGTGTCTTAGCCAGCGTCCTCGTCCTCTATACTTCCAATAACATGCCCATTCGTGATTGGAGTGTACAACCTACGGTGTACCTTGCCATTACTTCTGCTGCGACTAACATATTCCTTCATTTTGCTCTCACGGAAGCGTTGACGATTGCTTGGTGGGTGCGCTCACTGAGGGACGATACCACGATCGCGGATTTGCACCGTACCTGGGAGTATGGTCATAGTCTCTGGGCTGCAGTGACTTCTGGTCGCCGCTTCAATAGCATTGCTCTTGCTTCCATCTTGGTTGCTTTGGTTCCCATCAATGGCCCTCTACTTCAGCGAGCCTCGCGCGTCCGACAAGGACATTTTGAAGAGGAGAAGATGGTGAATATCAATATTGCGCAAGTTATTCCAGAGGCGTACGTAGCGACAGTCCTCTGCATAGATAGAGTCCAAGAGAAAGAAAGTGAAGGTGCTGACTAGCAAATACTGCAGTTATACAGGGTATTTAAGCAATCGCGGCCACATGCCGACTTTGCTTACACCTGCCTTCGTTGATATTGTTCAAGACTTCAACCAGAAAGCACCCATTCCGGTGGGCAAAAGCAGCTGCAGAGGCAAGTGCATTACCACTGTGGCAGGCGCCGGGCTTGTGGCCAATTGTTCCCAAACTACCCACCCCTTTCACCTTACGCGTGTGGGTGTAGAAACAGCGTCAGAGGAAGAAGACGACCGATTGACGGAGGAAGTCATTAATGGAACGGATATATTCGGGACATACTTCATATGGCCCGGACCACTTGGACTGAACTCATCAGCAATGGACATGGTGAAGTGGGAAGTGACGAAACCTGGCACGTTCAATCTAGGAGTTCAAATTAAGGAAAAAGAAGATTGCAACGGTGAGCTCGTCGTCCGCAATTGCACGTTTAGACCTGCTGCGGTTGTCTATCCTGTCTCGATCGATGGCAACACGTCTACCATTACATTGGCCCCCAACACCAGGATGTCAGATGACAGGCTCCTGGATTATGTCGATGCAGGAACTAGCAAGTCCACTTCCGCGTCTTCAAGTTTCAACACTTCGACCTATGGTGGCTTCTTCAAATCGCTCAGCGACAGCTACGATTCTGCTGTGCGCATGGACTATGGGCCCATAGGGTTCCAGATTTGGAACGAAGGAGCTCTTTCAAATCGTTACGTGAGCGTGTCGAAAGGTGGAAAAGAATTGGACTGCACTACGAAGTTTCGCGACCCTACTGAAGATATTATCGCCTCAGTGCGTGAGCTAATGTTCCGCACTGCGATGGCAAGCGCAAACGGCGACCTTGCTGCCGATAATCAGACTGTTCCCGCGCAGTAAGTATCAATCATCCACGTTTTTTAAAAGATCAGTATGACTGAGACGCTGGATTGATAGCGAATCCTTCACTGTTCCCGTCTACAGCTCTTCCTACCTCTATCTGGGGCTTGCAGTCATGGTTTCTCTTCTCGGCTGGATTGCCACGCTCCCTGTCTTCTTAGGGTGGTGGCGTTTAGGTAGGACGGTGAGCATAAGTCCGATCGAGACGGCGAAGGCATTTGGGGCGCCTCACCTGAAGAGTCACGACTCAAACGCGGACGCCAAGGGTTTGCTCAGGGACGTTGGAGCGCAAGAGCTCCAGTACGGTGCGATTGCGGTTACAACAGGTGAGCATGTTGGTGAGGAAGCCCAAGAACGATTTCGGCTTGGGATGGGTAAGCCGAGTGCTGTAAATACTCCGATCGCGGGTGAGACATTCATCCATTGAAAAAGGGGTAAGATAAGCCTAACGCTAGACCATTTATGGAATCGCATAGTGTTCGGTGTGAAAGAAACATGTATGTGATGAACATTTTGCAGCGCCAGTAGAGGCAATCGGAAAGATGGCGGATGATCCTCTTTATTGCCTTTACGAAATCGATTGTCACTAGGGAAAGCAGATAGAAAGGTCATACGTCTTTATTGAAAACCTTTTCCTCAATTTGTTCAAGGTTTTTCACGTATCTCCAGTTACCACTCACTGCAACATTGTTCGCCTATCGATCCACCACCTTCACAACTGCATCTCTTGCAAACAGTCAACATGCAAAGACCAATTCTCCAATATCACCTCAATAGAAGCCTCTGAGATTCTTCAAAACAGCAAGCCCTCTGCAAAGCTATTTAGAATTACCGGCTCCTAGCGTCCATATCTTCCCCACCAACCACACCTACCCACTGCCTTAACAACAGCTCATCCAGCCACCACATCCTCAAAATGCCCCTCGACACCTCCCTCTACCCCCTCACCCTCCTCCGCCCGGACGGCCGCCGCTGGAACGAGCTCCGCCGTCTCCAAGCCCAAATCTCCACCCAAACCGCCAGCGACGGCTCCGCCTACCTCGAACAAGGCAACACGAAAATCCTCTGCATCGTAACCGGACCCAGCGAAGTGCGCGGGGGTCGCAACCCCCAACGCGAAGGCCGCGAAAGAGACGAAGCGCAAATCCTCGTGGAAGTAAACCAAGCCGGGTTCGCGGGGACGGATCGCAAGAAGAGGGGAAAGGGGGATCGGAGGACGACGGAGATGCAGAATACGATTGCGGCGGCGATGGGGACGACTGTTTTTTTGGGGTTGTTTCCCCATTCGACTATTAATGTGGTGATTCATGTGTTGAGCGTGGATGGGCCGGTGTTGGCGCCTTGTGTTAATGCGGCGACTTTGGCGCTTGTGGATGCGGGGGTGCCGATGAGGGATTATGTTTGTGCTGTTACGTGTGGGTTGAGTCCTGTGGGGAGACTAGGTGGGGAGGGGGGGGAGAGTCAGGATCCGATGTTGGACTTGAATGGGGGGGAGGAGATGGAGGTGCCGTTTTTGACGGTTGCGACTTTGGGAGCTGAGGGGGATAGGGTGGTGGTGTTGACTATGGAGCGGAGGGTTAGGGTGGAAATGGTGGAGGGCATGCTTGCTACGGGAGTGGATGGTTGTAGGAGGATCAGGGGGCTTTTGGATCAGGTGGTTAGGGAGAAGGGGGCGAGTATTGTTGCTGCCGGTGGGGCCGGAGGTTAGGTTATGGAAAGAGGAAGTGCGATTGCTAAAGGAGGAACCGGTCATATGGAGCACCAATGCAAGCACATGTGTGGGAGATCAAGTGATTGTAGGATTCTCAAGTGGTGAGGTTGCTTTTCGATCTTCAATTTTATCCTTGCTGATACATGAGCAGATCATAGGTCCGTTCTGGGTCGGAGTGATCGCTGCCGCCAACGTCTCATGTTTCCAACTTTTCTGCCTCCTGGTTTCTCTTATGCCTGGCCAGCATCAACAATGGTGGGTGGATTCTTGAACTTGATTGAGCCACTACTGCTGCCAGTGGCCTCAATGGCCTTGACGATGCGCATTGACTCTTGGTCAGCAACCTCGCCGAAGACGACATGCTTGCCATCAAGCCAGCCGGTGACGACTGTCGTGACGAAGAATTGGGAGCCGTTGCTATGAAGAAGACAGAGAGTTAGCGTATGTCGGTATTGCGTCGAAGAACTAGGGCTCACGTGTTTGGGCCAGCATTGGCCATTGACAGCAAACCAGGACGTGTGTGCTTTCGCTTGAAGTTCTCGTCGGAGAACTTCTCACCATAAATGGATTTTCCTCCAGTGCCCTTGAAGGTTGCCATGTTAGTTGCGTACCTTAGTGGGAATTAGGTAGCTATGGCACTCACATTGCCGCGAGTAAAGTCACCACCTTGAAGCATGAAGTCTGGGATCACACGATGGAACTTGGATCCCTTGTAGCCAAAGCCTTTCTCGCCCGTGCAAAGAGCACGGAAGTTCTCGGCAGTCTTAGGGACAACGTCATCGTATAGATTGAAGTTGATACGGCCGTTCTGATCTAGCCAGACGCGGATCAATATAGATGTTCAAGCGAGAGGATTGAAGCTGAACACGCGAGTGTCTCAAATTTGTGTAACAGGAGACTAAACCTACTCTGAATATTGCTGGTGGCTCGACCGTTCTGGTCCAGGACTGGGCCTTCCCAAGAGATGTCGAAATATGTTTTGATAGACATGGCTGGTCGTGACGCCGAAAAATGTCTGATGGATGGTACTTGCTTATGGAGTAATTGGGGTGTGAAAGTTGGTCTGAGGAGACGAGGGGCAGTTGAAAGAAAAGTCGCAGAAGAGTGGAGGTGGGGCATGACGAGCGAGGGGCGATGTGGGGTAAAGTGACTGCGGAACGGTGGCGAGCTGAGCCCTTTTGTGGGGGGGTTTTGTGTGTTGGGGACGTCAGTAGTCGCTCGATCTGTGACTGACGTGTGTCAGCCTCATGTAGCCTCCCAATGCCTGCAAGCTTGCTTCCCCGCCTCTTTGAGCACTCCTTGGGTGCAGGAACAAAAAATGGAAGATCTAGGATGGCTTACAGTGTGAGATGCAAAGAGAAGAAGAATATATGACAGGATTTGCACTTCACAAGAACCGTTCACCAGTATTCGTAGAGAAAGCTGCAGGATCTTGCTAGTTATGATGACTTCAAATCAAGATCATGATGTAAAACTCATCTTGCTCAAATTTCGACCTCCTTTGCTGACTCAGCTTCTTCCCGACATGATTGGTCAATCGCTATCACAGCTAATCATATTCCAGGGCCTAAGTTGTGACTGGGACCGTGTACGTCTTGATAAATTTCTTTCAGAGCTTATATTACTATATACATGAACTGTTCTGCGTTGAATCGATCTCTCCAGCTGTGACGTCTTCCCTCAAAGGGAAAAAAGACCTCGACTTAGTCTGCTGAACATCGCTCCCCATTAAAATGATCAATAGTCAAAATATCAGATCGCGCTTCGTCACCGCTCATGCTTGTTTGACGGATGTTCAGGCTTTGCCTTTTGTTCCTCTGTCAAGCCTTTGATATGTTCAAAGTTCGTCGTCCCTTGCCCACTGCCGGAAGGACTCCGTAGGGTCGGCGTGTTGGACTGAGAGCCCCCATAATGTGCGACCTGTGGTGGTGTCTGACCAGCCTGTGCACCTAAAAGATGATGAGGATAGGGGTCGAGGTCTTTGCTCGAAGTGGAAAAGGAGCTGACAACAGCTGGATTCTTCTCTCCGTGAGCACTGCTACCACTAGGATGAGCTGAGTGTGAAATCACTTGCTCGGGTTTCGTGGGCGATGAGTCTTCCGGCGAGCCTTCCTCGCTCTCTTCAGCGCCAGTGTCCGTACCTAGTGAGCCGAGTCCTCCCTCGATGTCTCGTAACAAGCGGACGTACTCTTCGGGTACCAGCCCGGCATCACCAGTTTTAGGATCTTCAGCTACAAGCCAACCCTGACCGTGGCGGTACGAGACCCATATGATTTGGCCTTCTGTAAGAGGCAGTTCGTTTTCATTTTCACGTTCAAAATCGAACAATGCCACGGCCTTGCCATGCATCTCCTCGTCCGGTGATGCAATCGTAAACTGGTAATCTCGGGAATATCTGGAGTCGTCTTGTTCTGGTATGCCTAAGCTATCCTCTTCTGAATCATCGGGTTCCCCGTAAATAAGAGTTCTATCTGGTAATTTGGTTTTACTCCGCGATTTTTGTTGCCTGTATCTGTTTGGTGCCAGCATTGACTGTTGCGGATCATCCGGAGGATAGGTGACGAGCTCGCCCCCTGGACCACCCGCTGTCTCGTTTTCGTCTCCGACATAATACGTCTTCGTTCCGTCTTCGTTGACGCTAGCTAAGAAGTGTCTCCGCTCATTGCGATCCGTTTCGTCGGTTGCCTTATTTCGTTTACTTCTTGAGCTTTTGACGATGGGACTATGGAGGTCTTCATCTTCGCTATAGGGTGGCCCGTCTCGGTAAGCCATCTGCGGCAGTTGCTGGGTAGAGAAATAGTTGTCACCTCCCCAAGGTCCACCACTATCCCACGCATTGTTTGCCGAGTCTGATAGCCGTCGCGGTCTCTCGCTAGCGGGTGTTGAACTACCAGACGGTGGTCCTGATGGAACAGGAGGAGGCCCGTAGTGACAGGGGTGCACGACCGGATACGCAAAGTCGCGGACGAGGGTATAGGGAAGGCTAGAGTGGAACAACGGGAAGGCTTGCGATATGGGCCTAGAGCCTCTTTCTGAGAGCTTTGAAGTGGTGGAGTAAGTTGACATCCGGCTTTTGGCGTAAGAAGGCGGCCGTTGGAGAGGGGTTCGCTTTGCAGGTTGGCTTGTGTTCAAAGGTGCGAGTGAGGATGGGTGAGTGTTGGATCTGTTCGGTTGGGCTTGATGAGGTGAAGGTAAGGGTGAATGAGGGGACGAGGGCGAGCGTGGAGGCGACGCCACGGCTGCCATCTTGTTGTATGCTCAGCCTGTGTGCCCTGCTAGATCTGCCTTGATGCCTCGTCCCCCACTATCGGACAGATGCTTTGCTGTTTTTTCAAGTAGATTGATGCGAGTGTGAGCCGTGCTATGCGGCTTCAGATTATTGAACTTTAAGATTACCACTTTCAAAAGCGCGGGCTTTACTAATGCCCCAGAAGGATCAACCTTCGGTAACGAATATAGACAGACCTGCTGTGAGGGCGAGAAGCCGAAAAAGCCAGCAGCTCGTAATTAGTAAGAGGATGTAATGAGGACGTAAGTGCTATGTGTCTCGGAAAAGTTATGGATGGTATTACGCTAGATGGCCGACAAGCGCTTTGGAAAGGTATCAGGTGCGGCGCAGAGGGTCTATCGCCAATTGTTGTCAGATGTTTGGACGCACACTGCGGACTGTAAGCGCATTTGTATGTAAGACGTATCTGCAGGTTCGACAGAGGTCGCCGATTGCTGTGATGTATTGGAATGATTTGCGCTGCGTTTGCCCAAGGAGCGGCGGGCAAATTGTGGACGAGATAGAGGGTGGTTATTTTTAGATGGTGTGGGCGGTAGGTCGAAGTCGTCTGCTTTGTATAAGGCCGCCTTCTCTGGGTCTCTATGCGAAATCAATCATGAAGAAGATGTATCCTGCGAGAGGACCCTTCATATTTGTTTCACAAACACTCCGGCAACTCATCTCACCAAATAGTCAGCGAAAAGAGAGAAAGGGTGGACTCGGCAGAGAAGGAGGCTGCTTCCTGAGCCCTGAGTCCTGACTGACCCAAGTTTGCCCTACCTTCGGGCTAGGCTTGTTTCAGATAAAATCCGATTATTCCCCCGTTTCAGAACCATCCCATTATCGTCATTGTTCAGGAGCACTCTCCACATCATTTGGATTGCTACACCAATGTGCTTGAATGTACTATGGCATTCTTGGTGACCCTCATAGCAAAATTCTAGAGGTATTGAACCCCCTTTTCTTTGCCTGCCTGCATGTACACACACCTGTGTGAATGATGAACACACTATTGGAGCTGTCCTATCTATTTTACTTAATGAGGACAAATTACATTACGGAAGCTAAAGCTTTTCTCTGACATGATATCCTTGTCTCACATGAGCCGCGTGCTATCAAGAATGTGCGGCTGACATCTGAGGTCATTTAGCTACTTTCCCAGCAGGAACCCTTCCAACATGGCTATGGACCCACGGCGAGCCCATCTTGGTGACCCACGGCGAGCAACAGCAGCAACGCCAACTCCTCCACCCCCACCACCATCCAGTCTACCACCCTTGGCCTCAATCTCCCCGCAGAACATCCTTCCGAATGGCACCTCAACGCCGACTCCGCCAAGCTCATTAGAGCACAAGCTCAAATTTTGCACCGTTTGCGCCAGCAACCAGAATCGTTCCATGGAGGCGCACTTGCGCCTCGCCACTGCTGCCTACCCGTGTATCTCGTTTGGTACGGGCTCCTTGGTCCGACTCCCTGGTCCGAGCATTACCCAGCCAAACGTGTATTCCTTTAATACCACCTCGTATCGGAGCATGTATGATGAGCTTTCCGCCAAGGATCCCAGGCTATACCGAGCAAATGGCCTGCTCACTATGCTTGAGCGTAACTTAGGCGTGAAGTGGGGTCCTGAAAGATGGCAGGACTGGCCTATCGGTGCACCAAGACTCTCGCATGTGGAAAAAGGAGACAAAGGAGCCAAGGGCACAGAAGCAGGGGTTGTTGATGTAGTGATCACATGCGAGGAGCGATGTTGGGACGCTGTCGTAGATGATCTCCTTGGAAGAGGGGGGGTATTGAACAAGCCGGTGCATGTCATCAATGTGGACATCAGAGATAATCATGAGGAAGCACTGGTTGGAGGAAAGGCCATACTGGATCTGGCGGACAGCTTAGACAAGGCCGCAAAGGAGGAGAGCAGTGCGGATGGACAAGGTCGAGGAGACTTCGACGAGCGGGTGCCTGATGTTCTTGCGGATTGGCAGGAGAGATGGCCTCAACTGCCGGCCCTATGGACCTTATGCTGGTTTTGAAGATTTGATATACGAGGCAAGGCGTTACATGGCAAAAGATACCCCGGAAATTTGGTCCCAATGCAAGTGTTTCATACTTGGAAGAACGACGGAGAAGGTTATACGATCTTATACTACCTCTCACTTTGATCTCCATCTCACCTTCCCTACCCATTTCGCCCAGGCTTGGACGTCTTCTCGGTCCATGAGTCTCTCAACGCTCCACCACTCTCTTGCTAACTCCTCATTACTGGCGACATTGTGAACGAAGCTATGGCATGCTCTACATAGCCAGGCCACACTGTTCAGCTGCCATTCCTCATGCCACCCTCGCTTGATAGCCTTTGCGTGGATTTGTCTTGGAATCAGGTGATGATATGTCAAGGGTATCCAGTCACGCTCGCAGATCTCACAAGCCTTGGCTCGTGTTGTGGGATCGTTCGATGGCGGAGGCGCAGTGGCGGAGCTTGTGTACGCTTCCATTATTGGGGAAAGGAAGCTGGGAAGATCATCGGAAGAGGAAAGGAAGGAATATGCTTCTAAAGAATCAGTGACTGAAGCTGGCACCACAGCTAGCATCTTATTCAGCGTCGCGGTAGGCAAAGGAATCTCATATTGAGAGGCCAATGTGCTGTCATTCCTAAGAGAGGCACATTCTATGTGCCGAAGTTCATGGGGGAGAGAAACAAAAAGTTCGGTGGCGATGTACTATGTTGATCTACTTAGCGGAAGCTTTGGCGAAAGGCATGGCAGATATACGTCAATGAAATCTGCCAATTGTTCAGCAATGTCGCTCGTGTCTAGAGTTCCTTGCGAGCTTGAGCTTTGCTGTTTCTTTTCAACTCCACCTTTCTTTCTTCTGCCTACGTTCTTAGTCTTGGCTATCGACCTTGACAAAATAGACTCCGCAACACAATCCCGCAAGATGCTGAGATTGGTCTCCTCAAGATCGCTCAGCTGCATAGTATTCGTGCTGCCGGGCCAGATCCCGGCAATGCACCAATTGATATACAGATCGCTAGACCGAGCACGTCCGAGGTGGTTGACGTCAACCTTAGCTTTGGCTCCGACCACAACGCAGTTGCAGCTACAGGTAGCATGTGGGACTCCACACCGTTGAAATTGAATCACGAATGCGAGAGCAGCCTTGGGGAAGCTCTACATATCTAAGTAATGCCATCTTAGTTTATCAATAGATGCAAATGTGTGGGCTTCCCCGGTGAATCCTACTCTCTTGGTGGAGCTCTTTCCGTGATCTTCGGGATCCCGCCCGCTGCCAAGCCAAAACCAAGGGCCCAATTTGCGTAGCTCTCTGCTCGCGGTCTCAGAGTCTCGACACTTCCACCTGCATATTTCGCGCATAAGGTACTGAAACCGTGGGCTTTCCACTCCACGAGCTCATGCTGGTTGATAAACAAGTCTAGGCTCGTCATTGGCCTTGCAACTGTCCAGCTATAGCAGCAGATGCCAAGATGATGTCCCACCTATCCTCTCGTGCCGGGGAGCAGAAAACAAAGAACACAATTGAGGAAGCTGCTCAAGGGCAAACGTCATCCCAAGATGCACAAGATGTCATGGCAGCCGAGTCTAAGAAGGCCGGCATACCTGCCATGCAATTCAACCCAGACGCTTCGCCAGAGGAGAAAGCTGCCCAAGCTCGAGCGCGTGTCCCTGAAGGCTTCCATCACACCAAAAAGCCTAAAGGTGTCGGTATCGTGACAGACGTCGATGATGGCACGCCTGATCAATACGACCTGCCTCCACCAAGCAAAGAAGGGGCAGTACCTCCTTCACCTACAGCAGACGGGAAGCCTGCTCCCGCAGACGGCCATTTGACACAGGATGACGCTGCAAGATATGCGAAGACAGGTTGGACACCTAGATTCGGTCAAGGAGACTTGACTGAAGAGGAAGCTGGTGAAAGTCTGCTCGATCATCAGACATACTTGGAGTCACGACTTGATGACAAGTTCTTCGGTGACTGGTACCACAACACTGGAGTCATCGTCTTTGCTTGCCTCAGCTCCTGGGTAGTTGCCGTGCTGGGAGGTGGACTTGGCTGGGTGTTTCTGGTGATGGCAGCTTGTGGCACTTACTATCGAACCTCGATCCGCAGAGTACGTCGGAATTTCCGTGACGATGTCAACCGGGAAATGGCCAAGACCAAGCTTGAGACAGATACCGAAAGTTTGGAGTGGATCAATAGCTTCTTGGTGAAGTTCTGGCCTATCTATGCTCCCGTACTGTGTGAAACCATCATCAACTCAGTGGATCAAGTCTTGAGTACAACGACGCCAGCGTTTCTCGACAGCATGCGGATGAAGTTGTTCACTCTCGGTACGAAGCCCCCTCGAATGGACCATGTCAAGACTTATCCGAAGGCCGAGGATGATACAGTCCTGATGGATTGGAAGTTCAGCTTTACCCCTAACGATACCATGGATCTTACGGCTCGACAGCTGAGTAACAAAATCAATCCAAAAGTGGTCCTAGAGATCAGGATCGGTAAAGCCTTTGTGAGTAAAGGCATGGATGTGATAGTGGAGGACTTCGCATTTTCAGGACTTATGAGGGTGAAAGTCAAGCTACAAATTCCGTTTCCGCATATTGAGAAGGTGGAGATCTGTTTCCTAGGTAGGCCTGAGATTGACTACGTCTGCAAGCCTTTGGGCGGTGATACTCTTGGCTTCGACATCAATTTCATTCCCGGCCTCGAAGGATTCATCAAAGAACAGATCCACGGTAATCTACAGCCTATCATGTACGATCCAAACGTTTTCCCCATCGAGATTGCGAAAATGCTCGCTGGCAATCCAATCGATCAAGCAATCGGTGTCCTCGCAGTCACGATACACGGAGCTCATGGTCTCAAAAACCCTGATAAATTCGCTGGCACTCCAGACCCCTACACTACAGTCTCCTTGAATAATCGTGATGCTCTCGCAAAGACCAAGATGGTGAAAGAGAATGCTAATCCTCGTTGGAATGAAACGCTTTACATCATTATCACTAATCTTACGGATACTTTGACTCTTCAAACATTCGATTTCAACGACTTCAGAAAAGACAAGGAACTTGGCACAGCAAGCTTTGCATTGGATCAGCTGGAAGCAATCACAGAGTATGAGAACTTACAATTGGAAGTCATGGCTAATGGAAAACCCCGTGGAGTGATCCAAGCCGATGTACGCTACTTCCCTGTCCTGGAAGGTAGAACGTTAGAGGATGGCGCACAAGAGCCTGCGCCAGAGTCGAATACAGGTATTGCACGTTTTACTGTCGAGCAGGCTAAAGATTTGGACGGAACGAAGAGCTTGATTGGCCAACTGAATCCTTACGCGGCCTTGATTCTCAATGGTAAAGAGATCCATACAACGCGAAAACTCAAGCGGACAAATAATCCTATTTGGGACAATGGCTCTAAGGAGTTCTTGATCACTGACCGGAAGCATGCTAGACTTGGTCTGGTCATTAAGGACGACCGTGATCTGAGCCAAGACCCAATATTGGGTACCTATCAAATAAAAGTCAATGATATGATGAATCTCATGGATAAGGGTCAAGAATGGTATAACCTGGCTGGTGCGAAGACTGGCCGGGCGAAGATGATGCTCCAATGGAAGCCTGTTGCATTGACAGGTGCAGTAGGCTCCTCGGGTGGCTATATCACTCCAATTGGCGTCATGCGATTTCATTTCATCAGCGCCAATGACCTTCGCAACGTTGAAACTATGGGCAAGTCGGACCCTTATGTTCGTGTCCTTCTCTCGAGCATTGAGAAAGGTCGGACGGTCACTTTTAAGAACAATCTCAACCCGGACTGGGACGAGGTCATTTACGTTCCAGTTCACAATGACCGTGAGAGAATTACTCTTGAGGTCATGGACGCAGAAAACATGGGTAAGGATCGATCATTAGGTCTGATTGAGATCGCTACTTCAGACTATGTTCACAAAGCCGACAGTGGGGAGTACCAAGTACACGGCGAGAAGCGTAAGCAAACCCAACCACTTCGTATGTCTGGAAAGGGCCAGGCGAAAGGAAAGCTCAACTTTACCGCTGCCTTCTATCCGACCCTGAATATTGTGGATCCTGATGAAGAAGAAGAAGAAAAGAAAGTTCAAGAGGAAATGGAAGGCAAAGGATCACAAGACGGTAGGCGATCTATTGACAGTAAGCGTTCAAGCATAGACAAGAGTCGACAGAGCATCGAGAAGACCCCATCGAGGAATGGGAATGCAGGAAAGATCGACACGAGGTTGGCAAAACAGATGGCGAGCAATGAGCAAGATCAAGAAGAAACCCAAGATGAAGTTAAGGAAGCGCCCAAACTTCGACTGTCTCCTGATGAACTCCTCAAACATGGTATGTTTTCATCATAATATTGCGATTAATATACTGACTCTTCCAACCCAAGAATCCGGCTTGATCATATTCAAGCTCATTGAAGGTACCTTAGCTCATTCCAATGTCCGTGTAGAGGTTGTCATGGATGACATGGTATTCCCTTCATTCTCGTCTTCCAAGGCACGCTCAAGGCAAACTCAATTTGGCGAAACTGGTGATGCTGTGGTCAGAGAGCTTGAAGTGTCCAAGATTACTCTTCGCTTAATGGAGAAAGCGGACAAAAAAGGGGAAGGTGGTGAAGAAGACATCATTGCTAAATTGCAGGGACAAACGGTTGATGTATTGCATAGATGTCTAGTAAGTGACTTCAAATCATCTTCGGCTTATTCTGGCTGACCTTCCCTAGTACAAACCCACAGAGTTCGTTTTGAAAGGACAAGAGGGTGCGGTCAGTAAAATCACTGTCAGCGCCAAATACATCCCAATAAGGATGGATCTTGACCCAAGCGAGAGCATGAACAATATGGGCACACTACGCGTTGATGTTCTTGATGGCGCTGACCTTCCGGCTGCTGATCGCAACGGATACAGTGACCCATACTGCAAATTCAACCTTAACGGTAAGGAGGTTTACAAGACTAAGATCCAGAAGAAGACCTTACACCCTTCGTGGAATGAGTTCTTCGAATGTCCAATCAAATCGCGGACAGCAGCGGATTTCAAGGTCAGCGTCATGGATTGGGACTTTGGCGATAAGGCAGACCTTCTCGGGAATTCCGCTATCAATCTCGAGCTGCTAGAGCCCTTCAAACCTCAGGAGACTGTACTTACGTTGGATGGCAAGTCAGGCGTCTTACGCCTGAAAATGCTTTTCAAGCCTGACTACGTGACGAGATCTCGGCAAGGCTCTTCGACCTTCTCTGGCACATTCGAGACGCCTGGAAAAATTGTAGGCGCGCCTGTGAAAGGCGTCGGCAAGGTTGGTGGAGCTGTCGGCGGCGGCGTATTGAAAGGAGCTTCTTTCATCCGCCATGGCTTCAAAGGCAAAAAAGACAGCAGTAGTGAGAGCAATGGTTTCGTTGAGCCACCAAGAGAAGAAATTCTTGTCAATGGAGAAAACGAAACTTCACAGCAAGACGCCACTTCTCCAAGAGGCGACCGCAGCCCAGCTACTCCACAACACAAGCGACACTCCAGCTTCGGCGCATCATCTATCGCTAGTCGTGGAGACGCCACTCCTTCGAGGCCTGAATCAGGTACTGCCCAATTCCTCATTCAATCCGTCTCCGGCTTTGCCGGCGCGGCTAAGCTTCAGGTACACGTCAAGCAAGTGCATGGCAAAGGTACGAAAGAGGTCCACAAAACTAAAGGCGTGAAGTCCAGCGATGGCACAGCGGAGTTCACTCAAGAGATGTTCAAAGTCACATGCACGCCTGACACGCAGTTTCAGATCCAAGTCAAAGACGACAAGCTTCTAGGTGATCGCGAACTGGGGGAGGCTCTATTCTTTATACCTGACTCAGCGTCTGCGGGTATGGAGAAGACTGTTAAGGTTGGCGAGGGCGAGGTTACTCTATCGACAACTTTCTTGCCGGCCGCGGAGGGCAGCATACTGGATAGTCCAAAGAGTCGAAGGAGCTTCCTGAGCAAGAGGGATAGGAATGTTAGTGGGCAGTCCGTTCAGCAATGAGTGGAGGCATCTTGGTGGTGAGTGGGTGCTTACTATGGCTCTTGCTATGAGGAAGATAGCGGGTGCATAGCTTCCTTGCTTGTGTTGTTGTTTTGAGCGTGTTTGATACCATTATGACTTCCCTGTGGTTACAAAGAGAGAGAGAGAGGGCATCAGTATAAAGAACGAGAAAAGCCAGGTACATATCTTTCAAGAACACAGACGCGGGCGAGCAACGTTTGCGAACGTCCCGCCCAGCCTTCTGTTGTTGTCTATCATCATTCTTAATATCATTATTGACACTCTGCTTTGCATGTGCAAGTCTTCGCTCAATGCTACCTCATCCTGCCATTGTGTACATCTCTTCAAAGTGCTCAAGACTGCAGAAACAAACAGATCTACTCCGAGCAAAGGAACGTAGATTGACTGCCCTTCTACGCAAGTGAAAAGTCACACTGGCCGCACCGATTCTTCCCTTCTAAAATCCTTAATCTATTTCAGGAGGTTTCGGTTCATGAACGGTTTCGAAACGCGCGCTGTACGGGGCTGAGAAAGTCCACTATCCACCACGTTCCTTCTCAACATCAATGTTCCTCGTCCCCCCCGGGATCCTATCCCAATCACACTAAACCTATCTACCTCATCCTCTCCACCCCTTCAAACCGGAAACTTCAGAACCATCTTTTCTGACCACGACCTCTGACCTCCAATTCAGAAGATCTATATTCGACCCATGTCCTCCAACTAAGACCGGTAGGGTTCCAATACCAACATGCTTTTGCCACCGCCAACTCTGGTAGTCTGATTATTATCAAGGTTTCGTGATTGGGGGCTTTGACACCTTCTTAGAAGGACATGGCAAAGGTTTTGGTTGGTTGAAACCTTTTGGAAGCGTAGATTGCTAGGGAGGACTTTGAGAAATTGCTAGATGCGGTACGGTGCGTCGATGGTGGGAATAAAGAAATGGGAAAGGGGGTTGTGTGTTGAGATGGGGTCTGGACGGTCTGGACAGCGAGAAGTGCACAAAGTGGCATGTGTGTTCACCGCACGGCCGTTTTTCACAATGTAGATTGTGGCGAGGGTTTTGAGCTAGGGTGTTGTTTGACTTCAAGAGATGGAGCCTCGTTGGGATAGAATGAATGGTTGAGTTCTATCGCTATTTTGGGCAAATTCGACGGCTGGATCTCTGGATGGTGTAGGAGGATAGTAGCGATCAATGGTACAATGCAATCACAAATCTATCGCTTTGTTCTGAATTCTCTTGCGCGGTATGTATACAAGTAATCTTCTTTCTCTAGCCTCGATACCACCACATACAAATCGCCTGTCTCCCACAACATTCACTTCGCCAACTTCTGAACAGTCAAATTCACAAGCACCACGGGCTCAGTCAATTTACGACCCTCTTCATCAGCAACTTTAACCAAACCCGGCGAAGTCGTGATAGCATCTGCCGCCTGCTCAGCATCACCCTGCTGCCAGCGGAATTGCAGCTCAGCGCGTTGCGAGAACAACAGAATGCCAAGGTCTGCAGCATGCTCGAGGATGGCCTTGAGATTAGCTAGACGTTTCTCATCCTGCTGACCGATCTTCTCCCACGGCGCAAAAGCATCACCGAAGATCTTCGCAAAGTCGTCGATGTGGCGGTCGCGTTTGGCGATGTATGAAGTGTCGTGTGAAGGATTTGGGCGGAGGCGGGCGGTGAGGGTTCGCCATTGGGAGAGAGATGGCTCAATATCTTAGGATTGTCAGCAAGGGTTCGAGCTAGGCCACGAAAAAGTGGACCGGGTACCTGTGCCGCTCTGATCAGGCTTCTGTGAACTCAACAATCGTGGCAGGATGACGAAGTCGTCTGGCAAAAGAGTCCACCGCGACTGCATATGGGAAGTTATCGAGACGACAACGGCGTATGTGAGGACGTGCTTCATCATTGGTCGAATATCTCTGATTTGTGGGATTAGGCGGGCGACAGGAGCGGGCAGGAAGGGGCAGTCGAAGATATCGAGCTTAGGATTGGCGTTCGCGATGGGTGACGATGTAGTTGCTCGATAGAAGTTCTCAACGTGCAGTTCGAGCTGTGAGAAGCATGTGCTTACTTTGTGGCTCAGAGCATTGTCGTCGGCCGATTCTGGTGGGTTGTGTTGCCTCAAAGCTGCTTTGTCTGAATGGCCGGCGAGCAGCGGTGATTTCGGGTCGGAACCATTCTTTGAACTCTTGACCATGTTAAAAGCTTTTGTTGCAGAGGCCTCACCATCATTGTGGGTAGAGTGATTAAGTCCGTGCTGCCTGCGACGAAGACAGAGGAATGTTGCCATGAAAGTCGAGACTGAGAGCGCCAAAGCCACGCCCAGCACGATACCCGCAACAGCGCCATTACTCCATGATTTGTTTAAAGAGATCGTGGATTGTGTAGGTGAGACTAAGGAGGTAGCCGATGTGCTTGAGGTCTTCGGAGATATTATCTTTGCTGGCTCGGATGGGCTCACCATGCTTGAAGATCCTTCTGGTTCCTGTCAGCTGTTGCTGTGCGTACTCGCTCTGACTTTTCCTTACGTCTTGAAGAAACCGAGTTGGAAGTCGGCGGTATAGGAACCACGACAGTTGCACTGAAGGCTACTGGAGGATCAGGTGAATAGAGGGTGGTGTGGGTGACATATGCCGATGCGAGGTAGGATCCGGAGATTGTCAAATCGGTGGTAATTGCTATGTTTCCCTTTGCCCGCAAGATAGGGACGTATTCTGTCGTAGCAGTCCCAGACTGTGATATGGATGTAGAAGGACTTGACTGAAATGCCGGTACTGAAGATATTTGTGACATGGCAGTTCTTATCCTATATGATGATGTTCGCTAAAGGCTGATGCTTGTTTGAATGTTGTAAAGTAAACGTAAGATAAATGGAAACCAGCATATAGTCGCAAACCTCAACAGCTTCATGAGTTGACTTTATGGAGTCGCTGTCCCCCAAGGAAGAAAGGGCGCCGCCTCGTCCTCATGTCTTAATATGATCTTGAAGCAATCTGCTTTTAGACAAAAGAAGCATTTTTGGCTGTCAGAATCCGCTTCTTCTGAGACAAACAAATGTGACAGTAGTAAGGTCCACCTGTTGAGCACCGAGAGACCACTTGCCCTTCTATAGCAGCGTGTAAATTTTGACATTTTCAAACACTCAAGCGTCACGAACGACCTCAGAACAAGAGGCAGAACCTTCATGGCCTTAGTTGCCAGTGTTGATGGGGACAGCGTTCAGAGGCTCTGCAAGGGCCACAGCGTTGCCACAGTCAACTTTCTTCGTATGAGAAATATGATCTGAGCTCAAACGTTTCCAAAATAGAACAGGAGATGTGATAGCAAACAAAAAGCTTGCCTCAATTTCTCCCAAGTAGGAAAGGTGAACTCGGAAAGGGCAGATTTGAGGCTCATCTACCCGAAAGAAGCGTGCGACTGCTCCAGAGATCCCAGTATAGCAGTAAGTAATTACATTTCGAGGGATATGGAAGCTTCATAAATGCGTATATACAGACACAAAATCGCTCACAATAGTTCGTCACAGGGATGCCGCCAATGCAAAACGTCGCTAATAACTAATATCACCAGACGGAGCATTCAGACAGGTGCTGTAAGAACCCGCAGGCTCAACATCTAAAAATGTTCTTTCCAAAACTTGAAATTGACATCACCGCTCGAAACACCCTTGCAAGCGGATCTGATCGATTTCGCTGCAGTGTTCGGGCCGCAAAAGTAGACACCCACATTTGCTTTCTTCCTTCCGGTCTTCTCCTTCCCGTTACTTTCATCAAGGGCGCTTCCAAGATAGCTGCCATCCCTAATGCCATCTTTCATTGCCGAGAAGAGCTTCTTGAAGTCTGGTCTTCCAAAGTTGGTTCGTGCGGACAGATTGGTAAGAGGGTCTTTGTCCATGCCCACGGTATTGAGGTGGACATTGGCGGTATCATCAGCGTCAAGACGTTGAGTGAGATAGGTGTGAATCCTCAGAAACTCAGGACCCGCTCCAGAGTAGGAAGCTGCTTCCTGCGATTGCTCTTCGAGACTAGATAGAAGCATTTGGAACCATTCAAAAGACTTGGTATCCCTGCATATCCAGATAAATTCTACACGTTTCAATCGCAGCGGTGCATTTGGTCGACTGCGGTGATTGAATATGTTTTTGAGGTTGCTAGCCCAAGGTGTGACACCGATGCCTGTGCCAATGAGGACTGCAATCTCGTTCTCAAAGACGTCTTCTGCTGGGGCGCCGTATGGCCCATCAATTCGAATGGCTGGCATCTCTTGATGTGGCATGAGTGCTATTTCATACATGCCATTGGAATCCAGGTCGTCAAACTCGCCAGCTTGGGTCGGTCCTGCACCAACAGCGTCTCCCAAAGCGCGCGTCCAGTCACCAACCTGTCGAACGTGGACAGAGATGTAGGGATCGAAGGGGCATGAAGTAATGGTAAAAGGATGCCATTGCGTAGTGCTAACCTCTGGCACGTTCAAGAGTAGCCACTGGCCTGGCTTGTACTTCATAGATGGCTTGGAAAATTGAATTTCAAGCGCGTCGTAAGGGTGACGAATGACTCTCTCAATCTTAGAAGGTCTCCGCGAGTTCCATTCGCGGTACAAGCGTTCACATAAGTACAAGCCACCGCCCACAAGCTCCCATCGCCAGCCTTCATACCCGATGCAATGGTTCCAAAAAGGAGAACCAGCAAAAGGTGAATATGGCGTTGTGCTATCTCGGACAAAGCAGCCAGTAGCATGGGTATAGAAGGCGAGTAGGAATGGGATAAAAAGATGATGGGTGTACCAGAAGGCTTCGTAGCATTGTTGCCGTATCCGGACGTGAGCAGTGGTGAACATGAAAAGCATGCAGAGCATCATGACATGGCCAGTGATGCCGCCTGCCTGCGTATAGTGTATTTGAACAGCAGATTCTGGTCGGACTTGGTTGCGTTCGACGTTGAAGAAGCTAAACAGGTTAGCTTGAGAAGGGGACGATGTGTGGTCTGTGACTTACTTCACATAATGCGCTGAGACGTGAACGCCAGTAAAGAACAGTATAGAATATGCCACCTGCCGATGAAACCATTGCGACTCATCAAGCGGCAGCCATCTGACCTTCGGTCGTATCCATCTCAATATGTTCTTGCACATTGGAAACAAAATGATCATGCCATCGACTGAGAGCGCTAGGCCCGCGCCTCTTGATATCCATACTGAGAATGTGAGAGTGTTCAGTCCTGCCAAACGCTGGTCGGTGATCTGTTTCCACCTGGGGCCATATCAGCGCCATTGCTTGTGTCACGGAAGATGAAGCTTACCATCCGATTGCGAACAACGCTATATGGAAACCATGAAACAAAGTGATGAAAAGCAACATGCGACCCGTCAACTCCCTGCTAAACCATCCTTTCTGTTCTACAGCCATGACGGTGAACGAATTGGGGTATCCAGAAAACCAAAATAGATGAAGAACAGTGCGCTCCTTGTTCGTATGACCGACTTTTTACACTGCCTCTTGCTCGTCTAATGCAAGTATGGGAAATGCTATCTCCTGCTTCCTCTAGTCCAAATGCTGGTGTACGGGGCGCCGAAGGTAGAGGCTTTCTGGATGCTCCAGTGAATGTGTTGTAAAAGGATAGCTTGAGTAGCTGCCATCAGGTTGACATTGCGCCTGCGCTATTGCTTGATCTTTTCGGGATATTTATACGTGCGATATCCCTTGATACCTCAATCGGTGGAGGAAGGCGGTCGAAGTCCAGGTATCAGTTGCGAGCGATACCAAAAGCCTTGAGGTTCTGAGCCGGCAAACTGGTACAACAAGCCTTTGCAGAACGATTTATCGCCAACGGGTTGCAGGAGTATCAGCTACTCAAAGGAGGCGTAATTCTAGCGCCCCGGCCTTCGGAAGGATTGTAAGGATTGTGATCCGTGATAACGGAAGAGACCCAAGCACCTGGATGCCAAAGTACCCTGCAGGACTAGTCTGAGATCTGCTTACGCTCGAGCGCCTGGGTGGTGCAGGAAATCGGAGGGTTGAAACGTCAGAGTGCCGTGGACATGCAGATGCTGAAGAGGGCGTTACACGGTCTGTAGGGGAATGAGAGCAGGGAATTCCCCAATTGAGCTAAACAAGCCACTGTCACACGCCGTCAAAGAGATCTTGAAGCCTGTCAGTGGTCCTGATGGCGGTGAAGACAGAGCATGGCGAGATGCCACGCGGGATGAACGGTCTCTATCTTGGAGACCCAGGGATGCAGCGAGTACGGGACGGGCAAAGGTGGAGTTTGACGTGCTTGCCGCCATGGCTTTGCAGCTAAGAAGGTGATGGATTTTGGGAGCCAGACAATTGGATGTGAGAGCTTGAAGAACTGAGCAGGTACCAGGTCCAGGTGGCCAATGGGAGGAATAATTTGTAGCCGCTGAGCATTGACGCTATGAATTAGGTACAGGATTCCGCCTAAAATAGGCACGCTATCCCACCAATTCGCATGAAGATACCACGGCTGTCGGTACAGAACAGCTTTCGCAAAGCTTCTGCGAACTGGCAGTTGATCCATGAATCGAGCACAAAATGTTTTGTCAACGAAAGTAAAGAGAAATGTCTTCTTCATGGTATCCTACCTACAGCTGTCTCCTAAGCGCCGAGGTAGCTGTCAAGCCTCGTCATCCAAGTATCTCAACAGCCAATCGAGCGATTTGTCCCCGCATCTCGTCACCCGTTGGTCGTATCTACGGCAGCTAAAACGGGGCGGCTATATCCATCTTCTGCATCTTCAACCAGTCACATCTTCAGACCCGCAATCTGCATGCATTAGTCTTCAGACCATCTCACACTCTCACCACGAAACACAAAGTATGCATGCACCACACAGGCACACCCTGGTCGCTTCCGAAATGCGATCGTCAAGTCTTCGATTCTGGGTAAAGCCGATGGCGGTTGCGACTGGTCCTTCAAGCCTCATGGTCGTGATATTGGCAGCTGCTTCTTTCAATCCTCCTTGAAGGAATACATCACATCGAAGTTACCATCACTCAGTCGCAAGGCATACGATTCTTCTATACTACAGTGCAAATCCACACCCACCCTCTCATCCTAAATTCACACAATACAATGCTTCAACCTCGACGATAACCACCACTCCAGCGGACCATTCTCCGCGAGAGCTTCCATTTTCTACATCAACGAACCCTCCAAGATCTACAGCTCTCCATCTCCTCGCAATCACCGCCAGCCTCAGAACAACCCAGGCACCCTCATCTACCAAAATCCATAAAACGTTTCAACAATGGGCAAACTAATTCTCTCCCACTGGGCCCGCCTCCTAATCCTCACCGCGGCCTCCTACCAAACCCTCGCCTCAATCTACGCCTTCTTCTGGCCGAAACTCTTCTTCGACTTCCTCACCACAAACCTCGACGGCATCGTGAAACCCCTGCCCATCCTGCAGATCATAAATCTGCTTCTCGGCATCCTGGGCGTCTGCTGGGAGTGGCCATTACCATTATTCACACACGCGAGCGAAGCTGTCTTTAATAAAGCTCCTAAAAAGAGAAACGCTGGTGGAGGGGCGGGGAAGCCGGGCCCGGAGGACACAAGGGGGAAAGGTGGAGGGGTGAGCAAGGTGCAGAAGGTGCTGGCGGGTATGCATAGGAGTATTGAGGCGAGACTGATCGTGTATCCGCTGAGTGCGCTGGCGGCGCTGTTATTGTACCAGGCGACGAACGCGGGGTTGTATTATATCATCGGCATGGGAGTGTATTTCGGGGCGTTCAGCCAGGGGGAGATCGTCATGGGAACGCCGTGGACGCTGCCGAAACGAGGGAAGGGAAGTGGAGGGAGAGCAAGGGTTTAGCATTAGCGTTGGCATGAGAATGGATCATGAGGTGTGAATATGAATGGTTTCATCTATTTTCGTGATCCTGACGCTGTGCTTTGCGAACATCATTGCGTCGATTTGATTGTGTTGTGCCCCCGTAGCGAAGATGCTCGTCTGACGAGATCCTATATAATCGCCGGAGCTATCGCCATTGTTCTTCCTCTACCTTTCGATTCGAGTTCATGTCCTCATCCGTCTTGGGTGTCCATCGCTGCCTCTCTCAATGCGTAAGCAAGTACTCCACAGCCCCCTGCACACTCCCACCTGTCCGTCTCAACGCTTCCACATTCCGCTCGAACTCATAGAACCCCATATCATTGAGCTGCCTTAATTGCTCTGCATACCGCTCCTCGGGCGGCCTGTCGTCTTGTGGTTGCGGTGGTGGGCTGCCAAATCCGCCGAAGCCTCCTCCCTGGTTCAGGCCGCCCATTGCTTGTAATGCAGCGAAAGGGTTGAACCCTGGTTGCTGTGCATTGTTAGAATCTGTGTTTTGGTTGGATGAGCCGGGGGCGCCGCCCGCGCCCATGGAAGCCATCATTTGCTGCATCAATTGGGGATTTTGAGCGAACATCTGGGAGGCGGCAGCGAACGGGTTGGGAGCACCTTGCTGACCTTGCTGCTGTTGTTGTGGCGGCTGGTTCGACTCCGTATTCGTCGTTGTTCCTGCAGGTTGATTTGCCTGTGTGCTACCTGTCCCTGTGTTGCCAGCCATCGGCCCCATACCTCCAGCGAAGAGCGATGCAAATGGGTTGTCGGCCGCTCCAGCACCAGCACCTGCACCAGCACCAGCACCAGGCTGTCCAAACATAGCGAAGGGGTTCGGCGGTGGTTGCTGCGAAGCGCCACCTTGGCCTGGTGCGTTTGTTGTACCAGTATTTTCATTTCCAGTCGCTCCACTGTCGGCATTTCCGGGCATGGGAAAGGCTTGATTGCCTTCACCACCTCCCATACCACCCATCCCTCCGAATAGGCCAGGCATGTTCTGCCGCATACTGTGCATACTCCTCAAAGTTTCAGGATCTGTCATCATCCGTCGAAAGTTAGGGTCTTGGAGCATTTGCCGCGCTTGGGCAGCCATAGGCCCCTGGAACATTGGGTTTGATCGAACCATCTGCTCGATCACATCTGGATTTGAGAGGGCTTCGTTGAGTTGAGAGGCAAATTGAGGGTTCTCTAGCATTGAGGCGAATTGGTCTGGATCAGGTGGTGGACCCATCTATGTGGGAGCTATCAGTCAACACCACGGTAGCAAAGACAGGAATACAGGCGAACATACCCCTCCATCCGGTCCGAACATGTTCGCATTGGGCATCTGTGCAAATCCTGCATATCTCGCACCAGTAAGGGCAGTTAGTGGATCTCTTCCAGTGCCAGCCGCGATATTGGTGGGCACATTGCTTGCTGGCTGTGAACCTCCAGCGGTAGTATTTGTGCCGGTGTTGGGAGGGTTCTGCCGTTGATTGCTTGCTGCACCCTTGACCAGATGTACGGTGTTCCCTTCCTTGATCTTGTAGGACGCCAGAGTATCGGCATCTTTGAGGACACGCCCGCTATATATTAAACGCTGCCGGTCTGCCGGTAAGTCTGCATGTTCGGAGGTCGAGAGCTTCTGCTTGAGATCTAAGACGGTGATGGACAGAGGAAGGGTCATGACGTATTTTGCATCCGCAGAGGACTTTATGTTGAAGGTGATGGGAGTCTCATCAGGGTTGGGAGCATCGTCCGACATGATGGCGGTGGAGAAGAACCGGGTGTTTTGTGCCCAGAGGACCTGTCGCAGAGAGCTTTGAAGGTGTCCCAATGCCCAGTTCTTTTATTGGTAAGGCAGCAGCGATTTTTGCGATGTTATTCTGACGTTCCGGGTGTCGTGTTATAACTTATTGCATTAGATTGTGTTTGAGATCTGTCGACGAAGGATGACGTCGATGCGGAGCAGCGTGAGCCTAGACTCTACCTCGTTGCCTATCAAAGCAAGAGATCCACTTACACAATATCAGAAATCCAGTCGTAGATTGAAATTTTGCTGAAATGGATGAACTACAAGCCAGGCCCAGGGGATTAATTACGCCACGCGAATCGTACAGATGACTCCACGCCTTCTAGCGGCATCTTTTACCTTCTAAACAGGACAGTGTCTTCCCATTTGAACAGCAATTCGATTATGTCTACAAGGACATGTACTTAAATCCCACAGAAACGAAGTTATATTGACTGTATACCTTTATAGAGCGTCATAGCATGGGCCTACTGAACACTGAAGCCACGTCGCCATCAGTACCCCTGGTCTGCCCCCAAGTGCTTATCTGCTCTTGGCTCTCTAACTTCTGATGAATGTTTATGTAAACGATGCTTGTTCTACGCTTCTTCATGTCTCAAAGTCTTCTTTGCTGAGGACTTTGGCCTCGGATAAGGTGCTTAGAGAATTTGGTCTGCAAAGTCGTTGGTTAGATTCCTTGTCATGACACCTTCTGAGGTCAGATAGTCAACATCGTTGTGCTTCACGGGCGAACTTGATTTATGCCCTGTTTCTGACGCTTCTTCGGTACCTCGGGTGCCATTGCTGAAGTTCAGATTGATTGAAAGTCCTGTTTCCGCTTCTATAGTAGGGGCAGTTCGCCTGCGCTTTTGGTTCCCAGTAAGTGACGCGTCCGTGCTTCGTCGGCGAGCATTCTCTTTATTCTGGCCACTTGATGATGCCTGAGAGAGAGCACATTGGTGTTTAGGAGGCACGTCCACCTCAACATTGTAAAGCCTACCTTCTTTCCGGCTCTTCACTTCGTTAGAAGGCATTTCACTCGAGTGTCTCCTCCTTTTACTAGTCCCCTCATCTTTCGCATTCGATCCCTCGGTATTTTCAATTTTACCCTGCGCAGACTTACGAGATGCCTTACGCGGCTTCTCTTTGTCTTGAGGAACGCCAGGCTTGGCAGAACTAAGACGGTCCACGTCTGTGATTGATGTTACACGTTGTTTGCCGCTGTATGAAGCATCTCTAGCCTGTTTCGAAGCGGAAGGTCGTGTGCTGTGAGGTGGAGTGTTGGCTGCGCTCGCAGTCCTAGTGTTGTTTGGAGGAAGGATGCCAGCTGCAGTGACCTTGTCGGGACTGAAACCGTGGGGGCTTCTTCTAAACTGCCCATGGTTACCCTGGTCTTGATCAGTTGTATAATCGGATAAACTGATCCGATCTTGGTGCTCCTCGGTTCCCGCAGTTGAGGCTATGTTCTGACTCAATTTTCGTACAACAGCCTCGGGGAGTGGGCCAATGCCAGAAAAGGCCTGCTCCCACTCAGACAATTGGTGACTACCTGCCAAACTGTTGATAGATGGCACGTTAGAGTGCTGACGACTGCTGGCCGGTGTATTTGAAGACGGCGGGTGAGACGCGCCATGTGGCAGCCGCCATGCAGCGCCAAATGAAGCTTCGCGAGAAGCGTCGACCATCTGGATGCTTTGTAAGCTGATGGGCGAGAGTGATCGTGAACAGTCTGGCATCGACATATCACGATTGCTTGACGGTGCGGTGCTACGACTGTTTGAGACTAATTCCATGCGATCGCTGTGGTTGCTCTGAAGAGTACGTATCCCGTCTGAAAAGGATATGAGCTTCGCAGCCTTGGACTTTGGATTGTCGATGAAAGGGTCAGACAGATGCGTTATATGCTCATCAGTCGACTGCTCGTGGGGTTTCTTCAGGGAAATCGTTGCTTCATGATGTGCCACGGCACTTGATGGCGTTGGCAGAGAAGTGAGCTGACCAGTTTTGCGCCGTGGAGAATGCGCATGCGCGTCTGGATCAGCTGCTAGTGCTCCACAGGGGGAATTGCAGTTTTCAAATTGTGGCAAGGCTTGGTGCCACATGTTTTGGTTTGGCCATGCGATGCCTACATCTTCAAGAAGCGCTAGTCGTGGATGAGAAAAGGTTTCTTGATGTGGGAGGTAGCACAGACCTAATGGAGCATGTTGAAAGGAGAACATGACTACGTTCCTCATCTTCTCGAAGGCCGAATCCGTGGTCGGCCGCGTGCCTTCCGCTATGACCAGCCTAACTTTGCCCATAGAGTCTGCAGGATTGATCCAGGTTTGCTGAAGCATTTGGATATGAAAGGGGGGAAAGCGTAGTTGATCGGTCTTGTGGTTTTCATCACCTATTGCAAGTTTCAGTTAAGCAAGGGATGTGTACAGCCAATGGGAGACTGGATAGAGCATAGTCACGAAAGACGAGGCCACAAGGTACTTATAGACCAGCGAGTGCTTGACCTTCACTGGGTCTGAGAGGTAAGAAAAATCGGAGCAAGACTTACGCAACGTCCTGTCTGTTCTAATTAGTGGTCAATCTAAATGCGATTAGACAGCGCCTTACTCATGATCTGGGGCCACGTAGTATCTCTCTCCAAAACATTTGTCCTGTGAAGACGTGAGTACTCTTGTTCGTTAATTGGAGTCTGTGTTATGCGAACGCCATGCATTTTCCATCGATAAGAATGGCAGCCTCGAAGACAACCGTCTCTTCGTTTGGGATGACAGATTTTGTAGCATCTGTAATAGGGGGTGGATTCCACGTGTATATGGATACGCGAAAAGGGCAGCCGATTGAGAGACTTGGAATGTAGCATGACACCATTGGCAACGGACGAGTGACAACGTGGTAGTTAGGCAGTTGCATTGACGGAGGAATCGGGTCGACAGCTACAATTGTTAGCTGAGTCACCAGCCAAACCAATGAGATAAGAATGAACACACTTGCATCCTGGATGACTTCGCAAACCGTTCGAAACTCCTGGATTGGAGCCTTCGTATCTCCTGCCTCAGCAAACAGGAGGACGTCCCAATTCTGGTACCGCATACTTGAGGACTAAACTGCAATGGCGTGACGCTCGCTAGGCATTGCTAGAGAGGCTTCGACGAAGATAACAATCTGGTGTTCATATTAGTAGCTCGAATGGAAATTAGGGCTTCTGTTCAGGGAAGGTGCTATTGGACGGACTACTCAGCCAGAAAAGGAAGGCACCACGCAACAAAAGAGTGTCTCAAAGTAAAAAGGGCAAAAGGTGACAATACTATTGAGATCTTTCAAAGTCTACTGATGCTATGATCCTCGACTTCGTTGTGTTCCAGGGCGAAATTATATCTGACCATCTACCCAATCTGTCTTAGGGCACCATGCAATGACCTAGCCATATCCACTTAACATGACGACGCAAACGAGCATTCAGTACCCTGGACCTCTCAACAAGATCGAAGATCCTCCGAATGATTGCCGCTGGTTGCATCCTGCTTCTCTTGGCCACCCGTGCAATGCATGATAACAGTACGACTTCGGAGGTGTTCTATTGAGAGAAGACGGAGTCATAACCACGACTCTCCGCTTCCAAGCGATCATGGACGTTTTGTTGGCGGCGGAAGTAGTCCTCATTGAGCTGACTCACTGGCATTGCCTCAGCTGGACCTGGGGCATCTGATGGAAACGAGCCTGGCGGACCTTGAGCAATGTTGTTGGCGTCTTCAGGTGGATGAGTGTGGGCTGCATAGGGGCTAGATAGAAAAACTGTTAGCGGAGCTCAATGGCGTTAAACAGCAAGTAAGAATATGCATGATTGAGTATAAATTAGAAACGCAGAGGAAATTCAAAATAATCAAGCGTGAAAACAGTCGGAGAATGTAATTCATCAGCACTTTTGGAGATAGATACATATAGTTGTAGGAATCGTCACTTCGTATCTTCCCTCAGCGGGATTTTCCCTCAGCCTGGTGACTTCTTCCAACAGCTGGCAAATTGTGCATGTTATATGACAAAGAAAAGAGTACTTCTGCAGACATCCTCCCATATGCGTGCGCTTCTATGGTAACGCTAAGCTCAGAAGAGTCCTTGAAGGGACCTTGAGAAGGGAAGTTGTGCATCAAAGTAGGAAGGGCAAGAGGGCCCGGAACCGCCAAAATGCAGAAAATGGGTATCTCTTACTGCAGCGGCATTAGTCTGAACACTCATTACTTCGCGAGGTTTTGCTTACCTTCATTGGAGCAAAGTTTCCGTAGGGATGTTGAGGGGGCATACCCATTGACGGGTACACAGGAGGTGGTGGAGCCGGTCGGTAGGGAGTTCCTGCGGGTCCAGAGTTGTTCTGACTACGACCCCAAGAGAGACGCACGCGCGAGTTACCAATTGGATAACCTTGCATTTGATTAATGGCCATTTCCGCCGCATGACGCTGTACGAATTGAACGAATCCGCAACCTTTTCCAGGTGGAATCTTGACGTAGGTGATCTCGCCGAAACCCTGAAAGAAGGAGCGAAGCTCGTCTTCCGTAACGTACCCTGACAGCCCGCCGACAAAGACAGTCGTATTGTTGGGGTCTGTGAATTGGTTCATGGGTTGAGGTTGATTGTAGAAGCCGAGAGCCGGTTGTCCCATTTGTGGGTAGCCACCCATGCCGCCCATCTGTGGACCGCCAGGCCCTCCGCCTTGCATGGCTCCCATACCTCCACCACCGGGCTTGTTCTTGGGTGTTGCAGTAGAGATACGCATGGGGCGATTCCCGCAATAGACTCCCTGCATCTCTGAAAGTGCGCGCTGTTGATCGTTCTCGTCGGAGAAACGGACGAATCCGTATCCTCGGGACATGCCACTGATGGGATCAGTCATGATTTTAGCGGATTTGCATGATGGAAAGCGATTCTGGAAGAGCGAGACTAGGACGTATTCATTGACCTCCGGGCCCAAGTCACCAACGAATATCGAGTGCTCAGGGCCACGATCGTTGCTGTGATCAGTTAGTGAATGCATCGCATGGTGGCGGGTAGAAGCATACCTGCGGTCCGCAAGGCCACCTCCAGAGGCCCAGTTGAGTTTGAAAGGACGCTGTGAATTCGGGATTACAGAACCATTGAGCGTAAGGCCTTTTGCAGCAGCGGCGGGGCTGCTGAAGTCCACAAAGCAATAACCAGCGTTGCTGCTGTAATTAGTACACGTTGGCTGGAGTCAATAAAGACTCGTAGCGAATAACGTACCCCGAAAATTTATCGCGGATCATTTTCACGTTCACACTCTCTCCCATGTTGTACCACACAGTACGGATAAAATTCTCATCCATCCAAGGCTCTAGTTCACCCATCCACAAGGTGGTTTTAGCCTCTCCATCTTGTGACTGTCCACCAGCAGACGGAGGCTGCCCTGCACCGGCACCTTCGTATTGTCCGCCCGCACTACCTGGCATCTGCTCTTGCTGTGGCGGAGGACCGCCAGGAGCAGCGCCTGGGTCTTGGGGCCCCTGCTGGCTAGGGAAGTTCTCGTAATTTTGAAAGCTCATAATTGCACAAGGTAGGTGTTAGGAATTGGAACTTTTGAAGTTGCAAAATGCTGGATGAATTGAGTTGCTAGACAAAGGCGCTTGTTGACGGTAATTTGGAGAATTCGAACCCAAAAGCTGTGACGGCCGTCGAAAAGGAGCCAGTGGGCAGTCGAAAGGTATTACAGCAGCGCTGAGGGTTGACTCGAAAGATAAGTGATGCGTGAACAGTTCGACCTTTTGAAGGAGTGTAAAGTACAGTGTTGTCAAATCAACGAACTTGCAATATTACACTATAAACGACTTATTCGAGAAGTGCGCAAAACTTCAAAGGTCGCTGGCTATGACTCGGTATATTAGCAACAAGCTCATCGATCAACTGGCGATCGTGGTTTGATTTTCGGAAGAGAGATGTGTGAATTAAAGTCCCTCATGCGTGTCATCGACGGCAGAGACAATTTGTCAAGCCAATAAGGCCCAATGTTTGTCTAGGATCGCGGGCTCATGATCGAGGCCACCGCATTGACAGAGAGTTATATAGGCGGAAGGGGAGGGTTCCACAAGGTAGTACAGAAGTGTTGAATTCGAGCTATGACGTGAAGGCAAAATCTCACTCACCAGTTGAGGACGCGGAGATTGAATGATCAATAAGCGCTGTAGAATGCTGCAATAGATCAGATTGCACCCAACGAAGAACACCAACAAGACAACCAAAGGACGCGAAAACAAGCAGCGTGGTTGATGATTATTCTGAAGATGGTTGAGGAAGTGGGAAGAGGTGCGTAACTGCAAAATCTAGTGGTGCGGGCCCGCTAGTGGGTTGGCTTGGCTGGCTAGCGCCTTTGCAATTAGCCTAGAACCTTTTTTGCCTGCTTACGTCATCTGAGTTCAAGTGTTGTTGAAATCCGGAGGCTGGTTCACGATATGTTGTAAGGCCGGAAGGGAGTCTAGGGTATCAAGTAACTCGGCTGCTTACCGTATCGTGAGTGAGCTGTGGCATTGACGGGCGTGTTGTGACTTTGAGATTCTATCGGCACTTCGGGACGGACAGTCTGGTGAGTCAATGTGAAATCGCTATTCTTCACTTTGCACAGTGCAACTGCCGTTTGCTAGAGGCTTTGGAAGCTTTCATCGCCTGAAGGCCTGCGGAAACCTTGCCGAAAATGCCGTAATAGAGCCTGCCCACTCACGACCTTAAAGAGCCTCGAAGCAATGGCAGACTTGGCTCGGCAACACCCGCTCATGTCGTGCATCAAAGAAAGGTCACGGGAATCAACAATGTAGCATGTGAGAGTATCTTGCAGCTTAAGTTGTGGTCGTATCCAAACAGGCATGGTCACATCGACCAAATGAGACAGGATCAGAATTTCTGAGCGCTTTCAAGACTGATCAATTGCATCTCACTGTTCGTCTCTTCGTTCTTGCAACAAGGGAGCTTCCTCGGTCTCGTCTTCCTGATTTGGGCTTGTTTCCGAAGGACCAGCTTTCTGAGCGGTCTCTTCTTTACCTTTTCCCTTTCTATTATCCTCTTCATCCCTTTCAGCTCCCGTTGTCCCGTCCATCTGTGTTCCTATGTCGGGCGCAGGAGCAGGATTCGCGGCCCTACCAGAACTTGGTCCTAAGCTTCCTGAAGAAACATCTTTTGGTGCCAATAATTTCTTTCCAGCACCTTCCACTAAGGAAATCTCGGAGTCAGCATAATCAAGTTCAGTGTCTTTAGCTCAGAAGTTTGCTTACTGGGTAAATAGTTGTCCGGGGTGTTATCCTCGGCAGTCTGACGGACAGCTTGATACATGGCTTCTACATCGTCAATCACATGATCCACATCTAAAGCACACTTCTCGTCGCTAAAGTCACGCTCTCGGTCTTCAATGAACTCTCTGAGCTTTCTTAGACCGAATTCGTATTGCCTGCATTGAGTTCGGAGTCAGCTCCTGTCTTGGAAGCAGACATTGGAGTCACGAGAACCTGATTCTGTTGGGGAGACCCTGCCCTTTCAAATAAGTCTGAATACCTGCAATCACAGTGTTGAGACTGCCCAAGACTGTAATTGCAATACGACTTGCGTCTGAAGCGCTTAGAGCTGTGAGAACAGCTGCCACAATAATCTGTCCAAGGAAAGCAATGTTGATGATGGTGGAAATGAGATAATATTTCCGCGCTGCTTTTTTCTCTTCTCTAATGATACGAGCATAAATCCCGATATTTGGGCCTGGTCGGTTGATTTGTCGAAGCATAAAGGACGGAGGGGTATGGATACCTATGATCACACGGTACTTGACAAGCTTAGAGGGAGACGGGCCCTCAGATGTAGGCGCATTGCGCTCTGGGTCATTGCCTTCTGACATGGAGTGATCGAATTTCGTTGTGCTGCAGAGAGCAAGAATACAGATTTTGCAACGGTCAATAACCGAGGAACTTGGGCAATGAAAGACAAAAGAAAGTATGGTACAAAATAGAGATCGAGCTTGAAGAGGCACCGGTTCTGAGGTTGGGGTCTGCAGAGGCGGACGTGTTCGGTCGTGACATCGCTGTCCATACAGCTCTCAGCATCAACTCTCGCATTCGCGAAGTCCTAAACATGGTAGCATGCATATAAGCGAGGCTTCAGTGAAGCAATGTACACGAGCAAAAGGCTTGAAACTCCGCAGTCCACCTTCACTGGCGCTTTGAGTGGGGTCAGGTATGGGGAGAGCTGGGTTTCGTTGGGTGGATCATCCATAGAGGGCTAAAGTAGCGACGTTTGTTAAGTTGAGTATACAGCAAGAGTATTATCCAGCGACCGGTCCCAAGAGCGGTGGGTTGGAGCTGTGGAAGAACGAGGGAGATTTGGCAGGGGTTTGGTAGGGAGACAGGGATGAGATTTAGCGCGTAGTCTAAATATGTATCAAGGGTGTTTCAAGTATGACGAAGCAAGGTCTGCACGTACAATAGCGGACCTGATTTGTGATAAATGTTCAAGCCTGCAACATCCTACTACTACAAATTGCTCACTGCATATCGAAGCTCTGCCAGCAGCAGTTCGTCACCTTCTTGGGCTCATGGTCGACCTTCTTGTGCCTCTGGATATCGGCAGCGTGTCCCAGAGAGTTCACCAGCAAGCCTTAAGCGCTTGTAATGTCGACATCTTCTACTCAATCCAGAGGAATACGTAGACGAGGTGACAGTCACCAAGGCAATGGACAGCTTTCAAGAGCAGCGTCTTACGCCCAGAAACATGTCGTATCCCACAACGATGCATAC